>JAFBJU010000111.1:7827-536850 GCA_016785305.1 Colistium nudipinnis | reverse complement strand
GGTGTACCTTAAATAACTGCATGAACCCATGTGGCACAATGTAGACAGTGCGGGTCTCCTCTCCTCTTTGCTCTGACTTGCAGCTGGGGCTGCTGCGTGAGTCTGACCACTTGTGAGTACACCGCGCTGCTCGTTGAGGACAGTAACTGCACAGAGATACATGCTTTTACGTTAGAGTGCCCGGCGATCTACCCACAATGCCTCTGCGATCGACCTTTAGATTTAAAATATTAAATCTGACAGTATGAAATAAAAGTAATATTTATATACGGAGAATGAGCAGTGACACCGGAGAAAATAAAACACTTCACAGTGCCCAGCCAAAAATGTGGAGCATTGATGGCAGACAATCTGAGAAGGTTCTTAGGCTCACCTTAATGTTGTATGTATGGGTAAGATGTTAGTTTAGAGGCTTTAAAAGTGCAGAGAGGGTGTTTTTTTTTAATAATGTGTGTGTTTGTGGCTATTAAATTGACCTCAGACTCTTCTGTGGAAGATACTGTGACTTAGACAGTAATGTCAATAAATACAGTAAAACCAGGACAGTACATAGGAGTCAATGTGTGTAATTGTAACATCGAAATATGGAACTTATGAGCACAGGGAAAATATAGTTACACTCCCAAAACTCTAAACACATTTTCCTATTTTTACGACTTGAACAGCTCTTAACAGAGCTGTGGGGTTTCCAGTGATTACTAAGCTCCTGTATTAGGAAGCTAATGTTACTAAGCAAGACCAGCTGTATATTGTGCATTTAAGAGTTGAAATGTCTTTTTTTTTTATTGTTTCCTCTATAAAATGTTATTGTACAAATTCCAGTTCCCATTTCTCAGGATCCTGGTAGTAACATTCGTCCTGAGAGATCAAATCACAGGGGGACACTACCAAGTTCATTGGCAAACACACCCAAATGTATCCTGAATGCATTTGGTGAGTTGGTTCCAGTGTTTACTTCCGTTCATGCTGGCTCACCGGAATGGCTTGCGGGTACAGAGCCATTATTAGACTACACTTTTCCTGCAGTGATAAGTCATAAAATCAGCTGTGAAAAAGGTCTACAGGTCTATTTAACAATGAGAGCACCAAATTATCACAGCGTAGCTGTTCACCGTGGAATATTTATATTTTCGGTCAAAGAAAAATCTGTCAATCATCCAAATATGCTTGTTTCATATTTCTTCTGTTGTTTTTAGCACACCCTAAATAACTGCCACATTGTACTTTACTACAAAAACCTTTTGCATCCAGCAGTTTCAAAAAATCCAAAGATCGTCAAACCCAGGAATGTCAAATCAAAAACAAATCAATTCAATCTTTGCATCTTATCAGTGCCAGTAACACATACATTTACGGTCAGCTCTCAGTATGAAGTGGTGAAATGAGGAAGTGACAATGTGCCGCTTGTGAGGGATTGGCATAAAAGCTATGCCACTTGACACTCACCTGTGTGGTGTGGGTCCAGCTGCAGTGAACACATAATTTGAGTTACTGGCTGTCATCTAGCTGAGGTGGAAAGTAAACTGCAGATGTGCAAAACCAGAAAAAAAATGCTGACTACTCCAGATCCTGGAGAACAGTCAGCAACACACATGCACAGCACTCACACATGGTCCTTATTCAGCAGTGCTGTGGTCTGGCCTCCTTCCCTGTAGCCATCCTGTCTGTTTAATGAGATCATGGATTGTGTTGGGCTGAGCCTGTAAACGCTGATGTTGACATTGTCACTGTGTGGATACAAATGAAATTACTCTGCTACAGCCCTAACAACGTCAACACACTCTGCTTTCCTTTACTGTGACGTGTACAGTAGTAAACAGCCCCAATTTGGGCTTCACATATGTCAATACAAGTGACCTTGGCTATCGAAGCTTTGAGATACTGGCTCAGACTTTTTTGTCTCGGGTTGCAAAACAAAAACTGATAAGGGATGAAAAGTTTTAACCTTGGTTTTTTCTTGTTTAGTAAAGCACACTACCTTAATGTCTCACACACCCAATTTTTCTTGCTTGTGTCATGGAAAAGAACAAACATGTAATGTGGTTGTGAAGTTAAACATAAAGTTACTTGTATGATTCTTTTTACTTATGAAAGTTTTATAAATTTCCCATGCAACTGTTGCATAGATCAGTGTGAACATGATTTTTATTTGATTTGCATAAGTATCTATTATTCGTCATTATAGAATACAAGTTGGGATTTCTTGGCAGTTTTACCCACCTAAGATACATTCTACAAGGAGTCTGTACTCTTGCTGGAGCCTTATTTGTCTGAATCACACGGCAGTTTCCAAACTATATTAAAAAAAAACATACAAAAACCCAGACACAGTAATTTACAATATACTGACTCAGCCCCATACCCACATTCCTGCTTCCACAAATATCTACTAAAGCTCCAAAAGTCTATTAATCAACCACAGAAGTCCTAACAAATGTACTTGTTCTAATGTAAGGCTTGACAACCATCTTTTTGACATTTGAAGCTTTATTTATTATGGAAACTGCGATGAGTTTAAGGTGTAAGAATTATAACTTGATCCAAATCCCTCTCTTCCTGCTCTCCGAAGACGGGGTGCTGGAGAAGGCCCTGCACAAGTGTGTCCTGAAGCCTCTGAAGCCAGCGGTGAGCTTGGCCCTGCAGGAGTTCCAGGTGCGCAGCGGCGAGTGGCAGGAGCTGAAGGAAAACCTGACACTGGCCAGGGCGCGACAGCCGCAGGAAATGGGTGTCGCGGACACACTGCCCCCAGATCACATGGCCATAGAGAAGATCAAACACAAGTTCCAGACCATGTGTAAATTGTACTCACCAGAAAAGAAGGTCACCTTGCTGCTTAAAGTGTGTAAGCTCATCTACACCATCATGGAGGACAATTCAGGTAGAGTCCGAGCGTTCACACACATGTTGACTAACTGAGCTGCAAAATCATGTAATGCAGAGTAATCCTGATTAACCTGGCATCTGCATTTCAGGTCGACTGTACGGGGCTGATGACTTCCTGCCCATGTTCACGTATGTGCTGGCCCAGTGTGACATGCCACACCTGGACAATGAGATACTTTACATGATGGAGCTGCTCGACCCCTCACAGCTGCACGGAGAAGGTATCCATTAACTCGGCTTCTTGACACCACAAACACCACCAACAGTTTTCTGTGTAGTGCAAATATTATCAATGCACATACTGCATATGCTGTACATTTCATTTGCATATAGGGTTCAATCTCAATGTATATAAAGTGTATTTTGGTCCAATGTATATTTATTTTTCTTTTCTTAGCTGCTTATTTTGTTATTTTGTAACTTTTTTTTTTTACTTATACATAAATATGCCTGTTTTTACCTATTTTTGCTGCTCTAACGTTGTAAATGTTCCCATTGTGGGACAGTAAAGGATTAAGGGGTTATCTTTCCATTCGTGTTGTATCTACCGTACTGCCCCCTGCGAAATAGTGTAGAGGGGGGAAAAATGCCAAAAATTGTGAAAGTCTCACTGAGCCTCTCTGTGTGTCAATGTCCAGGTGGCTACTACCTGACCAGCGCCTACGGAGCCATGTCGCTGGTCCGAAACTTCCAGGAGGAGCAGGCTGCCCGCGTGCTGAGCTCCGAAACCAGAGATACACTCCACCAGTGGCACCGCCGCCGCACCACCCAGCGCTCTGTGCCGTCCATCGACGATTTCCAGGTACAAACTGTTTTGGCTAACTGCCTGGCCAATCATGGCTGTCACATGAGCCAGCCTTCAGGTTTGAAGTCCTGTAAGTTGTGCCCATTGGTACCTCTGAAAATAACCTGAATAGTTTTTTTGTTTGATACAGGTCTTTCTTACTGTTATGTTTTGTATAAATAAGGATATTGGTGTTTTCTTTTCTTATGGTTTTTCAGGTCACATGCACACATTTTTTTCTTTTCTTAATACCAATTCTTTCCATGTTTTGTTTGGATAATCTTTAAGTGATGAAAACATTTATCAGAAAGTTCCCAACTCCTTCCCAAAACCAGCTGCTTTCAAATAAGTGAACGGTAGAAGTGGTACATAGTGTTGAGTGTTGATTGTCTCTTGGTGGACTTGGACCCAAATACTATTCATTCTATTCAAAAACTTGGGAAGGAACCTTAGTTTGTTGTGTTTGACCTATTCCATTTGGCCAACCACCATTAAAGGTGTGGGAGTGAGGACAATGTATTTTCCGTTAAGAGTTTGATTTCTTCTGACCTCAGAACTACCTGCGGGTGGCGCTACAGGAGCTGGACAGCGGCTGCACGGCCAAAACTCTACAGGTCCAACCTTACGCCACTGTGGAGGAGGTCTGCCAGCTGTGTGCCCTGAAGTTCAAAGTATTCGACCCCCAGAACTATGGCCTCTTCCTGCTCATGGAAGGCAGCAGCCAGCAGCTTTCACCCGACACACACCCTCAGAAGATCAAGGCGGAGCTCCACAGCCGTCCTCAGGCTGCCCCTTTCCACTTTGTCTTCCGCCGCGTGGCCACCAGCGACACCCTGTCATCATCTCCCGTCGAGTGCATGACCTCTGACCCGCAGGCCAACCTCAATGAGCTCAGTATGGACCTGTCAGGCTCCTCCCCTCAGCCTAGGTTTAGCTTAGGTATGAGCCCAGCTCTGGGCCTCAGCCTGCCGGGCGAGCAGCTGGAAGTGTGAACAGTGTCTTGTCTCTCAGCTGAGAGTTTCACAGATTATTTTTGACAAATGTGGCTCCGTGAGAGCAAAAAAGGACAACTGGGCCAAACACTGCAGTGTCTTCACAAAACCCAACTTCTTCTTTTGAAAGACACTGATGTCAACATCCCCCCACCGGAAAGTCTTCTCTCCGACAGACACGGCGAAAGACTAAAGGGGGAGAGGAGCAAAGGAAATAAGATTATTATTTTTTTTTACTTCCTTGGTTTTAAGATTGGCATTAAGCGCAGCACTTTGCTGAGCACATACAGTACTGTAAAGTGTTACTGAGGACCATGTGCTGTGGTAATGCTGGTGCTTTAGCGACATATTCTATGCCAGTAATAATGCTGACTTCAAAGAACAAAATGGGAAATCAGATCTGAGATCCATATAAGGCTTATCTTTGATTCACCATTTATATAAATACATATATAACACATACATTTAGGTGATTTGGATAATGATTATTTACTTGTTACAGTTGCTGGTAAACTGTATTCTGTTGTTAATGTTTTTATCCTTCAGGTGTTTTGTGACCACCAGTGGTGCCTGGTGCACGTAGCTCTAATATTTTCCAACACTGCTGTTTGAATCAGAACATTTAATGTTTCAGGTGAGAAGTTCCATAGCCAATAGCAACGAAAGAAAAAGATCTGTACGTCTACACGAGCAGCAACGTTTAGAAAATGCACTCTTTTATTCAGTTTCTGTTCTCCTGACAACATGTGATGTTTCCTCTGCATGGCATTGCACGTTTACTTTCAGAACTCCTCAATATCAGTTCGTTTTTTTGGACATATATCAGATACAAAAGAAAAGTTTCTCCTTGAAGGATTTCTCACGTTATTAATACAAGGAAATGAAATAATAACAACAAACATTACTGATGGATATTACTAAACTTGGTATGTGTTTTGAATGTTAAAGATTAACATTTAAAGAGTTTGCAAAATAGTCGTATTGCATGTAATTATTCTTGTTCTTCCTCCTCATCTTCATTCAGACAAACCAGAGCAGTTGGTTTTCTTTAAGTTGAATCTCTGCCACCTTCTGGTGTTAACCCTTCACTATTTCCATTTCTGTCATTCCATCATCTCTGCATCTGTTAACTTAAAAACGATTAAGAACCTAAAGTTCTTTTTTACCTGGAATGTATTTTCTCCCTAATGGTGAACTCACTCACTTTACCTCCCCTGCTTGTAATTTGGTCTGAAGGGAGATTTGGGGAAACATGTAGGTCTGCCAGTGTTTAACACTGTGGCATTCATGTATTTCATGACTTTCCCGGTGATATGACAGATAAAGTATCTTATGTAATTCCTTGTTGTAAGGTTTCTTTGCCATTGGGATGGACATCACGTGAGTGAGGCAGGCTGCCATGGTATTATTTTAACCAGGTGTGTGTACTGCTGACACATGTTGGAGGTTTTTGGGTCTGGTAAGAAGTAAAGAGGTTATGTGAAGCTTTTAGCTGGTCTGAGGTCTGTCACAGTGAAACATGGTTTATGACCGTTTGTTGGGATGGAGTGATGGTCAGTGATTTCAGGGTTTGATTTGTGTCAGGAAAAATACTTGAAATTTGTTGTGACTGTAAATGACTCGAGTTAGTCAAGAGGGCAGTGACGTGAGATGTGGCTGAAGCAAAACCTGACAGCTGTAGTTGATGTTGAGAAATATTAAATGTTGTGTATAATTGTGTATAGTGTAGAACCTGTATGTAGCTCACCATGTATAGGTTAGTGGTAATCTCTCTTCCTTAGATTAAGCAGAGTATTTATATGTATCTGTGCGGGGCTTTTTCACAGATGGATATTCCATGCCTTTAATATTCTTTAAGATGTCATTCTCACACAGGAGACATTGTCCTACATATTGTTTGTCATTGAACAATTTCATAAATATTCTTTTGTACTTAATAAACGCTGGAAATCACATGTGAGGGTTTTTTGTGTTCTTCTATCTCTGCTATACAGCTACCTTGCCACTAGATGGTGATCACATCCTGCATACCAGGGGTCACCAACCTTTCTGAAACTGAGAGCTACTTCAAGGGTACTGAGTTGTAGGGTGGGCTACTTGTTCAACACAAACTTCCTGAATAACTTAAAGTTGCACAGATCAACTTTAAATAATAATATACAGTATGTAATGAGAATCAGATATTATTACTTCCTTTCTTTGAAAATGACATATTTTTCATTTTCTCTTGCTTTTCTGCCATGTTTCCTTTATTTTGGGTGGTAAAAAAAACACATCTCGCCCCCCAGGAAATGTCTCGCGGCCTACTCAGGTGGTCCCTGCGGGCTACCAGGTGCCCGCGGACACCATGTTGGCTACCCCTGCTACATACAGTAGTCGCACGGTCCAGAGCACCTACCTCAGGATTTATATCTTGGGTATATGTTTGGATATGGAGTGCATTGTATAGTACTGTACACTACACGTCACGTAACCTGTTTCACTCAAACATCCCTCTAACACACTGGACATTTTGGCTTCAGTATGATCCCAAGACCTCCTGGGCAGTGAACACTGGAATACTATCATCAAGCGCACACTCAAGCACAGCCAGATGGCCCTGACCTAATAATCCAACTATATAGAAACTGTATTGACTGATCAACTTCTAAACTCTTTTACTTAGATACAATGCCTGAGGCAGGCCATTAAGAGATAAAACTGCACCTTTACTAATTTCCTGTTGTGTCAACATTTGTGTGTGGGTCCAACAGAGACTTACTACAGTGTCCAGGTTGTGTTACCTTAAGCAAAGACATCTTTATTAATGCTCAGGTACCAAAATGATCTCTAAAATTACCATTGGAACATAAACACAAAGTAAATCCATTCTGCTGAAAGGTTTCTGGTATAGGGACAGGTAAATCTGCAAACAATAATCACTTACATCCTATACTAGCAATAGCATGCAGTCATCTAGGATACCCAGTGCCATCTAAAACCCCATCGGACTCCTTTCCCAAAGTACATAGATTTACCATTATTTATTTGACCATAAATAATTATATTAAAATATCTTCATGCGAGTGAACAAAGACCATTAGCTTCAGAGGTCTCACACATAACAAAACAATGGGGATACAAGGGCGACCTAGAATCTATGAAAATATATTCAACAAATTAAGACAAAAATATATAAATACATTTATGTACATATGTACATCAGCAATATATCACCCATGTGAATATCACAAATAATTTAGAAATCTCCTTAACAAGACATGTCGTTTCAAAACATCAGAGTCTTTGTAGTAGTTTGGTTATTTTCAAAGAAATTGTACCATATGTGTAGGTTCCAGGTACACATAGTGAGTAGCAGCACAGAATGTGTTGAACCAAATAATCTGTAACATCTGTTGATTTCATAATAAAGTGCATGATATTTTCTGATTTATATGAGACAGACCATAAAATGCCCTGGGTTTTAGAAATACTGATTTTATAAATATATAATGTATATTTGTTATACTGATATTGATGCATAATTAATGTCTTGAAGTCTGTGACTAACAACAGTATGACATGTATTAAATATCGATATCTTACTTGATCTCCCATTAATGAGCAGTAGAGAGAATCTGTGGTTCATGACTTTACCCAGAGATGCTAGACACATTTTATGAGTGCTATGAGACTTTTTGAATGGTGGTAGAAACAGTGTTCTAGAGATTAAAATTAACGATAAAAAATAATTAGTTAAGTCTACAAGTCCCATGTCCTCTTCACAATTTCCTAGAAAAAACGGAACATTTTAACAAAGTGCAAACTATGAAATCTGTGTCTTCACGGTGTATGTGGTTCTGTAAATTAGCGTCACTCAAACATACTATTCCAGCCAATCAGCTGAGAGCATTCACAGAAGAAGAGGAAGAAAGTAAAATGACATTTGGCTAAGAACAATACTGTGATTTACATTAAAATACTACCTTCATTATTTTTAAAACTGACATGTAAACATACACATGACAAGTAAAATGTTTTATCACACACATGATAAGCTGATTCAAACACACCAGGAATACTATAAAATATGTTTTTGTCTTTAGCAATGTTCTCAATAATCACTTAAAAATGTAATTAAATGAACAGTTACTTTACAAACTGTGTCATAACATTACCTCTTTTAATTCCTGCAATTAGTATCGTGTTGAATGATTCTTTCAGAGGGTGATCTAGGAAATGATTATGAAATGATGGGACCTGTGTACTATAATGATTCCAAAAAAGACACTTGCAATCATAATCACAGAATATATATGATTTTCTTGTTTGAAGCCTAACTGGCTGTGATGGTATTTGCAGGGTTCTATATGTTAATAACAGTCTTGTTCTGATAAATCTTTCCTTAAAGACTGACAAGCTGTTACTGTGTCAAATACTGACGGACATCATTTACAAGCTTTAAAACTCTGTTATAAATTTGTCTCTGATCCCTAAAGCAGCATATTTACATATTGGTACGCTCAAAGTTATTGCATTACAGAAGATTCAAACGCATTTAAACCCTGTATTCCGATCATGGCACAGAGTACTCTGCCTGTGTCTCTGACATAAATAAATATTTGTGATATATATATTTAGAAAAACAAAAACAACATGAATCATTTGTACATTCAAAAGACAATAGTTCTCAAAGTAAACATTTTGTTTCGTATGGTCTTCTCTCAGTGAGAAGAAAAGAAAGGGAGCAGGGCACTTGATGTTCCTTAAGAAGTGATATTGAGGAGCAGCTGACAATTTGATGGACGACTTTTTCACTTTAACCATGGTGTGAGAGAGTGACCTCGATGGCACGTCTTCACTCCCGCAGTGGAATAATAATATCCTGTGGGGTTTCACAAACAACACTGTACACGCTCTAAAAACTAGTAAGAATATCTATGTACCACAAGCCTAAGCCATATCAGGACAAATCTAAAACATTAGGCTTTACGAAATACAAAGAAATCTGGGGGTTAGAAAATAAAGTTAAAAACCCCCAACCATAATGCATTCAAGCTTGGATAAAAGTCCTGATGCTTTATATTGCATCTTTACTCTACTCCTATTAAACTACCACTTAAATACCTCACTTCAAACAGAAGGTACACCAACCAGGAGCCGGTGGACAGACCTTGTCCAACTCACCTGGCTGTTCTTTTAAACTCTCTGTTTTGTGTCTTTTTGGTCAGTGTGTTTGAGAAGAGAAAAAGATTTCCCTAAGAGGAACTACAAACCAAGACCTCCTGAAACCTTGACGCAAATATAAATAAAATATAAACCTGCTTCATTTTACAAGAATGCTATCCTTATAATCAGCATGCAATAGGGACACTCACCTCCTTCAGTGCAACTTTGAAATTCTCTATTAAACATCCATACACACCCACACACAAACAATTACTATGTATCTACGCCAAGTCATACTTAAATCAACAGGACAAATACCTCCAGGAAAAATTGTGCTTGTTTTGAACACGTGTGGTCATCAGAAGTGACTTCATGAGGATTCCTTTACCCCGGCTTCCATAAATGAAAACAGCCTACGTGTTTTTTGTAACCTCCAGAGGAGAAATGTGCGTATGACATGAATAATAAATAATAAATAGAGCATCTGGGGTGATTTACAGAGGTACACTATTTACAGAAGGAAAAAAAAATAAAGCTAATTTACCTCCAACACAGACTGTATAGGCTACAACTGTGTTGTTACTGAAGTTAATTTATAACAAGGTGACAGGATAATGCCCTGTTTCTGTGTACAGGGTTGTGTGTGGTGTTTTGGTATGATTTTCTAAACTAATAATGTTCCAAACGACCACTGACTTAGTCCAAATCAATGTTCCTAAGATAGTTTTTTAAAAAGGTGCAAATCTGTAAAACAGATTTGGTTCTGTGCCTGAACGCTTGTAACTCCAATTTGTTTTAAACAATTTCGTCAAATCATACATATTTGCACCACAGCACTATACCCTCCCACCCACCTACGCCATTGCTTTTTATAATTATTACTCTCAATTCTTAGATCTAAAAGACACAACTTTCCCCTAGGAAAAAAGTTTGCAGCTAGTACACTTTATAACATTTATAACTAAACACGAGAAGTTTCAAATTAAATGAACAGTTTTTTGTGTGTTGTTGTTGTTGTGTGGGGGCTGGGGATCAGCCTCTGCTCTGTGAATCAATCCCGTTCAGTACACTGTTCATTAGCAAACACCAGAGCAGGTCCATGCTGCACTAAGCAGAAAGACAAACATCAGAAAACTGAGCTGAGTGAGACCTCTTCTCACAGGGCAATGTGACAACCACTCTTGTCTTCATTCTATCTACCGATACCCACTTTGTTGTGTGTGTGTGTGTGTGTGTGTGTGTGTGTGTGTTTGCGTGTGTGTCTGCGTGTGTGTTAGAGATCCCGACAGGTTGGCAGATTGACAAAGGTGAAGATGTTGTACTCGATGAGACAGGAGAAACACAGGAAGACGGAGTAGAGGAGGAGACACGTGAAACCCAAACGCTTGTCCAATGTCCACTTGTTTAAATGAACCCCAAGGACCTGGACAAACAGACACACAGACAGAGAGAAAGACAGGCACACATACAGAGAGAGAGAGAGAGAGAGAGAACTCAGGATGCTGCATAGAGGCACAAGGTTCTCCTCAGAGAAGCCTTGACAAGACATGTGGTGTACTCACTGTCAGAAAGACAGAGGCCAATAGGAGTCCGACAGAGAAGATCAGCCCTTTGCTGTTCAGTTTGATCTACAGGAAAAGGATGAGTCCAACATCAATATTTACACTTCCACAGCAACATTTTACCCCTCAGCTCCACAGGACATTTATTTTCCCTCTGTTTATCTGTTGCTTTACTTGTCTTTTTTTGCTGGCCGATGTGTCCAGTTATCTCTGTCTCCACAGTTTATCGAATCTCTTGACTATGTACAAAATCAGTTATGTATATGCTTTGCTGGCCATCTTGTTGGTTCTGCTTGGCTGTTTCAGAAATATTATTTGACCATTCATAGTGGACACATACAGTAATATCCCACGGTGCATCTTATAAAGTATTAAACAACCAGTGGTCATTAACTCATCATTTGTCAATATGAAAATAATCAACAGATGAGAGAGATGTCAGTGTATATCTTCCTCTCTGTTCACTTCGCTTTTAACTACTAAAATGCCAATAGCACCTCACACAATATCAAAGATAATGGGAAAACTGGTCCTATCACACCTCAGAGTATAAAATAAAATATTTGCCGCAGAAGGCATACTCCTCTCTGGACAGACTAATTACCATAGGGTTTATCATGTTCTTCTTCTCTCTATCTAATACCAACAGTAATGTATCTGGTGGTTATCGGTGTGTGGATGAGAAGAGCAGTTTTAGAGCTTAAAGTAAAGAACAAGTGTCACTTACATCAGAGCCATAGTTGATAGCAAGGGTCTTCAGCGCCCAGGGGAGCCCAAGCCCCACCAAGATGTCAAAAACATTACTGCCAATGGAGTTGGACACCGCCATGTCTCCCATTCCTGTAGGCACAGACGAGAAGGAGTGACACCAAGGAAAGGGGGACAGGGCATGGAGAGAGACAGTATGAAAAGGGGGAAGTGTGTGGGCAACCAGGAGACAGGAAGATACACGGGGGTGATGGGGGAGGAGGGGACAGGTTGGGGTCAACATAGGTCAACCCCTTGAGATCCCTGCCCAAATGAAATCCCAAAAGAGCAGTGTCTCACAGCAAGCAGCCGCACACAGACAGACAGACAGAGCGTTTAAATATTTGATGGCAGGTGCAAGAATAAACACAGATAAAAGGATGGGCCCTGTCGTGCTGTCTTTCCTCTCCACCCACTCAATTTTTTACGGGCTCAACACAGGGACAGAAGAGGGACAGCAGAAAAAAATTGACAGGCCCAATCCTCCCCACCCATTTCCATTTTTTCCATCCCTTGGCTCTTTGATGGTGGCCTCACTCTGACTGCTGCTGGCTTTCATCAACCACTTTGTATGTGTATGTTACTGCTAGTCAAAGCTTACATGTGTCCAACCAATGCAGGTTTAATCCATTTGAATTCTACTGTGACCTTAGATGACCTTGCCCACTAATTTGGCTTTGCTCGAATATTGGCTTTATTTTACAAATTAAAAATGATAATTTAATAATATTTTCTTTGCAAACGTATGGAAAAGGAAAAAACTGAAATATCCTATCCACCTAAGTATTCTGCCTTTTCCTTCACCTTTTTATTTCAGCATAGGGCTACAACGTAACAAAATATAAAAACAAATTAAGTGGTCTGAATGCACTGGAAAACCAGCAAGTAATAACCAAAACGTGAATAAAACAGCTTAATCAAGACAAAACTGTTAATAAAGGTGAATGTAATTGAAAACGTACACATCTTTTGCAACTACTTTACTTTTAATATCATAAAATCGAAATTTATGACAAAAAGATGTGTTAGTGTTTATGTGTGTGTGTGCGTGTGTGTTACCTTGTCTTGCCACAATGAGGCTGGCCATACAGTCAGGGACACTGGTGCCAGCCGCCAAGAAGGTGATGCCCATGATGACATCAGGGATCCTGAGTGTAAAGCCTATAACTGTCACCTGACGCACAAAGGACAGATGTCACTCACACTCATTTAACCTCCACAGAGTCTTTAAGCCTGACTTTATTCCACAAACTTTAACTTTCACTTTATTGTATTAAACCTACTATTGTCATGTTTATTTTTCGTATAGATTCCCATTTTTGTGTTTGTTAGTTTGGTTGGAATCAGGCTGGATTTTCTGCTGATACCTGTTAAGTATGTGTATACTGTGTATACTGTGTGTATATATATTCATACCCTCCAACATTAAACATGTTGCATTCAAATGACCTAGTATTAATAAAGTCATGCTTGTTTATATAAGATGGACAATATTTGCTGAAAAGAAAAAAGATCATTCACATCAAAATTCCACAGGAACGACAGACAAGTCCATCAATGGCATGCCCGGCATCAGTGTCTCACCATCCAAACCATGACGTAGGAGAAGGCAGCAATCCACAAGGTGGACGCGACAAAGGACATCATGAACCAGTTCTCCCAGCGAGGTTTGGAGCAGTTGGGGACCGTAAAGTACAGCAGCAGGCACAGAGGCCAGGCCAGCAGCCATTTCACCTTGTTACACGCTCCCGCTGCAAATACACAAAGCATCGCAAAGTGTCACACACTAAAGCATCCACACTGCTTAGTGCCACATGTGAGACAGGGTCCTCGTTTGGCACAACTGACTGACATGTTATCAACTCCAAATCCTAGCCATAAAGCATCACCACGTCAAAAGAAACTGCTCCGTTTACAGAAAAAACACTTGATTTTTCTATATTCATAGAGCCACTGCGGCTCTAGCACGATCTAACCATTTCCCACCGTGCTCAGTGACATAGAGTCACTGTGAGGTTTAATAACTATTTCGGACTGAATAAATATTTACGACAAGTAAAACGCACATTGTCATAATTCCATTTCTGTTGGTGTACAGACTAAACAGTCAGGGCACAGCATGTTGATTGGTGACCTTTAGAATTGCTCATTGGCATATTAATGAATTTTGGAGAAAGCTCATAATGCTAGCTTATGGCGACCCATGTCCGGCTCTGTAACGTGAGAAGATGACCTGCTATAGGCTACCTCCGAAGCTAAAGCTGCCCACACATTATGAACTAGTAGCAAAGAGAGCAAAGAGAGAAAACATAAACTATTTCTTGAACAAGGGTGGCAAAAAAGCAATCTATAATCATAACATGGTTCCACCTCCGGCTCGTACCTGGGCACTGGAAGGGAACGAGTGGGCCGTCTCCATCCTCCTCTTCCTCCTCTTCATCATTTTCATTGTTCTCATTGTCCTCGTTCTCCGTCTCATTGCCTGCCTCTCGGACGTCATGGCGAGCGCCGGCGCCCCTCTCTGCCCCGGACAGCCCATTTTCGACTGCCCGCCTATTCCTTCCTTTCACTGGGACTTCGGAGTCACCATTGGTCAAAATTCGTGTGTTGATAAGACGCTGCCTCTGTGTCATGCACGTGCATACATAAAAACACAGAAGCAGGAGGATATGGCACATTTAAAATAGTCTCATCCCACTTTATATATAACTTTTAATTCATTCATACAATGCTACATATTACACATATTGATAAATGCATATATATATGTATATATGTATACATGTGATGCCTGGAATCACTATTGTTGGAGCTTCTTCGCAGGCTGTGGCCTTACCTTTAAAAAAAGGCTTTCTCGTTCTAGGAAAAAACACATTGCCGTCTTGGCAAATTGGAAATGGCAGCGATCTTTTTTTCCGAACACAAGTGCAGCTGTAAAGCTGCGTGTCCTTACCTCTGTGATAAGCATTCGTGAGGCCATAGTGAGACGGGTTCTCGGGGAGAAGTGGCTGGTGATCATGATCCTCATGCCGGCCTCAGAGAAGGAAAGCTGATGGGGGTATGCTGACAGCAGTTCATCCACCATCAACACTGACGGCTTTCTGTGGTGGTTCGCTGTAACACACACACACACACACACACAAACAACCGATACACAACATGTCCATGCATTCGACATCGTGTAATATCTGTGCTAGAATGCAAGGCTCAATAATCCTCTTGTTGGAATGAATTACTCAGCTGTCACTCAAGTTATGTAAACACAGCATATCCATGACAACGGACCAAGGGTCGACAATGTGAAAAAAAAAAACATCTTCTCAATCTACTTTTCAAGCAAATCACAGAGACAGTGACATTTCATGACATTTACACATGGTCTATAGCCTGGCATCACTCGACTACTTCACATTTGTGAACAGGTCGGGAGCCTCTCAGTTCACTGTTGATTTTCTAAGCAGTATTATCAACTGTCACATGCCAAAATGCCTGTGGACGCAAATGGACAGACCCACAACAAAAAAAAGTGTGTGAAACTGCAGAGACAGAAGAGAGGGAGGGGCGAAGGGAAGCAAACAACCCACACGCAGCTCTTTGTTCTTAATTAAAATAAAATACAGCATCAGGTTCACTTCATTGTGTAGGTGGATTTAAACGACCTCTACACACCAGCACCTACAGGGGTACGTGCTGATTGGACAAATTATATATTTCTCTCAAAGGGTTTCTTTTATAATATAAATAACACTTTCGAAGAGGACTTAAATTAATTTCCGTATAAATATTAAGATCATGTTTTCATAAAGGTGTATGAATAGCTGAAGCGAATATTTGAATAGGGCATTACGTCCTGGTCTCACTAATGAATATTCACAAAGCATGGTATCAGGCTTACACACAATGCCAAAAATGTGTTCTGTGAGGACACTGGAAGGTTGATATTTGATAACCAAAATTAAAAATGAATGAATCATTAACTGCAAATGGTTCCAAAAGATTTCTGCCAAATATTAAGGTATTTCCCCATGGCATTAGTGAGACATTAGGTGAATATTATAACAGTCAAGCCCCCCTCACACCAATGCAAAGAAATACAAATATGATAATAATAATAATATGCATGATAATAGTAGCAAACCATTGATAGAAGTGAGTGCATCTGTGCCAGCATCTTAAACGCAATACCGTGCATAATGCAACTAGATAAGTGGAATGTAGGCTGAATGTTCTAAAAGGTTTAACAACAGGCATGTTAGTACAATCCCATTTGTACCTTTCTTTAGTAGCACTGACGTAGCATCACAGCCGTCGTCTGTTTCAGCATTACTGCTTGCACCATTCCTTAAACTAGACGAGTTCTTCTTCCTCCTCTCCAGAAAACGAACAATATGGGAATTCATCCTGGAACAGAGATTCACATCTAACAGATCTTACCATGATACAATATACAACAGTGTATGTGGAATAATAATCCATGTTGAGCCATGTACCCAAGAATGCAGTTTACAGATTTATAAATTACAATGTCTATCCCATCGATGCTTCACCATAAAAGCCACTGTAAGTATGATCTAACTTAGTCACAATTAATAGTTTGACATATTGCTCATAAGCAATGGGTTATTTTGGCAACCATCAATCTTTGAAGTCAGAAAATGTTTTAAGTAATGTAATAACTAAAATGTAAGTTAATCACACTTACTTCATGATCAAAATGTAAACGAAATACATCAGAATGAGAGTCAGAGCTTCCCACCTGGAAAACACAGACTGAATTAACATTCTTACCATGTGTATTATTTTGGAAACTCTCATTTTGGTATTGAAGACGGTCTAGTCACAGACATTTTAAGCAATCAAGCAAGTAACAATATATTCATTGGACTTACCAAACCACTTTTTCATCATATATAAACTGCAGAAGAGACAAATGACAGGGTAGTGAGGATTGTGGAACATGTATATTTATACAAATCCTATATCTATATGTGTGTAACCGCTTAGATGGTAACGTAACCTGACCGTATTTGTGTTTTATAAAGCTGTTTCTCACCACTATGAGAGCAGTGATAGACAGGGTATAGTAGGTTGAGTCTCTGAGCAGTGGCCAGCAGGACAGACGAATCGTCTGGAGGTCAGAAGTACAGACAGACAGAGACAGAGAGTGAGACAGAATCATAAACTGTGTCATTTCAAAATTTGCAGCAACTGTACACTTTTTTTGTCCTGTTAAGTAACACATCCTCCTAGGTAAACAAGATAAACCAAACTGTATGTGTGTGTGTGTGTGTCTTATGTAACGTGTAATCTGAATAGGATTGAAGTATGTTCCTCTTTTATTCTCCTACTTGTGGGATTATGTCAATGAAGAGGACAGAGTGTGTGTGTGTGTGTGTGTGCATGTTTGTGTTGTATGCTTTACCTGTACAGTAAATATCCCACACACTCCAATAATGCAGAGAATGTTGAAGACAGCTGAGCCCACGATGGTGCCGACACCGACATCACCTTTGGTAATGAATACTCCTACACATTGGTTACACAATAACCAATTAGCCAAGCCAAGCCAAACATAAAGTAATGCAGTTATGGTTACATCTGTGTTATTAAGATATGAATCTGGGGTGTGTGTCTAATATCTATGTGGGTCTAATATCGATGTATCTATATCCATGTGCATGGTTTATTCACTTTATCATTACTGTTATTTGCACAATTTGCACTATTCAAATTAATTCATCAGACCTCCAGACCACCACCTGTTTTTGTGCCTTATGTCTTTTTTTTAGCATATTTTATTTCTAGTTATATATTTATATTTTTATATATAGTAATCGTATTTAAAAAGGATTACTTTTTTCATCCTAGGGTTTGAGAGAAATGTAATTTCATTACTCTGTGTGTTTGCACATGCAGCTGTACTGACAATAAAGCTGACTTTGACTTTGACTTTTAATGTTTGTGTAAAAGGCAATGACATACAGGCTATGGTGGTTCTGGATACTAGCAAAAAAATGCAAATAAAATAGACTATGTGATAATAAATGTTATGTAACCGTCATACAATACAATCATAACGTGACAATTATACAGCAATGAGGCCTCACTAGACCCTGGTGATGCTTTTTTGTGTGCGTGAGTGTGTGTGTGTGTGTGTGCAAGTGTCTTACCAATGATAGAGGTGAACAACTCAGGAGCTGAACTGCCAGCGGCCATGAAGGTCGCTCCTGCAACATCCTCACTCAACTGAAGACGCTGGTGGAGAGTGAATAGAGAGTGAGTTAGAACAAAAGAGAGACAGTGAGTGAGAGACAGGGAGCAAGAAAGAAAGAAAGAAAGAAATGATGCTGTTTATTACAGAAATCCTTGCGGTCTGTTAACGTACGTTCAGTGCAGTGGTTATCTTACCTCACATATCTTCTCCAGTGAAGGGACAAAGTAGTCGTCACAGACCAAAGCCAAGGCATAGAACATGTAAACTGCCTACAGGGGGCAAAACACACACATGCACACACACAACAATGGAGGCGGGTGAGAAACAAACAGTCCCAACAACAAAAGAACTGCTAAAACATGTTTTCACAATTTGTTCCCATCCACTCTGGACTCATTAATGGGTTCCCAAGTGAGTAAAAGTCCCTCATAGCCAAGTTAACTTCAATACTCGAGGTGCAAATTCACATGCACATCAGTTCACAAAGACAACACCATGCTGGGTCTGGCTGAATCAATGCTTTGTGCTCGGCTCTACAATCAAACATATTTTACTAGCAATGACATGCAATGGGATGTTTGGATGTCTATGATTACACGTAAATGGAATTCATTTGTTCTAATTCCATCAGAACAACGCCGGTATGTTGTGTAAACAAAAAAAATATATATATTGTCCTCATTCATTGATTCACCCCTGTGCCTTCTACTTTGCAATCAATGAGCCCCAGAGTCATGATCAGAGTCATCACCGTTACTGTGGCTAGAAATATCACACCGACAGTGAAAGCAAATGTGTTTAGTAGAGCATATCAGATACTTATTTTATTTACAGGTTAAATCAAAATGTTACCTACAGGTTTACTAGTGAGCTGCCCCTGTAGTAATGTTTACTTACTGACTAATGACATGGATTTTGATATACTGTAGCTCCATCATATGAGTATGTGTGCAACATCCACACTGCATCCTGAAGAAGTCCACTGATAAAGCCCTGGTAATGCAGGGGCTATTGGACAGTGTGTGTGTGCGCGTATGTGTGTGTGTGCGTGTGTTGGTGTGTGTGTGTGTCCGTGTGTGTGTGTGTTTGTGTGCGTGTGTGTATACATATACAGTGCTGCAGGTGGGACTCACACAGAGAACGTGCAGGCCCACAGCTCCTTCAGCTCGCTCCTGGTAGGTGAAATAATCCCTGGGGAACTCATGGATTGCTGCAGAAGAAAAAACACAAATGGTGAAACTGGACAGAAGGGAGAAAAACTAGGCAAATGTAAAAACCTGTTTTTCTTCAGTATTCTTCTAATACCTGAACAATCTAATTACAAGAGTGTACAGTTAACTTTACACATGTACAATGATTAATTGTCTTTGTCTTTCAATCATATAGTAAAGTGGACATCACCTATAGCATCAGGTAACATGGCTATTTAGTAGAGGTAACCCTGTGACGCCTGTGCATGGCACATTAGAATGAATCCTATGATAAAACACCAAGTGAGCATTGAAAGAGAGAGATGGGAGACAGGTGAAACTGTTCAAAAAACGTAAAAGGTAAAACAAGAAGAAAATCAAAAAAGGACACGCAAGAAAGGAAATTCAATGTAAAACAGGGAACTAGCAGAAAAGACCAAAAGACCCTAAACCTTGATTAAAGAACAAATGCAATTCAAAGTCCAACCAACTGAATACTAACCCCAAACTGAATCACAAAAGTTGTACCTATCGCAGTTACAATTATTCAATGACGAATATGCACAATAAAATAAAAGATCACTCTGATGGTTTGACTTCTTGTGACCCACATTACCGACCGACCGGGCACATTCAGGCAAATTGATGCCGATACTGATGATTTATTTCGAAAGACTCAAGTTTAATATCGTGTGATGCAGAGTACATCTGGCTTTGAAGCCACTCCAATGTTCACCCAACAGATGTGACACCACAAATCAATCACTCCCTGGTGGCAGCAGCCGATCACAACATGCCAAAATATGCCACATATTCACGCACAGCCATCGTGTGTGTCTCCTGTTGTGTATGAGTCTGCATGTTAATGGTTGAGCTAAAAATAGCCTCAGCCCTGTGAGACTGTGTGGATTTGGGCTTTTCTTGCCTTAGTGTGTGTCTGTGTGGAGTGTGTGTGTGTGTGTGAGAGTGTGTGTGTGTGTGTGTGTGTGTATGTGTGTGTGTGCAAGGGTGTGTATGTGTTTGTGTGCATACCCACCCCACTGTATGTTTGTTTGCCGTGTGCATGTGTTGGTGCATGTGCTCGTGTGTCGTGGAGGCAACCCAATGCGCAGTGACATTCTCTCTCAATAGCCGAGAGCTTGTGAGTCAGGCAGCCTCAGCTTCAGCCTGGCCCGTGTGTCACAAACACAACGGTAGCCTGTCTGTTCATAGGACCTGACAGCAGCACTGAGAGACAGAGTGAGGGAGGGGGAGAGCGAGACAGAGACTGACATGATGTGGAACTGCCACTGGAAAAAAAAAACACAGATATTCGAAGGTAACCAGAAAGAGATAGTTAGAGCTTGGTATGAATAGACCCTAACCTCGAACTCTACATATTTCATGGTCAAACGCACAAAGAGCCCCAAGATGTCCTGAATTGGTGAATTGGTTAACTCTCCATCACAAACCATCTGTTTTTGTAAATCATCACATGCTCCTCTGTGCTTCGAAGAAGGGTAAGTACATTCTGAAAATGTTCATATTAAATGACTTTTTACTAGGGATGTCAAACGAAGAAAAATGACTAATAATGCATCACTGTTTTGACAGACAGTCTTAGT
The DNA here is from genome assembly GCA_016785305.1 of Colistium nudipinnis. Classification (NCBI taxonomy): domain Eukaryota; kingdom Metazoa; phylum Chordata; class Actinopteri; order Pleuronectiformes; family Rhombosoleidae; genus Colistium; species Colistium nudipinnis. Next base: position 515,726 of record JAFBJU010000111.1, on the reverse strand, counting down.
GACAAATGCCGAGTGAGTTAGTGGGGTAAGTGCGTCCTGATTGGGTGGATTTTCTGGGGGGTTCGTACGGGTGTTCTGGAGCGGAAAAAATCACTCCTAATCTTTACACTAACACCTTTGCTCTTGCTGGTCATAGCAGAGCTGATCGTTTAGGCTGAGGTTTTCGATTTCGTTTGATGACGTAGCTCCATTTATAATTGATAGGTTTGATATTTCTCTCCTCTCTTTTACTCCGCTCTGTGTGGGCACAGTCAGACAAAAAACGCTACCTTTCTAACATCACGTTCCATTGAGCATGATACAGTGCAACTACACAATACTGGTTTGGCTAATTCCGCAGCCCAAGAACAACCAGGGCAGCCTCAGACGTCACAGGCTAGAGGGTCCCCGTATCCTGCCAACTGTAGAGATATGTCTCGCTGCCTTTGTTTATGTGTGCATTTGTGAGTGTAAAAGTGTGTGTCTATGTTTGTGCGTCTCCATGTTCGGCAATGTCCCAACGCTTTCCTGAAGAACACGCGATACCCAGTACTGCTGGAGAAGAAAAATGCTCAGTTCTTTTTTGTCATTGAGATCCTTTCTATAGAAGATAGAAGAGAGCAGCAGGCTTGCTGGAGAGTGGCATTTAGTGCAAAAGAGTGCATCATGTGCCCCCCTGTGGTGAGCACCCCACCGGACCCTTTTGGATCGCCACATCTTTTTTACTCTGCTGTGTCTCAAGAATCTGTCGCAGCTGGAGGAGTCAGCTGGCTTAATTTTTTCTTCTACCTGTATTAACAGGGCGTCTGCAGGAGTTCATCCCCTGGTGATTTCCTAGAAAGTGTTTCCAGCCTCTGCCACGTCCCTCTGTCGGGGCTGGGCCGCTCAGCTCCAAAGGCCTTTTGTCTCATGTGGGAAACACTGGAGAAGAAGTAATGCTGCATGTTCTACAGGAGTTATTCCATCCCAGCAATCAGCTACTAAAAATAAAAGCTTCTGCCTGGTGCAGAAAATGTAAATATCTTCTCATGTCAAATACAATCATTACGATTAGTGCTGGGCAACGATTGTTTTTTTTAAAAACACGATTAATCACATTATTAACTGCGCTTAATAGCGATGAATCACGATTAATTGCATTGTTATGCGCGAAATGCAATAATGCTTTCAAAAGTAAAGTTTTGCTCACTTATACATATAAAAGTATGTAAGTAGTATGAACAAAAGTTCAGTAACACTTGTAAATCTCAAATTAAACATTAATTAATGTAATCAAATGAAATATAAAACAGCACATGCTGAGCAGCAGCAAGTTAACATTTATAAGTCTTTTGCTTTCTTTTCTTTCCTTAACAGGTACCATACACATTTTTCTTTGATCAGGGTGCAGCATTTTACCATTGGCATAGCGACCCAAAGTTATCTGCCGATCGTAGCTCCCGTGTGTTGTCGGGGGGAGCAGAGCGATGCACCCGTGATTCTTGACGGGGGTCGAAGCTCCTGCGTGTGTAGACGGAGGGGCGCGGAGTGTGATAAATTCTGCCATGAGGGATCAACTTTTTATCGTCGTATTCGTCATATGACTGCATGTACCTTACCGTGACGTCCGTACCGTGATAGTTCATAAACCGTTACACCACTAGACACCACCCTCTTATAATGCACTAATTTAGGTAAATATTCAGTAAAATGATTGTAGTGTCTTGAAAATTATGTTAGATTAGGTTAGGTAATGTTTTGATTTATTTTCGATGTATGTTAAGGTTAAGTCAGGTTTTGTTTCATGCATGGGGTGTTTTAGTCCTGTCAATCATGTCCTGTCACTCACTCCCTGCCCTCGTTAGTGTTTGACCCTCCCCTGATTAAATCCACCTGTTTCCACTTCCCCTCCCTGTTAAATAGTCTGCGTCTCCACATGCTTAGTGCCAGATAGTCTTTTACCTTGTGTCAAGCTTTCCAGCGGTATCTCATGCCCCATGTTAGTTTAGTGATAGAAGATAGTTTAGTGTTTCAAGTATAGTTAGTATAGGTTTTTTTGGATTGACTAGGTTTATTGTTTTTCTCTATTTTATTTGTGTTTGTCACATTAAAATAATAATTTTGTTACTTTGAAATCCTGTGTTGAGTTTGTGTGCATTGTCCCTAACAAGAATCGAGGATGGCGAACAGTGCGAGAGACAAAGTGTTGCATAATGTGTGGATTTGGAAAAAGAAAATCAATATGATTTACTGAAATAAAGCTGTTTCTGGATAGGTATTATCTGAGTCAGCTGTCATTTGTTGGTTTAGAACCACTCTACACGTCTCTGAAGGACTTTGTACAGTACAGGATGAAAGAAGCTGAAAGGAAATAGGATGAATAAACTGTTATTACTGTGTATTTGAGCAGTGGAGTCCTTAGTGGCCTCGGGGTTAGCCAGGACAATATTTGGAGATCAAAGTATAAAACTGATTTCCTAATTTAAATGAATGATAAAAATCCTCTTTTCAATATCTTCCATAGTTTAGAATTTTTAACACGTGACAAGGAAACTAACTTTTTAGTCGTACCATCCAACACATGCAAACGTGTCTTTTCACACATTCAGATTATAAATCTGCTCCAACTGAAGTTAGATGGAACTATGGAGGGATCAAGGAGGGGCCACAAAGCTCTCATGTTTGTTCTTTATCAACAAGCACAGCACCCACAGGACGTCTAAAGAGGCTTAACACACCTGTGTAGGTGTACAGAGAAGGCAGCATCTCACATATTTTGCACAGGAACTGCCTTAAGTTTTCCACAGGGGTTCTACCATGTTGGAATCTGTTAACCCCCTAACCCTATTTGCTTTTCCAGCTGTCAAAAGCATATAGCTTAAAATGAGATGTTTTGTAATATGGATCACTCCTGAAATGTTGGTCATGTCTGAATATGATACAAATGTGAGGCAAATGCTTTATCCTCACACACACACTGAGTCGCCAAATCCCCAATCTGTGTGGAATCTATGTGGATTGACCCAGGGGAGACGGAAGACTCGTCGCTACAGGGGAAGAGAAACAACAGTTGAACAACCCCGACCCCCCCATCCCATCCCCAACCCAGGCAACTACACTCCCCCCCACCCCCACCACCCCCTCCGCTTACATAATACCAAGAGCATTACATAAGAGCTCTGTGGCTTCAATAAACGACAGGGACACAGAAAGAGGGAGAATCCTCCAAATCCTATACATCATTAAAGGGATGTGATGAGGCCGCTGTGCTTTAAGCGCAGCAGAAAAGACACTGCTTTATAGAGATGACAGATGGCTTTTCCTACATCTATGACAAAACATGCTGAGCATCTGTTGTGATGCAGAGATGCACACATATAGTGCACATGCATGTAGTGTACAGAAAGGATGGGAATTGATCAAACAAGACAGATGCAATCAACAAAAACAATGGCCTTGCTGTCACATAAAGCCCTGCATCTCTAATATGTGTTTTTAGCAGGACAGCCGTATATTTTTTAATTTACATATATATATATATTTTTAAAACAATTAACAAAAAAAAAAAGAGTAAATACACATATACATGAATGTTACATAGTCCGCACACGTGCACGCATACACACACGTGCACACACACACACAAACCCACACAAGCAAGGTGTTTTGGGATAATCCTAAAAGAAGGAGAAGGACTTGTCAATCAATCACAACTACAATTAAATTCTTCTAAGCATGTTTGTTGTGTGTGATCAAAGAATATAAATGTGTCCTTGTTTCATTAAACCCCCAAACTGCCTGAGACATTACAAAGGTCATGACTTCAGTGTCACTGACCCTGGCGACATAATGTCTCCCTTCAGCAGCAGAGACTATAACCAGTCATGTATTAGATTGCAGTTTAGGTAGACTAGATATAAGGATACAAAAACAGTTGTAATTAATACCGATAGTCAATATGTATCAATGGGGTATTTGGCACATCCCTGATTTCATGGAAAACTTATTCCTAAAACGCATGAAACACCTGGTCTTAAATGAGGAATTTCACACTTCACACTGATACTGTATACTTGATATTATTTGTGAACCTCCAGACAAAGCTGAATTACACTTTTATTGAGGTGTATTTCGGTTTAAAGCAAATTTTCTTGACCTCATGTGTTTTTTTCAGCAGAGGGACACAGCAGCAGGTACAAAAAAAAATTGGGCCCCATGCCTTACGCCTGCTAGTGGTTAACAGCAAACACGAGAAAGCATGCAGCTTCACACACACACACACACCGCTGGCAGCATGTGGTTGCATTTATTTTCTGCCATAACCGCTGACATGTAAGTGGGTGGTATTACCTAACGCGTCGGACATCCATCAGCAGGACGAAAGTACAGAAGAAATAGGAGGAAAGCACGAAAAAACACAAAGAAGTCGTCTCTGTTAACATTTTCCTGTAAATCGTCCACAAACATCAGTGTTATATTAATGCAAATAGGCATGTCTATATGAACGCTATGGGTAACTGCGTTTGTGATCTGACTATATCTAGAGAAAACAGCTGAAAGGAAAAACCACTGAAGAGTCCATTCTGAGCTGCCCCTCACTCTACTCTCTTATAAACAGTTCCACTGAATGTCTGCAGCCCCAGGCCACAATTAGCACCAGAGGTGGCTCAGCTCGTTCACAATGGACCACCCCCTGACTACTATAGCCTGGCAGTTATACCTCGCACTCACCTGTTTGTTCATTTGGAAAGAACGTAATTGTGCTTTTTTTTATTGTGGCCCTTTGATAAAATCGACCTCGAAACAAAGTCTGTGTCCTGTTTTTACCAGAGGTATTTACATTTTTTTCATGTATCATGTTTTTGGTTGGATCTGGAAAAAGCATTGTCATGTCAATAATATGCTACAAGCTTCATGGAACACGAAACTTGGTTAATAACTACAAATTATATACTCATTCTGTTTATTAAAGAGGAAAGCATTGTCTATGAACAGCCACAATTATTGGAGTATAAGCAGAGTATGTGTTTTGCACATTCTCTTCATTTCACAACTCAATGAACTGGTGTTTCACTAAGGGAGACTCAGTTATTTATTTGTGAAATTTGGTAAGAAAAAAGCTGCTTTTTTGTATGTTTTGTGTGTGTGTCTGTGAGTGTGTGAGTGCGTGTGTGTGCGGTCCTTTCCTCGTAAAGGTTAAATGGTAATACTGGCATTTAATCAGTGAAGCAGCGAATGTGGGCAGCAAGGATGAAATATTACCCATATTATGCAACAAAAAGAAATCAATACAATAATCATATGTGGAAGGAGGTGTGTGCAGTATGTGTCAAATAACATTAAGCAACATTAAGTTGTGCTGTCACTGTTGGTGCAGCCTGTGATGCAGTTTTTTTCAGGCCCAAAGTTGTGGAATTCATAGAGAATGTGTGAATATAGTCATTTTCAAGTCAAAAGTGCCAGAACTGGGAAGCGCAAGGTGAAATGTCTGACCCAGAGACCACAAAGGCAACCTCCCTGTTGCTGGTGTTGGATATTCAATAATGCATGACATCAGATCTTCATGGCGTTTCTTTCACAATCCAAATTCACTATATTCAGCTGAGTGCAGACAACATCCAGTTGGACAGTTCTGTGTATCTCTCTAAATGCTTTGCATGCGTTAATACCACGAAATCAACAGCACAATCTTCTTCTGGCAAAGATTACATCTGCCCTGCCTTTAACATGTGCCCTTCTGACACAGGCTACACTATCCTCTTTATACCATTATTGTCTGTAAAACTCCATAAAGCCCCAGCTCTGGTCTCCACATATACAATATATGCATGTTCCTCACACACACACACACACTGCACACATTAGCCAATATGCCTCTATCATATACATAACATTCGTGTCTACATGAACAGATGGCCTAATATTAATCCATTCACACACGCATGCATGCACGCGCACACACACTTGCACACAGACACACATGGACACACTCACACTGCGATGTTACTTAAATGTTCCTTTTATTCTGTGGCCTAAGATGATCCTGTTTTACATCCACTCTCTGCTGAAAATCATGACATCACCCTTAAGGCTGCTTGTGAGTGTGCGTGGGTATGTGGGAAAGCTTCTGCTCTCTCTGCAATCTGACAATCCTGTGGTAGATTGTTATCTTGCTTTATTATGGTGTGTGGGGATGTAAGTTTAAATCAATGCACGCTGCTGAGTTTCCGGTGAAATATTTGGGACATGGGGGGGGTTGATTAGTTACTGGTGATACGACTGACTTCCCCCAGCACATGCTCAGGACCAGCTGTAAAAAAAAGTAAATAGTTTGCTACACAGATGTAGAAGAGGAGGAGACGGACTTCAGACCAACCCCAACCGCGATCCCAAAAACAAATACAATCTGGAACGGAGGCTCGAATAAATCCAGCTGTCCTTTCAAAAGACGTGTGCCCCTGGGCAAGGCACTTTACCGCCCCCAACATCTGCAACACACTTTTCAGTTTATTTTATATGGGGACAGACACAGTCGAACCAACAGTTTTCTCATTAAATGTCATCCTCCTCATCATCACCTACACCATATCAATTAAAAACCCGCAGAGACATGTAAGTGAAAAAAAAGGTCAAACGTAAAGAACTGTTTGTCTATGGTCACTAATAGCAGATTAAAGTCACAGGGGATGTTCAGCTTCTCAGTAATTCCCTCAGAGGATTACACATCGACAGGAAAAACTCCCACAATGGGTGTTTTTTGCATGTACAGGTGTCAAAAGATGGACGTTGGGGGTGAATTCAATTAAAGAGGATAAAGAATGTCCCGCAGGGCTCAATATGAGGATATTCATCTTTTTCACCCACTGAGATGTCGGCTTGAAACACAACAGTCAATTAACATTGATTTTCCTCCTTACTGGTGTGTGTCAGTGTGTATGTGCATTCAATGGTGTGTGGATGGACGGTGATTTATTGGCTTTCTTAAAACAGAATCATCAGCTGAAGGGCCAGTGATGCCTGTCATCAGTTGCGATCAGTAACATTACATTTTTGTGACTGCGATGCTTTCTCTAAACCCCCCCATTAGCTTTTTGGTCATTCATCACCATTCATTCATCAAACCAAATGGCAGTTCACACTCACCATTGGCCACAACTGTAGATGGTAATTGAGTGTGACATGTCGATAAATGTCACATGGTTTAAAATTAGCTATTGGCTAATGGGCACTGTGGGTGGACATGTAGCTAGTGATATAAATTAAAATTCGTTAGGACAGGGTATTATAGAATATGCAACATAAAATATTGCAGATTAAAATAGTCAAAGATTATCAAAGATTACATACTAAATGTGAATAACTAAGCCAAACTTCAGTATGCTTTTCAGTAACAAGAATTTTGGAAGTACATTTGGCAAAGAAACATATGCTACTAAACCTCAAACACAGTGTTGAGCTGTGTTGAATGAAAAAAAAGTTCATAGTCATATCAAACTGCTGTGCTTGTAAACTCGTTCAATAAGCTGTTTATATGGACACTGGTGGGACAAAGTCACAACCGAGGTCTTGATAATAAAGTCAAGCGTATAGTCAAGTTCCAATAAATAAATTGGACAATCTGGTTTATCACATCCAATCATCCCTTCATATCAATGGGATCGTCCAGAACATCTGGCTGCATAGACAGGAGAGCGCCACTCAAGTCTGGGCTGTTTTTTTATCTTTTTACTTCCGGGAGAAGTGTGTTAAAGTGAATGGCAATGAAACTGTTTATACTTCTTCAACCAATCAGATTTCAAGGAGGCAACCCCAGGGCCTTCTAGCAGGCCTAGAGTAGGGTCATCATTTTTACAGACTTGGATTGGATGGTCAGAGCTAGCACACCGCATCTGTAGCAGGTAGGGACTGGTAGTTAGTGACACCACTGACCGAGAGAGGGTCCGACCTGGTCAGATCTTCTAGGCAACTGCGCTCATCTCAAGCGCCGCGAGAGCACGGAGGATCCTCCAACCCACACATATACATTAACACACACACACATATCCTCCCAGCTGGCCCGCAGTCTCTGACATGCCTAGTGAGCATTCTTGGAGTGACAGATGGACCGCAGGCAAGGAAGGGTTGTTAAACACACATGTGCACGCATGCACACACAAAGTCAGCGCATACACAGAGCTGGAATCCTGCCCCTTCTCCTGCCTTTGCCCACAGTCTGTGTATAGGGCTGGTCCTCCAGGGCCCCTACACACAGGGGGGATAAACAAGCTGCCTGCCTTTCACAACCTGTTAGTTCTCCTGCACCGCCGAGTGCCACAGGACACACGACACACACAGGAACACAGGGCTGTGACGTCTAAATACATCTGATTGCAGATGTTTCTTCCTCAAAGAATGCAGCTGGAGATTCTGTTCTCTGCTGCATTCCCCTTAAACATGGCGGATATGTTGTCAGTCGGTTTGACCAAGTGTTATAGAGCCGATCAATTATTCTATTTTTTATTCATTTTAATATTCAACATCATTGGAAATAGGAAGTAAAAGATATTCATAATGCCACCTTTCTGCCCCTATTCGGTAAGACTTCTGTATATTGTACCTCTGTACTTCTGAAATAGACTATCACTTGCACCTTTATGGTTCATTTTGTGTCAGTGAGCAGTAATGGAAAAAGAGAAAATGGTCCCATTAAGCACATAATTAGCCGCATGTTGGGAAAACCTGCAGTACACATGCTGTTCATTGCGGTGTGCTGGGAGTCATGCATTCTTTAAAGGATTAACAAAGCATTCGACTGCAGTTAAACAAAGAGGACAGCACTTGGAAATAGATGTCTTAAGTCGAAATGGGGCTACTCAAGACAAATGGCTTTATTACACCATAAGTGCTGTAAGGAATGACCAACATGCTCGCTATTGTCTGGGCTTTTCCAATATTGAGGGTGAAACTCTTAATTCTTTAGGTGGTGCTAGGGAGTCAATACAGTTAACCACATGAGAGAATCAATTATTTTAGAAATAATCATAGCAATATGCCAGTATAAGATTATTGTGAATTCATTCCTGAAAATTACATTATATCATATTACATTTCATTTAGCCAACGCTTTTTCCAAAGCGTTACAATAAGAGCGAAAGGTATGCATACATTATATGACAATACCTGACGTTGGTACGGAAATGATTGCCTGAATCTTTTGCAAATATCAATTGCATCGCATGTAGATATGCTCATGCAAAGCAATTACAGAATAATGATGCTACCAAAGACTGAATGGTGCTGAACATGAGAAAAGATCACTGACCCTCCAAATAGGAAAGGGTTTTTTTCTTCAGGAGAACATGAGTATTCTCAGTAGTTTTCATGGCCTTTTGATGTGTAGAAGAGAAAATGCTATAGAAAATATCATGTCGATTTTTTCAACTCAATTTCATGTAAATCAAAAACTAAAGTTATTGGAGAGAATCTGTTCCAACACCGTGACTCCCCTTCGTGATAGAAACGCTTCGGCCAACCTCAGTTATTGCCTGCCTACCTGAAACTATCAGTCTTTTTTTCATCTTTGCTTAGGATTACATTCCTGCCTCTGCCATGGAACTCACTCAGCTGCATTAAGGCTTGAGCTTTACCGTTAAACCGTAAATGACTGCTCCACTGTCAGAACCTGACTCACTCTGTACAGTGCCTTTATCAAATCATTATTTCTGTTTGGAAACGTTTGTAAAAGGTCCAGCCGCAATTACAAGTCCTACCTGAATTAGAACTGATATTACTTTGCTCACAGGGTGATGGTAAGAATAAATGCGGGATTATTTAAGTCTGTTCCACATATAAACCTTCCCTAAACCTTTGCAAAAAGAATATTATTGCACTACTGCTACTCGTGATGTTACCTTTCCTCCTCTTGAGCGTATCCAGTGAACAATTAATTAGTGAACAAGTCAGTGGGTACTGCTCCAGAGGGATCAACCTGATTTGTAATTTGTGATCAATAATTACGGTGATTCAAATGAATTTTACATCCCAGACACTCCATGATGTCAATAACAACAATGTTTTTATTTCTTCCTTAATCAAATGAATTGAAAGAGCAGAGTGAATAAAAGCCGAGCAAACAGAGAGCAGAGGAGCATAACCCTTTAATGTATTATTCATTTGTGAATCTGAAGTGTAATTAGAACGTAACAAGCCATTGTTTTATGGTTCATTAAGACTTGATAGACCAAATCAGGAGCTAAAGTGTGACTGATTGAAGATAGGTTGGGTGTCTGCAGACTGCAGTCTTTGCCACTGTTAATGATGGTGTCGGGGTTGAATTGGATGAGAAGAGATATGAGTCACAGGGGGAACTGATAGACAGAGGTTATTGCAACTATGGCGCTCACACGAGGACTCACACAGAAAAAGAAAAACACATACATAAGAATGAGGCAGGGCATGTCGTCTGTGCATGAGCAGAAAGGAGATTGTTGGCAATTGTTAACATGATTATCTCTAATCCGAGACACTCCACTGTTATAATGTGTAATCATAGCTGTGACTCTGTGTGTGTTTGCCATTCGAATGACTTTCAGTTGGTTCACATACTGTACATGTTTGTGCATCTGTATGTTGATGTCCTCCAGTGTCTATTCCCGTTAGAGAATGTGTACCTCTCCTCTTCTTTGCGTATGAGTGTGGACAGGTTTGCATTAAATGAGGAATGAGGAAATCTGTGACATTGATGTGACCAATAAGAACGCAAACAGAGTGTAGGATGGACAATCGCTGCTGTATGAATGAGGATGTTGCACCCTGTAAAGATTGTGAAGCCCTATGAGGCAAATTATTATTTGTAAATATGGGCTATACAAATAAAATTAGATTATAAACCAAATGTTTGCCTACTGTGGCTGCTGAAGTTTTCAGTTATGCTGTATACCTGCCAATTAACCAAACTGGTTTATTTTTAAAATGATCTTTGCTGCTAAATATTTAATTTGAATGTTGACCTTTTCTGAACTGCAAGGCTATCACTTTGTTTTGTTGTCCAGTTTATTTCTCACTGCTGCTGATCTTTCACATGTTGGTGAAGTTGGTTAAAGCGATTTTGGGCAAGCAGAGGTTTGTGGATTTTTTTCTTGTCTTTTCTAACTTTAACCTCATCAGTCAGAGCAAAAAATACAGTTTACAGTGACTATGATAGCCAAATGAAAGCTCCAGTAAAAGGAGATTACATGGATCCTCACGTTTTTCTATTAAAGCTTGTTAAAGGTTTATTTCATCTTCCATATCTCATTTGACCCATGACTATGATTCCTTAAGCCAGGGGTTCTCAACCTTTTCCGGCCAGTGCCCCCCTATCAATAATCCAGGTCCCTTACTGTCCCCCATCAAATAAAATGTTGAAATGAATGTCTCCCCCGATTTTAGATTATTGTTATATTTGTATAAGTATGACTAATATTCTTAGTGTTTTTTATTTATATTACATATTCATTACATTTTTTTGAATTTAAATATGTATATTATTTTACTTATTATTAAGCTGCTATATTATGGTATTATAACAACTCAAATTCTCTAAGATTGAAGTTATATAATACAATTTCTAAATATTGATAAATATTATATAATTAAAATTATCTTTTGATGTTTTTATAATCAATAATCAATCAGAACACTTTTTCACACGATAAGCACATTGGAGATTGTGCTTTGGTGAGGCCAGGCACAAACCTAAAGTTGAGACACCCAACAGAATACTGGTGTATTTTTTATTTTTTTTACTCTATGCCATTTTGCAACAATATTGATTTTAGGAATAACGTGAAGAAAAATATCACTTGACATGTTACGCAAATCCTAAAATGGACTTCAGCCAAAGCCATTATGGGAAGTTCCCAGCATGCATGCAAATTTCAGAGTTGGAAACCCTGACCTAGAGCATGTAATGCTCTATGATATATGCCTAATGCTTATTCTTAATGGCGCGGATCTGACCGCTGCTTTAAAGCTTAATATATGTGGCGCCGTTTCAACACATGCATGGAATTTCACTTGCTCTTATTCCAAATCTTAAATTCACCATAATAGCATAGCCTATTAAAACTATTACGCCCACTAAAAACAAATTTATGCCCCCTTTCTAAAATACTGTTTCCAGCGCCCCCTGACTTTCTCCGAACGCCCCCTTGGGGGGGCACTGCAGCCCCCGTTGAGAACCCCTGCTTTAAGCATTCCAAATTAGCCACGTGTTTCTCCTACAAGGAACATCATGTCTCCTAAGCTGCGTTCAGCTCAGTACAGTTCCATTGATTTCCTCACACTGAACCCAGCTGGCCTGACTCAACAGCAGGGGAAAGAACGTTATTTTGCCATCACATGTCAAAGCTCCACTGTTGCATATTTGCATTGAGGCTGTCAAGCAAATACCACTAAAAATAGGGCCCAGTCAGTTTTTTTCTCAAAGCTCAAAAACAACTGTTATAGAATCCTTTTCCCCCAATAGAGGCAACTCAAGCAAATCTCAGCAAATATTCTATTCCCCTATTCCCACATCATACGTTAATTATTTCAGATTATCTAAGATAATGGTAAGGTAATTTTGCTCCCTATCTATCTGTTTGGCCCTATACATCTTCCACTTCCCTTTTCTTTGGTAGGAGGGTGAAATAATTTGTTTTGTTCGTCCTGTAACTCAACTTTTGATAAGCCAAATCATGCAACAACATTTTATGACACCGGCTTTTGCTATCCTTCCCTGAATTTTTTTATTAAAATTCTGCATGTGAGATCAAATATTTGTATGCATGGAAATACTATATGCCTATGTGTGCTTTAACATTTGCACATGTTTCTGTGTTTCTACACTGCACGACACAAGTGATCCATAGCTTGACACTGAACAGATCATTGTCTCTTGTAACACAAAATACACAAAGGAAAAACCCAAAGAAGCTGTCGAGACAGCAAGTGCTCCAGGGGAATGAAAGAACTAAACACACAATAATGGAGAGAGATAAAGTGAGAGAGAGAGAAAAGAAGAGAGAGAGGCGTGAGGAGTACATTGTGTAAGAAAGCAGGAATAATCCTTGTTAAGATAATTAGTGTTTCTCGAGACAAAGCATAATTAAACATAAACAGCTCATACACTACTTGCTGCCTAAAAATAACTCAACTACAAATCTGACAGCACAATCTGACTTCACATCCCCAAACTGCTGGAAGGAGAGTGTGTGTGTGTGTGATGTTTGTGTGTGTGTGTGTGTGCATTAGATGGCTGTGATGTATATACAATGAAATCAAGAGAAAGTTTTGCAGGACATCAGCCTTATTAAGCTTTCAATACACTTAGAGGGGCAGAGTAGCGTACTCACGATGAGGCTGGGAGGCAGAGAGAATTTCTACCTGGGAGAAGTTGGTGTTTTTCCATTGGCGTTTTTCTTAAATCTCTACACACACACCCTGCTCTCTCTCACACGTTGACACACACATGAACACACATTTCTTCTCTCTTTGTTTCTCCCTTCTCAGCAGAAGGTGCTGCTCACCTTTCTTCAAAAATGGATATTACGCAAGTATGTGTTTGTAATACAGTGTTTCCCCTATCAATATGTACCAAACCTGAATACATGGTGTATTTAAAAACAAAACAAAAAATATATATATATATATTTATATATATAATTAAAAAATGTCAACTCACGTTTCACATTGTACAGGTGTTCTTTTATTAAATAAGTAACTAGAACGCTTATGTAATTTATCTAATTTATGCGCCACAGTCACTACTGTGTTGTTTTGATGCTTTTAGTTTCTGCTCCTCTTTTAGCTCCCGCCCCCAGAAGATTCACCCAATCAGGACATTCTATCTGTCACTAGGACTGTCTATCAAAACAGTAATTGCATTCGCTTACGTTCTGTAAATTACAATCTAACAGTGATAGAAGCCTGCAGAATTCCTGCAGGAAAGAATTTTCGCATCATTGGAGTACTATGTTGCCATGAAGATGTTTGTGCTGGGTTTTGTTCATTTTGTCATACAAGATATTTAAGATATAAAAATGAATGTGATGCTTTGAAAGTCCTATTGGAGAAATGTTATTCAGGTCAAAAGGAATATTTCATATTTTAGATTTTTATTTTGGTCCATTATTCAACGTAAATAGTGAAAAAAAGATTTGGATTGAAGGGGAAATAAAGGAGTTGTTGGCCTAAAGTTTATAAGGCCTACTTATATATTCGATCAACTTTGAAAATCCTATTGAATATTTTTAAAGGCTTCTTACAGCAAATATTGGTTTATGCAATTCATAAATCAAAAAGCAAGTCACTGGTTTGTTTATTTTTATTCGCTTGACAGCCCTAGTAACAATTACTTATTGTACTTATATTTCAAAATTGTATGTTGTTCATCATCTTTTTTTCAAAACATAGTTCACTAAATATGGCCATTTTCAGAATGTACTTACCCTTTTTACGTAAACAAATTGAACAATTTAGAGTTGTCGTTATCTAGAGGTTAATTTGCTATATTTAGTTTTGGTTCTGTGATTAAAATTAGTTTGACACCCCTGAGCCAGAGTGATAAAACTGCAACAACGACAAGCAGCGCAGGTCTGCTGGTGTTCTGCTAGCTATGTAGGCAACACAAACGGGGTAACAAATATTGTCGTAAAATACTTTTCGTTGTAATTATTAATTAATTATCATGAATATAATAACACCTTAATAAGACTCCTAGCTGTTTGTTCAGATACAAATGCTCTGTAAAGGGGTTCTGCGGCGCCCTGGTTCCTTTGTGCATTACCATTAGCCCTGCCCCCTGATCATGCCCCCCCACTGCCAAGCACCCCTCCAAAGTGGCAAACATCCGGGAAACACTGTATTAAGCAAGCCATCTATTAATATGATAATCAACAATCGTTCACCTTTCCACCTTGAATATCCACACAACATCATTGGAGATGACAGAAACAGTTCCTCTGCTTTTCCTTTAATAGAAATTGTGCCTCCCATCTCCTCTTGTAATGTGGTTTGTTCAGATCCAAATGCTCTGTAAAGGGGTTCTGCGGCGCCCTGGTTCCTTTGTGCATTACCATTAGCCCTGCCCCCTGATCATGCCCCCCCACTGCCAAGCACCCCTCCAAAGTGGCAAACATCCGGGAAACACTGTATTAAGCAAGCCATCTATTAATATGATAATCAACAATCGTTCACCTTTCCACCTTGAATATCCACACAACATCATTGGAGATGACAGAAACAGTTCCTCTGCTTTTCCTTTAATAGAAATTGTGCCTCACATCTCCTCTTGTAATATGGACTCTTCTGTCTGACAGTTAGCGTCTTGGACAGACTAACCTGGTTTAGTGCAGTTTATCTCAGGCTCAGGATAGAGACTGGACTCATTGTCATAGACGTCCTGTAGAAGGTGACGACTGCCCCAACTTGCCTCCCCCACGTCCATGGATCTGGCAACGTTATATCCTGATGAAGTCAGAAAAGGACAGACAGAGGAGATAGAATGGTTAATGGTTATGTTTGCATTATGCCTAGTCTGTCTATCAAACCACAGAGCAAACCATTTGGTGCCACTCTATTCCAGGGTAGCAGGCTTGGTGAAAGACTGCATGTTGCATTCAGTAAAGTTGTTTTATATAGCAGAATATTAATAGAAGGAAAAAATGTGTATTTGGGTTTTAGATGAATATTAAAAAATACATATTTTCTATTCTCCAAATAAATGCAAAATGTTTTTACAAACTAATTGAAATACACAAAAAAGACTAATGGCTGTAAGGCACAAGCTTCTAGTGCCATAGTTAATTGACATTCCTGAGTGCTCCAACAAACCTTCCCTCTCCACACAGAACAAAGGCAGAGGAGACATGCATCTTGTGTCGCTGCGTTCATGCACGAGCATCAGTGTGGCTGCACGTTGAGGCTGATCATTCCAGCTCAGTCATCCGGGTCACTGTATCCTCAAGCGCCCCACCTCCGACCTATGTCCTCTCCCACTATCAAACAGACGTGCCAGGGCCTCTATAAATAGCCACTGCCTCAGTTATATATTTTTTTTAAAGGCAGAAAAATGGAATGTTTGTGATGGTTTACAAACAACCACGTCACAGTCGGGTGGAATGAGAGGAAATCAGCGAGCTGGAACAAGATGCTATGCAGTGATGACTGTGGCAGCAGGAATGGAGCATTGATAAGAGTGGATATGTGAACACCAGCATGTACTGTACACGTGTGAACACCGGCATGTAAATTCATAAGGAAAAAAATGAATCCATGTAGGGTTGCACAGCTTCTTCAGATGAAAATTGCATTAAAGGGCCACAACAAAAAAACCTACCTTCCCCCTTTACTTATTCTTGATTTAATTTCAGGGTGGAAGCTTTACCTTTAGAGTATAGTTACTGTTTCTCTCCCTTGTTAAAAATGTACAGATATCATATTGTGCAAAACAAACACAAAATAGGGGCTCAGTAATAAAAATACTTAATATCATCAAGTAACGCATCTCCTCTCCCAGCCTGCATCTATAATTGGCACCCTGCTATTTATACAACAGATAAACAAAGAAATCCCCCAAATCACTACTATTTTCCCATAATTACTATTTTGTATGCATTTTTGTTTTGCTTTTTGTATCTATTACTAATGTAACTGGTGAATTTAAATTGCCCTTCTTAGACATTACTCTTCATTTGTCAATGAGCCAGACAACCTTGTGGTGACATTGTATTGTTTTGTTATTTTTTAGTTTACTTGAGTGTGTGCTCCATTATGCTGCACCTACACACACACACACACACACACACACACACACACACATCACACACACACACACACACACACAGTGCACGCAACGATCAACCCAGTGAACACAAATACAGACGGAGCTTGTTGAGTGTTTTAGCTGTTAGCTGCTGGTCCAGCGAAGCAGAACACATCACCACTGCCAACGTAACCATGGTGACATGACGCAATAGATAAGATGCCAGGGGAGGGGTGCATGACATAAGAGTGAGCAACTCATGCACATACATCCACACACACGAAGATTACCAACCAAACTGCGAGCACGTGTTAGCAGATGTGCTGTGCGACTCGCTCACTCACAGAGGTAAACACACTTATTTCAGTTTGCTTTGGATACTCGTGGATTTCTAGAGGAGTAAGGATATCTTAAAGTCCTTCAACATTTCTCCCTGTATTACCACCCGTATGTCAACACAGGATATGCAAAAAAAAAGCTTAAAAGGAATTACATTAATGACACCAATACATTTCTTGAATAAATACACCATCTATGATACAAATACATTAAAGCTGTTGGTCCTACATAAACAAATAATTGTAAATAAATTGACCTTAACGACACTAAATGCAAAGTGTCGTAGCCATGGAGCTGAGGCAACTCAGAGGTGCTGCTTTTTCTTAACAGATCTGCCACTATGAGGTACTCCTTTCATATTATACATTGTCATTTGATCCATAGTTCATATAAGTTCATAAGATATTGATCAATGCATATTTATAATCATCTACCCATCTGACAAATTTGGGGCAGCAATGCGTATGTGTGTGTGTATACAGTATATAAAAGGAATGCATTAGGGGGAAAAAAAACATATTGTCTTTATATACCTTAATATTACAACCTCTGCAATACATTGTTTTAAAAAGCCCTTTCTCTCTCTCTCTCTCTCCCTCTCTCTCTCGCTCTCTACCTCTCAGTGTCCTATATTGGAGTCCTTTGTATATCGGTCCAAGTCAACCTAATAATGTCACAGAGCATGGCCACCCGTCGCTCCTAACTGTCATGCTTAATTAGCTACTTTATCTTCATTAGTTGGTAAGCATGTTGGCAGGCACAGGTCTGATATTGTCCCTGCATGTTTCTACCTGTGTCCATTTGTATGTTGTGAATTTGTGTGTGCAGAGCCATCACTGGTTTCTGTTGCCTGTTTGTGCGTGTGTGTGTGCGGGCGCAAGCGTGTGTGCATATGTTCATGGACCCTCAGTGACTACTAGCTGCAGCCCTGTCCCTGGAGAGACAAGAATGGGCACGTGTCTCATATTATACAGTGCTACCACATGATGCACGTGATAGCAGCATCCTAGGCTCTTCATCAGAGGACGTAAAATAACTAGGTTACTATTTTTTTCTATCCATTGCATACAATACATGCATTACACATGTACATGCATAATTAAAATAATCATCACATTAGCACTGCATTTTATCCACCGGTGCTAATCAAAGGCAGCTCAGCTTATTTATGTTGGGACTGTGTGTAAAGGTCGCATTGTGATTACACCCGCAACAGTCATTTGAGTCTTTCTGAAAACTACAGTCTATTGGCTATAATAATAATTTATCATACACCAGGTGATATAATCCTTCATTTAAGTCTGTCTCTCTGATCCATGTACAGCTCGATCCTTAGAATTTCAAACAGCTTCACATACAGCAACATGGCCACTTGTTGTTTATAAGTTTGGTGACGGTACAGACTTCCCAGAGAGAGGTCTTCACTATGTTGCTAGCCACTGCAAGGCCCGTCATTCCTTGCAGCATATAAATACGTAACAAATAAGTAATTGATGCAGCGCTACTACTTATCTCATACTTGAAGTGTCGGAACAAGCTGTGTCTTGTGTCTATTAGAGTGCATGTGAGAAAACTGAGCGGCTCTGTGTGAAAATCACAGATGGGTCTTCCACAATGTTGAATGTTGAGTTAGTGTGAGAGATAGACAGTAAAAATAACTCCTGGGCACACCACTAGTGAGGTAATACAGAGGAACCTGCTTTTCTGCTTTTTTTTTTCAGATGAGTTCCAAGATGTCGCAGTAAATGGTGGGAGCCATTGCTTTCCTGACTAGAGAGTAGAAGCTAATAAAAGAGTCAGTGAACTGCTTGCTGTTGTGCTTAAAAAGAGATTTCAACTTTGAAGTTGTTGGTTTGGGAACTTTCACGCACAACCAAGCAGAAAACAGCTGTCTGGAAGGCTAGAAACATTCTATTTACATTTCTACAAGACATGTTCTCAAGTAAAATAACTTGCCCACCCTGCAAGAAGTAAATTATACTGTATTATTATACTGTACACATACATACATACACAAACACAAACACACACACACACACACACACACCAAACACACACACACACATACACATACATACATAGAATATATAGTTATTAGTGCTGGGCAATGATTATATTTTTCTCACGATTAATCGCATTATTTCCTGCGGTTAATGGCGATTAATGGCAATTAATGGCATTGTTATGCGAAAATTCTTCCAAACAAATTCAAAATTAATGTATTGCTCACCTCTATTTTAAAATTAAGTACGTGGTATGAACAAAAGTGCAGTAACACTTGTAAATCTCAACTTAAACATTACTTAATGTAATCAAATGAATATAAAACCAGCGCATACTGAGGAGCAGCAAGTTAACATTTATTAATTGGTTTTCTTTTTTTTCCTGATCAGGTACCATAAACACATTTCTTTTATCAGGGAGCAGCATAAACAGCAGCATAAACAGTCTCACAGGAGCATCGCTGCGTGCATCCCACTGTCAATAAATAACTTTGGGTTTTGGGAGTTCACGCAGGGAAACATGTTGGTCCTGAGGCAAGGCTACGGAGCGAAATCCAAGTCAAGTGTTATTCAATTGAAAAAAATAAAATCATCTGAAATTTCAAGTTTTAATCCTCAACTTTAAAAAATAAAATAACGTATTCAAAATTAAAATATGTGAATGAGGTTGAATATAATTTTGATTCAGTTCTATAATTAGTTTGAATATATATATTTTAAATTAATTTTTTTATACATTTAGCATGTGTCTTGTCTTAACTCCTTATCTTATCCTAATACAACATTTCTTTGCACTACATTGGTTTGACAGCTGATGTTGCAAAAACATGGCAATCTTCTATAATACTACAGTTTGCTATAGATAAAACCAGTCCGGTTTTAAGGTTTATCACCACTTATAAAAGGTCGACCTCCAACATTCTTTAGTAGTGTAAAATCTAAGGTTAGAACAAAGTCCAAAACTTTCACACATGACAAGTGCCTTAAAACTTAAATGATTCTGTTAATCATCTCACAACCCCAGAGTTGTGTCTGGTGACCGGTTTGCGGAGGTCTGAGGGTCAACCGATCAGTCGTCCGTCCTTTTTGCTCTGCGTGGCTGTGTATCCGCAGAGTGATACGATGCTCCCGTGTAATTACATCGGGCCCCCGAATATAAGACGATATAAGATATAAAATATAAGACTTGAGGAAAAAAAGCCTGTCTTATATTCGGGTCAATACAGTACTAATAATTATTTCTGTGTGGCCCGGTACCAAATGACTCATGGACCGGTTGATGACCGCTGCTCTACATGATCCATCATTTGGAGTAGGGTTTTTCTCAACCTGCATAATCTAACTCCATGACAATCTGTCTTTTATTTCAGTTTTTGGTCTCCACCACCTCCTGAGGGAAACATCTGGATCTTCGGCTGCTAAATGCTCTACTACGTTCCCCAGCTGATCTCTGACTGAGACTGTCAACTTATGGCATTATATTTGTTCCTCAATCCTGAACAGTCAGTGGAACATGTTCGAGCAAAGAAAATCTGTTCTGCAAGCACATAATTATGTTTTGAAGCGAAATTTCCCATCATGCACTCTCACAAACTCAGCCGTCACTAGTTTTCCCCGTGTGGAGCCCCGCTTCCTGCACAACAAACCCCTCCATCACCAACACACGGGAGCATCGCTTCGCACACGCAGTCTTGCTTCGAGCGCAACAGTCAGCACACACAAGCATTGCTTCGCACCATTGACTATCAGCATTGACCTTTTTCCAGTTCCCCGATTGGTTGGTTTTGTGCCAACTTGACGCGATGGCAGCGGCCTGTTTGCGCATGGAGCAAGAGTTTGAGAGTGCGTGCCAGGCACTTTTGCTACAAAAATAATTATATACATCTGAATAACTGCATTTTATATGAATGCATTTTCTATTAATGCATATATGTGGGTATGATAGATAATAAACCCATGCATTAGATTATGCATTTGATTATTAAATATATGCGCTCAAATAAAATAGCAATATATGCAAAGCCCATCACAGGGTTTCTCCAACTGTCACTAAAGCAATGAGACAGTGTCCATGGCCCTGCCTGCTGTGAGTGTGTAAGGGTGCTGTCACCTCAGACAGGCTCTAACTCTCATGTCTCTTTCAATGTGAACATGTGGCCCTGGCAGTGGGGGTTAGAGAAGGGGTGTGTAACACTACCCACTGCTCCTGTGAGGTGTTAACAGAGCCAGGCCAACATGGAATGGGGTCAGCTACAGGTAACCTCCAACACTGAAGCGTCTCTCACCCCAATGTTTATGAGAATGCCTTGTAAGTGAAATGATTCGGAATCCAACACAAAGTATGCGATTGATGATTTTTCTTGTCAATCTAGAAAAGCGTGACAATATTTGTGTCATTGGGGCCATAAGCTACTCAGATATTCATGTTCAATAATCAATAATGTTTTCATATTCGGTCACATCCAACCACGGCCATGCAAATGCTAAATATGTTTGTGTAAATCAGGAAGGAGGAAAGGTTCATCGTAATTCATAATGCCAAGGCAATGTGTTTCAAGATAAGCAAAGACGAATCAAATCAACTAAATGTGCCTTTCCTCTCTGGCCATCTCACTTTAAATAAGCAAGTCAACCTGCATACACGTCGCTTACAATAACCAACACGATGTGAACGTGATTTAACTGTCTGAATACATTACATAATTGCCATTAGGGGTAGAAGGTGCAAACACTTCCACAGTTTTAATCTGAGGTGCCGGCAGGAATCATCTAGAAAACATGCGAGCCCATGCTGTTTCATGGGAAACAAAGAAATGTTTGAAAGTGCCACACACACACACACACACACAAAGACCATACCAAAGTGCTCCTTACCCCTGTAGAAGCATTTACGTGGAAATCATAATAAAAACAATAAATGATCATATATGCCGTTACTAACAATGCTTCAGATTATACTGTACAAGACCAAATGTCATGTTCCTCGTGTCAGTCATAATACACAAAGAACCTGAGGGGGTTTGTACAAAACCTCACTGCATGTCTTCCTTCCTCCACAGTGCCACAGAGCAACACAGACCAAATAATGTATGAGCGGCAGGGCAACAAGAGGGGAGAGTGAGTGTGTCAGGCAGGAAGATTATCAATGTGGAAATATTTATTGTGTAGACTGTTCACGCACACTCACACACATTTCAGTACATTTTGTCTCTCCGGAGCAGAAATGACTTCAAACAAGGACAATTATATAACCAGGGTGTATTTCCCTAAATTGTCCAAATGGCAGAGTGTGTGATTTTCTCTACGTATCCCACAGAAGGCGAGTCTACGATAGACAAAGCTTAACATGTAATGTGCAGAACAACATGTTCTGTGATATGAGTATATGAGCTGATGTATGTAGTCTATATGCCTTGTGAACCAAATGTATTGCTTCACACAGGCACAGATAGGCACAGGTAGAGGTCACAATACTGTGTCCTCTACTTTGGACTTTTGAAAATAATTGGACCGACAACATGGTGACTACTCACAGGCTTAGTCTAAAAAATACTGTTACTGTCATGTCTGCTTATTGGAGTAACATGGACCAATAACACCCCCAGTTCTCATCCCTCAGATGTATGTGGCCACATTCTCTCTTACATATGTGGAAAAGGACACATTACTGACCTACTCAGCTAACGTCATCCGAACGACACGCAAACACAGGACATGTCTGTGAAGGTCATCCAGGTCATGGTAGTATCAAGTGCGATTCAAAGCAGGCAACTGGACTGGTTGAGGATTTCTTGAAGACGTTTCACCTCTCACCTGAGAGGCTTCTTCACTGAACTGAAGAAAGACACATCTTTGTAAATCTTTAGAACGCACTTTTTTACCTGAAACAAGTCTGGATACATTACAGGGGTTTATTGCTCAACCACCAGTGTAACACATGATCCACCAACTTTAAGATGACAAAGTTGCACTAACGTAAGTATTCTATGTGAGTCACACTTTATAACATACCTGCAAACTCACAAGAGGCGAAAAAGGTGACGTGTTTGGGTGGGGTCCACGCTGGGCCAGATCCAACTGCACAGCGGGCCGTAGTTTTGACACCCCCTGCGCTAAGTGACTGAGTCTTACATTGTGCTCTGTACGGCAGTGGTGGATCAGCGGTGGCTCTGCGCATGTGCAATTCATGCAGTCTGAGAGACGGTCTCCTCTCTGCTCTGCCTGCAGCTTGGACCACTGCACCACGGTACGTGCTTTCACGTCAGAGTCGGCAAAACACCAAAAAGTCTACCATGAAACCAAAAATGTGATTTGAAGAAGATTGTGATGTGAAGGTTTTCAGAAACGTTGTCGGTGTCCGGTTTCTCCAGTTGCCACTTCGCCGCTTACAATCGTCAATCATGATAACAACTTTTTTTTTTTTACTTGCAAAGTTGCAAGTTTAAATAATTTTTACCTCCAATATCAGAATTTGTCTCCAAATTGCAGGTAAAAGATGGGTATTTCGTTCGCACTTTTGATTATTTATGGCACTAAGAGACAAATGTTAATCAAGCAGACTTCATGAGAATTACTTTTGGCAGCCAGAACGCTGATTAAACAATGATTTATTCAATTTCGACAGGCTGGAGATAAGGAGACATATTCATATATCTTAAGAGTGAAGAGATGAGTATCATCAGCATGTTCATCTTCAATAGGAAGGGATTCTTTTATAATCTCTATCATTATACACTTTTCTCCAATTGTGTTCTTATACATACGTACACATCACCAAGCACAAAAGGTTTAATTTCATTCTCAGTCTTCTGAGAGTATGATTAATCTGATCTGAGTAATTAAAAGCATAATGTGCATAATTCCTTTCACCCTGCTAAGTGCAGGTGAATAGTACTGAGATTGTGTTTGTGTAGTTAAGGGGAACAGACCATCCTACAGGCTAATTGTTTCCACGACGAATAAAGTAAAAATATATTTTTTTATTTTGTTGAGAAACAATAAAGAATGGGGGTGAATGGTTCAAAAATTATGCAAATCGAAAGAACTACTTTGTCTCGAATTGTGTGGCATCCAGAAGGGGCAACACCAATTCCCAAAGCAGGTGTAGTGAATGGAGCTATTGCATTTTACAACATAAAAAAAAATTGAGACGGATCATCAACATAGTCAAATATTTAAACTAAAGTAAAAACTAGAATGTACAAAGTTTTAAGACTAAGATGACCTTGCCTCAGGGGTGGAGGATCATAGATTAGGATTAAACATATATGAGGGTTTACATGTGGTGTACAACAAAAGCGTTGTACAACTAAAACTGATTCTCACCAACTCTGCTGAGCTGTATCTGCTACACCAGAGGACTTCAACTTTTTTCAACCAAACATGAATATATGAATCTGTGTATTCACTGAATAGCATAGTATTGAATGCACAATAATAGGGTAGCTATATTTATACATGGCACTATGTGCAGTTTAATATAAAACACAATTTTGATGCAATATATATAGGATGGGGGTCCCTGCTCCATCTCTCCATCATTTTGGGGGTCCTTGGCCTGAAAAACATTGATGGCCCCTGTGCTACACATCAATATAAAATATCTTATGTGATCTTCAACCATAAATATGCATACTCTTTTTTTTCTGTGTTTCGGTAAGAGAACGCACTGCATTGTAATGAATATAACATACTACACTAGTCCATAAGTCCAAGTGTCCTTAGACAAGACACTGAAACCGAAGTTGCCCCATTTGGAAACATTTCACATTTACCAGTCCATACCATACCATGCCCTCAGGTGTTACAATCGCAACGTGATGAAAGGTTTGTCACGCAAATATTATCATGCTAATATCTCCTCACGGTCTCTGATGTCTGTTCTGTGCTTGCACTGATACACCCTCCTGCTTTCATACACATCCCTGATGCTGTATTTGGGAAACAAACACACTTCCATGGGAATGGACTCCTCTGCTCAGCGTGTCTTCCTTTCATCTGTCTCTCCTGGATATCCCAGAATACACATGCTGATACTAAAATAGGCTTTGGACTACATGATGAATTGGCCGGGGCATATTTGGGGAGCAAGGGCGGGGCAAAGACAGAAGCAGAGACAGAGAGAGAGAGAGAGATCCTTACGTTAATCACAGCTAGATCAAATAAAGGAGGTGGCCTGCAGACAAACCCACTGACCCTTCCTCAGATTTGCTGATCCATCATTACGGAGCTCTGAAAGCTTTTATCTGTGCATGTGCTTGCATATGATTTGATTATGACAGAAAAAGCTGTGGCTAACAGTTTGGGGACAATTTGAGGACAGGGACAGTCACACACCCCCCCCTACAAAGTATTTTTGCTTTTCTTGTTTAAATGTAAGACTGAATAACTATATCATCTTAGATTATCGGAAATGGAAGTGATCGTATTATGATGAATAGTATTATACTATGATTTATTTATATCCCAGTATACCACACCAACTGAGGACTATAATAATAATAAACCAGTGCTAATTCAACCACCAAATTTCAGAAATTAGTTAGGGCTGCATCTAATAATATTAAATATAACTGCATCGCTTGGTGTATGAATAATTAGATAATAATATAATAGAATTGCAATTTTGAATTTAAAAAGCTCAAACTAGGGATTTCTCATTTTCCTTCAGAAATTACTTCTTTCACTTCATTCAACTGTTTTTTTCTAATCATTAACTTGTGAATTACATATTGATTAATCAACTAATCATTTCAGCGCTAGAACAAAGACAGAGCCACATACGGTGCTCCATGGTCCCCAGGGCCATTTCTCAATTTCCCCTTTAGGTGAGCATTTAGCATTGAATAAGGTCTATCAATTATCATAATGTCCGATAAACTATATTTAGAGTGCATTAGTGTGGGTTCACTTGCAGCCTGAAAGCAGGGGGAGACTTGACTGCAGAGCAAAGTGGCCACTTAATTATCAGCTCGATAGCAGAATGTTTAATATAAGGTGCACACATGTACCTCCTTGTCTCTCCCACGCACACATATACACGCACACTGAGCCTCATGTGACATTATTATCTCTGTGTTTAATTACCTTGTCCTCACTCTGATTTTAAATAATAACATTCTGCAAGTATCTCAGCCAGCCAGCATCCGAGCAGCACCACATGATCCCCCACTGCTCTCCAACATGCAAACCAAAGTCTTCCTCCACAGTTCAAAGTGCCATGCAGTCTATTCATACATGGCTCTGCGGTTTCTTAATTAGCAGGCATAAATTAAACATAGGCAGGGACTCCCATCACATCAACAGGAGTCTTGTGATAGCCTCATTATAACCATGTGATTATGTAAGTCTGTGTAAAAGGTTGTTTACATTTAAAACTGTCAGTGAACAGTATAGCTATGTCATTTTTGAAGGTCATATAATATTGTGCTAAATAAAAGCCAAGTGGTAGTATATATAATCTTATACTAGACCAGAAAGTACGCTTAATTGTTCAAAGGAATTTAATTGAAACTAAAAAGCTATTTTTGGTGTGAACTGAAACTTCAAAATATCATACTAAGATTAAAGAAATTAAATATCCTTACATTTTTTATTTCATCTTTTAGCTCCTTGTTTTGGTTTTCTGGAGCATTGCATGACTACAGCTGCATTTATTTGTATGTGGCTGCATTTTTGTAATGGACTGTACTTCTGTCTATCATTCAGAGGATAGGACATGATTCACAGCAATCTAATTCAGAGAGAAGACAGGCCTCATTAGGTGCACAGCTTGTTAAAATAACACAAAGATATCAAACCGTGCACTCGCTGTCACAAATCCAGCATAAAGCAGCTCTTGTAATGAGGTGCCACACACCCACTGGATCAAGAAGAGGAAGAATAAACGGGGATAATAAAGTAGCACAAATAAAAAGAAACACATATATAGTACTACCTGGTGAAAAGAAGCCATTTGCACCTAATATTCTGCCTGTTTAATTTCACACACACACAAACACACACACACCCACACACACCCACACGCACACACACACACACAAACACACACTTCCCACTTCCTGTCATGTGGCTACTGTACACTTCATTTAACAGCAGCGCATTTTCCTGGAAAGTGAGACACGTTTACTTATTTGTTTGAGTATGCATGTGTGCATATTTAGTCTCACAGAGACTCACAGAGGACACAACCATTCTACTACTGTATCCATGTTAACTAGGAGAGCCAATACGTCATTTGTTTTCTGATAGTTGGACATACAAAAGGTTTCTAGACCCTTTATTGCATTTAAGTTCCCATGCTATAAAACTTCCTAAAAGTACTGACGTACTGTTCAGGCATCCAAACAAAACTTATAATCAGAAAGAAATTGTTTAAACATTTATTTTTCTTCCACTTAAGTTGATCTGCGTTATATGTGCCTGGGCAAATACACCGTGAAGCAGCACAGCACATACAGAAAATCACAGGCAAACTAGAAATTGGTGCCTGAGCAAATTCTGTGCAAAGGCTTTTGAAGGCTGCGTGATAATAACACAGGACAGAGCGAGCGAGGAGGAGGAGAAAAAGCAAACTGTTGGCGCTGTGTGACTGGGGCGTAGGGTTACAGCTATAGGGAATGCACCGAAGTGACAGCCTAGTGCCACCAAAATGGAGGAAGAGAGGTAAAAGATGAGAGCGCAGTGACTGCTAGTTGGAGAGGATGATTGAGTCGAGTGTGACAGGAGGGGAAAAGGATACAAAAAAATAGAGGGGGGCTGTTGGTGTCTGTCTCAGACTGGGGAAGGGAGGGGGGTGTTGCTCTCTGTTCACACAGGCTGACCCAGATGCAGCTGAATTAGACACAGTCCTGTGTGCAGAGGTGTGCGTGAATGCATGCATAGGTATGACAGCTACAGCATGGCCTTCAAAATACACAGCGAAGCTATAATTCAAAGGTTCTTACTATAGAACGGTGAGTGTCTCAGAGTGTGAGACAATACATTATGTTTTTGGTGGAAAAACTAGTGTGGATCTCATTTCTTTAGTCATCGAACTTCGGTGAATTTTGAGTGATGAATTTATATGATCATCATTTTTTTACTAATTTCAGAGTAAGATAAGATAAATGTATTGAATGACTGCTTGTGGTTGGAGTTGTTGGCCACTCTGGATAAAAATTAAAAAACATTCATATTTAATTTATGGC
Organism: Colistium nudipinnis; assembly: GCA_016785305.1. Taxonomy (NCBI): domain Eukaryota; kingdom Metazoa; phylum Chordata; class Actinopteri; order Pleuronectiformes; family Rhombosoleidae; genus Colistium; species Colistium nudipinnis. Next base: position 487,473 of record JAFBJU010000111.1, on the reverse strand, counting down.
CTTAAGCCTTAGTTTCTTCTATTCAATGATGATCTAATGATCGTCAACACGCCCCTGAGCGTGTCAGTGACGAGTGCAAGCGCCGGTTCGACAGGAACTGGTACAAGTCCAAGAAGAAGGCTTTCACCAAATATCAAAAGAAACATAAATGCATAATTTTTTTCGACCTTATCTACCTCAACATAGACAAAGACAAGCTCCTCCCATGATCATTTGCTTTTTCCTTCTTCCGTCCACCGTCCCTGACTCCATCTCCCCTCTTCCTCTCATGTTTTCTTCCCTACTACTCCTCTTCCTCCTCCCCTGATGAGAGCCAATACTGTCCTCACTTGCTTCCACTCTCCTTCTTCGGATCACCTCTTCGGTGCCCCTCCTCCTCTTTTTTCCTCCTCTTGTCTCTTTTCCTTTTTGTCTAATTCAGCTCCAAGTCCTGTGGCGTCATCAGCATAAAGTGCTCCGTCTGTGCTCCTCTGCTCTTCCACCCCCTGCTAGTGTGCTAAGAGAAGGGGACCCACCGATGAGAGCTTAAGTTATGTAATGAGATCATCTCTAGACTAATGCTGCATAGCAGATATAGTCAGCAGCCATTAGTGGCTTCTCTATAGCATGACCATTTGTCTGGCTTATACACATGTCTTTTAGGCTTGTCACAGATGGATGATGGGTGAGGTTTGACTTGAAAAGCTCAATGACATTAAAACAAACTGTATAATAGCATATAGTAACTCATGTTTGCGCATATGTTTAATCCTCCGTTTTGTGTTGCTTTTGTACTAGGTCCTGCTATTAGTACAGATAGAGGGAGGACTAGAGGGGATGTTGATCCAAAGGGTCTCCAGGGATAGCAAAGACATATATATGTGTGTGTGTGTTTGTGTGTGTGTGTGTGTGTGAGTGTGTGTGTGTGGGTGTGTGTATGTGTGTGTTCTTGGACTTGAAAAGCTCAATGTGCGTTACTGTCACCAAAATGAGAAGACATCCTGCTCTCCCTTGTGGCATCTGTGTAAAAACTAATTTGAAAAGCACCTAACTCAGAGCAAGTCCTTAATTACTGGACGGTTCACAGGCTAAAGTACTGTGAATGGATACTGCTCCCGATTTCATATAATGTGATGAAAAAGTAATTCCAGTAAACATTCTTACTATTCGTGATTCTAAGTTTTTCCCAAACAGTAGGTAAGTCAAGACAAGTTATCTGAAAACATCTATTTGGCCACCAGCCAAAAGACATTTCTGGTTCCAGTTTTATAAAGGTTAGAAATTAGTGCTTTTCTCTGTTGATAATTGAAATATTTTCAGTAAATTTTTCATCAAATGATCCAATCTGAAAAGCCTTTTCACCACAAAACTCCATTCATCAATACCATGGAAATGTCCGTTTTTGGTCAAATAGCTTTGTTTGATGATAGAAACAACAGTATTAACATAACGACACTGACGAAAGAGAACCACCTAAGGCACATTAATGCAAGACAAAGCACTACTGCAACACTACTACATTATTGTGCACTAATTCAAGGTGGAAGTATGTCCTTAGCTGCGAAGTTACTACATTTCATCTGGCTTACTACTATAATACTTCAAGGACTGCAGCACTCTATTCTTCTTATTCTCAGTAAGATTAGAAAAAGGTATATTGCAGGCTATTGGCTCCTTCTTTTTTGGGGTACTTAACAACTAACAAATCCTAGTACACAACACTTATATTTTCTTACTATACTCACAATTCAGAAATCAATCTTTGACAGTGACACATAACACAGCAGTGTCTGAACTTACAGAATGCTTCTATGAACTCTGAAGCCCCTTTTTCTGTAATGGCAGTAATTGTTGTGTACACTGAGTGTCATGTCAATCCCAAATAAAACATCTCATTGTATAACTGGACATGGAATATATTTTCATAGAGTTAAATGTGTCACTGCTGAAAATGTCTTTCTTTTGATAAGTGTACATATTTGACCCAAAAATGTAATTTAACTGCTGTGAAATAATGTTTGTTGTTGAACGCCACCTGATCAACTCGCCAACACAAATAACTTTTCAAGACAACCATTTTCTGTCACAATTCAATGAGACAACTTGCTTTTGTTGATAAGAACGAAGAGGAAACAATGAATTATTGAGCTACTAGTACAAAAAAAAGTATAAAAGGAATAGAAATTTAAAAAACGTTTTTTTATTCAAGCAAATTCATAATATTGGCTTGGAAACATCTTTTATATTTCAATGAATGGAAAAACACATTTATTGATATCGCCACATTCTCATCTTCTCTGCGTGTCTCCAGCAAACACACTTCAGCATCAGTGATACAGCAAACAGTGATTGGAGTCACTTTGCCTTACAGGAGGAAGGACGAGAGGTCAAGTACCCATAGCCAATCTGGGCTGCTGACATCACCACTGAAAATACCTACTTGGCAAAACACACCAAAACATTGACTGAGCTCTGAGCTGGTACTGATAAATCAAAGCTGTTTAATAGTCCTCATGCGCGAGTCAGTATGAAAAGCCATATTAGCGAATGATAAGCTAGTGAGTTTCATTTGTGTTTCCATGTACAGATTGCTGCTCTCATGTTTGTCCCAGAGTGTGTGTCATGGCAGTGCCACATGCGTACAGCAACAATATCACTCCAAATATCCAGCTGATCAGGTGCCCTTTGTCTACTGTAGCCAACATAGAAGCATTTCATCTAAACAACGCAGAACCGCAGAGCCAATGCTGCCATTTACGGGGATTATTAGTTACAGATGCTGAGCTGCAAGAAAGCATGTTGTTGTTGATGATGATGCTGTTGTTTTGCTCTTTACAGTGTCTGTAAATGTGTTCCCATAAACTAAAGTTGTGTACTAACAGAAGACCTATTAGATTCAGAATCTGCGGCATTTATGTTGTATTTTATATTCAGAACTGTGAGCCACACTATACCATTCCATATGGTTTCAATCTGTTTTATTGTGCACGCACTTGGAAAGTTATTCATAAGTCAGAGGTGACCTTACTATACTGAGGCTACTGTTTTACATACGTTTTTGTTGTTGTTGTTGTTGTGTTTCCTAATTTTTGACTACTATGACAATTTATTCAAATCTCAAACTATTATTTTTTATCTTTTTTAAAGTGAAAACGCCAAACATTGTTTGTTTTTGTTGTGTTGGTGTTTACCAATTTAGGAAATGAAATATATTTATATATTATATAATATGTATTTTATTTTTTAAGTAAAAAAGTCCAACATTTCCTGTTTTTGGCAACAAAGCCTGTTAGTTCTGATGTAAGATACATTTCCATTCAGACATCAATCACAGCACGAGGTATTTAGCTCTTCAGCGAATGTGACTATGAAAAATATACGAAAAATGGACATTTTATAAAACATTGATTTAGACTCAGGACATTGTATGTTTGCCTGACAGTTTCCAAACAGCCGCATCACCGCTCTGTTCATTACAAGACAAGCGTGTAGTTGAAGCAGTGGGACAGACACACACAGACGGTTAAGGTGGCCCTCACCTGATCTCTGTGCCGCGGAACGGAGCCCTGCGACCAGCCCCAGCATTGCCCCCGCAAAGCACATCTGGACGGCGAACAACTCCTTTCGCTTCCTCCGCCTGGCTTTGCTCCTCCGCCGGTGAAGCATCACTCCTCCTCCTCCGACGGCCGCGTCCGGCATCCTGTCGACCACCACGCGGGACATGGCGCTCTTCTCGTGGGCGAGCGTTCCGACTGGACCCCCGGTGGTGGTGCAAAGGTGGGAGAGCCTGAGGCGAGATGGAGCTGACCGCGGGGCGCAAGATGTGGACCGGACTCACCAGGGAGGAGGCAGCGACTGGTTGTTCGCTGGGTTAGTCAAGTTACTGCTGTGTGTGGGTGTGAAGAAAAAACTGCGGATTTGTATTTCAAAATAAAACTCTTGTCAAATGAAAAACGTTTTTTCTCAGAATCAGAAATCAGTATCAGAAACCTATTTATTGTGAAGTCATTTGTCATTACAATGATGTTTCTGTGGTGTGGTGGTGCAAACAATATCAGTAACATTAAACATTAAATAACAATAATAATAAAGAAGTAATACATGAATAGAAAACACAATAGTTGAATAACAACAGTAACAAAACAGTAAAGATACAACTTGCACTAATATTTTGGAATTGAAAAGAATGTGTTAGTTAAACTTTTTTTAAATAAATTAACCATTGTTTGATAGTGAAATATTCAAAAGCACATATCATTACATGTTATCCCTTAACTGCATGTCTTTGTCATACAATTAATTCACAGTGTATAATAGAGGATCCCTCTCTGGCTGTAGTGGTTTACAAACAGGAATTATAAACCTGTCGTACACATTTCGTGCTTTTAATTTTTAAAAATGTATTTCCGTCTTTAAGATGACTCCGGGGTTATTGACGCACTTGGAAGAGGTCCGTGATAAGTGCATCCACGGCTGGTTCCTCCTACATGGATGGAGTCAGAGGGCGGGCCTTCTGGTTGAGTGACCCGGGATGCAAGTGGGTTTTCTCCAGTGGCGGGCGTCGGGGCCAGGAAGGCCTTCTCTGTTGGCCTAAATATTATCAGAATTACTGACTTACAATTTAGTATATTTCTTGCCATTAATATGTATTAATTTATTCCTAAGAGTCTCTCTTCTGTTCTCTCTTCATTTCATAGCCTGTCACTGGGTTGCACTGCTTCCAACAGTGTATGTATATTTATAGCTTTTATCCAATCACATTTCAGCTGTCATCTGTTGCAAGGGTCAAACTAATCTGCCGTAGGCCTTCAGAATCAACAATGAAGGCACTGGTAGCTTAAAGTGGATGGCAATGAAACTGTTGCATTAACTGCATTAACCAATCAGATTTCGAGGAGGCAACCCCAGGGCCTTCTAGCAGGCCTAGAGTACCGTCATTATTTTTACAGGCTTGGATTGGATGGTCAGAGCTAGCACACCGCATCTGTAGCAGGTGGTGACTGGTAGTCACCGTAGCATCCTGGACAAGCTTTCCATGAATTTTTATCAGTTTGTTAGTTGTCTTTTCAACTCACTGTGGCTGACGGAGGAGAAGAAACTGATTTTGTCGCAGATTCAAATACCGTACCAAGCCAGTTTCCAGACAGACTTTTCAAGAAAAGCCTGAAATCGTAAGGAAAGGACGACCATGGCCTTTTTAGAATACTACAGTACAAAGCATTGGATTTACAATTTTGTCAGGCAAGGGTGGATGAGTTTTGTGACACCATAAAGTGAGAGAGGATCCCACTAGGCAACTGCACGCATCTCAAGTGCCTCAAGCGCACGGTGGATCCCAGCCCAAGGAGACATGCGCTTACTTAAAACAACTCCACAGTAATGTTCTGGACATCATTCTTTACCAGACACGATATCAATTTGTAGGCCACAAAAAATGTATGCTTCTCTCCCTCCTCGGCCCCCAGCGGTTTTCAAGCATCCCCGAAAACATTCCCGAATACGGCATCTTCCAGCCTAAAGCAGAGTCACGGAACTTTGTTCGATCTGTTCAGCAAAAAAAACTGTGTGAGAGCAGTGGGCAGCTGTACACATTGGCATGTCTGGCAGTGACTTTACCAGTGTGTACAAATAGAAGTGTTTGTGAGTAGCATACATAGTGTTATTTTAATTATAATTTTTTTAATTTTATTAGGCTAATAATGATGTTACCAAGAGACATTATTTGATGTTACATAGGATGCGCTGAAACACCAGTTGTCGGCAGGGACATTCGAGAAGGGCACGGTGCTGCTTTAAAGCCGAGGGGTGACAAAGGGGCGTGTCCAGGAACATGATTGTGCGCAGGTACCTGGTATTAGATCTAGTAATGTACTGTTGTTTCTCAGTCTTCGTTGATGTGTAGATGATGACGGAAACTGCCGCTGACGCTGACTTAGTTAACAATATGTTTATTATAACAAAGTAACAGCATCAAACAGGCTTGCCATGGATAGCCTGGGAGGACATGAAGCCGAATGGGTGTCTCTCCTCGAATGAAGTTAGACACACGATTTTATACCTTTCACAGAAATTCCTTAGGATCTTCAGACCAGCACTTTTCCATCTGGTAAAACTTTAACCTTTCTAATTAATGGAGGGCCCCAAGCTATATTCCACGGTTGTCCCCTAACTTTTGTTCATGTTATCTTTCTGAGGAAAGGAATGTCCCAAGCTACACTCTACTGCTTTTTCCCTTCGACCATGTTTCAGAGCATGGCCCTGCACCTAGCCTAGGTCTTCAAGTCAATACATACATATATTTTGCAAATGCTTCAGACACTACCGTACATTTGATTCAAATAATCATTTAACACTTTTTACACAAAACAAATAAATATTGACATTCCCAAAATACTATCTATGATGAGAATACGTATTGTTTGCTATTGTAGTCTTTGTGCATTTCGTATCACATCAAAACGATAATAATAACAAGAATAATAACAATAGTCATAACAATAGTCATAACAATAGTCATAACAATAGTCATAACAATAATCATAACAATAATCATAACAATAATAATGATCACCATAATAATTATGATTCTGATTATTATTGTTGCTATTATTGCATTATACATATATACAGACAGACAGACAGACAGACAGACAGACAGACAGACTGACAGACTAACTGACAGATAGACAAAAAATATAATTCCATATCAATAATCTTGACTAAAATGAGACAAAAGTTGTATTTTAGAAAATGAGACTCGGGAAAATGTGTAGAGAACGCCAGTACCATTGCCATTAAAAGCATCTTTATCTTTCACCCTTGGGAGATGCACATATCGCACAATGTAGTAATTGGTTCAAAGGTCACCCCCTCTGACCTCTCTATAGTGATGCATCACATGAATGATTTTATTCCAGAGGCAGAGGAAGGAGCAGAGGAGGCAGTCGCATTAGTCCCTTGAAACTGAGCTGTCACAATATGTCATGTAACCGCACTGAACCATCATGTGTCTGCGCAGAAATATGTTGCCTGTTTTTTCCTCCCACCGAGGTGTGCAATGATGTCACAGGATGCGCTGAACCAGAGACCCATAATGCCATTAGAGAGATAGAAAGTAGTGTGGCATTAGTGAATGAGCTCCCAGATTACACCTACAGCCTCTCATGCACACACACATGCACACACTTCCTTCATGACGGATTGGGTATAATCCTTATCCAGAGCAATGGCGTCTGACAGCAGTGATTCGAGACAATGAGACATATCTAGTGTGGTGGATTAGGAGGCAGCTAGGTATTTTACCCTCCATCTTTTGCTTAAAATATTTTACTTGTCATATTCTCCTGTTACTGCCAGGGCATAAGTATACTGTATGTTGTTTCATTCTTACAGCATGACATGACATAAGGACTTGGGGATAAAACAGAGCCATACTTGAGTGTGCAAATTCACAAAAGCCTCTATTAAAAATTGAGAAATATATTAGATAACGACATTGCTAACACCTCATCCAAAGTACAGACTGAGGCTTTCCAAATCCTACCATAATTCTTGGTGTATAACCTCCCAGAGATAATTAGTTTCAACGTGATTAATAATAATAATCATTTGTGCAAAATACCTAATCTTCGAACGGTGGAAGCTAAGACAAGTGCAGCTTGATAAGCACACAAATCTATAGTGCACTAAAATCACCAGTGAGAGATCCCTTATTTGATTCTCATAGCCCACCTGACTATTGTCTTAAATAAAGTTTAAACATACAGACATACAGATAACTGTGCACCCCATTTTAGTGTAAAAAGCTAAGCAAGCCATTCAAGCCTTGACCTTTGTGATTCCAATGGTCCATGTAGTGTCGTTTTATTGTAGCTTGGATCTTGATTGTCTGCATTAGAAGCTGATTTATTTGTAAATGCCTGTTCTTTTTAGTGGTACCAGTTAAAAGGTTGTTTTCATTCAGTTTGTGCTTTGGTTTAAGACTGGACAGTGGTGCAGAGAGTTATACAACAGAGGAGCAGATTTGGGATAAAAACAAAGTACATTCAATCTCTATGAGAAAGCATCAAAGTTATGATTGTGACCAGTTAATAAGAAGTTGTAGCCTAGTACAGTTAATGAGTGGGCGCAATCAATATCAACATGGGTCAGTAGTTAAAGAAGCATGAAAATGATCAAGCTGACATTCATACAGTCAAGCTGTAGCTTTCCAGTACAAAGAGAATACAATTCACACACTCACACACATTATACTCAGTTCACACAGTGCACATGGAACCACTGCATATAGTCTGATGTTTCACCTGCCTTTGATGTGTTGCCTTGTGAAACCAGTATTCCATGTTTACACTGCTCTGCATAGACCATTGAAGCTTCCCCTCACCTCTTTTGATCATCAGTAAATTGATGTGTGGGTGAAATGTATGTATGGGGTTGCTTGTAGGTTTAAGTACAAGGGGTCATTAATTAGATAAGATACTTAAAGGGAAGTAAAAGAAAGAAAAAATCAAAATACTGATAAAACACCAATTCCAGAAACGTTTGGGAGCTCCATAAAAACAAATACAATGATTTGCACATGCTTTTTGACCCATATTCAATCAAATGCTGTGCCTTCTGAATGTGATGCCTAAAACAAGTTTCAAAATATTTGGGTTGGGGCATCAAAGAGGGGTGATTGAATACTTATGAAACACCTGATTGGTTTCCACAGGTAAAGAGGTTTTATTAAGTCAGAGTTGAAGAGTAGTGAAATGATCATCATCATCATCATCATCATCATCATCATCATCATCATCATCATCATCATCATCATCATCATCATCATCATCATCATCATCATCATCATCAAATATATTTAAGATTATGATGTTAATATTGTGTCTGTGTACAACAGGAACAAAACTATCTATGTTCACGTTATGGTGAGGGAGCGAGATACAGTATGACTGAGAAAATCTGCCTTCCAGCCTTCGTGAGTTGACTAATCCTGCACCAAGCTCAATGTGGGCAAACTAATGCCATATAATCCACCCAAGTCCATATCAACATTGTGTACTTGCAATGGCACAGCAGTAACATGCTGTTATGCTGTAGCATAACACACGAGGCAGTCTAACGGCTTCCCACGAACACTGAAGTCTCATAAGTCACAAGTCTAACAAGAAAAAGACAAAAACAAAAGTCAATGCCTGTTTCTTTAATTATGCAAACATATGTGACTGAAACGTTACACAACTAACAAAGACTCATGAAAAAGGCACTTTTTCATCAGTTCATCACTGAACCTTTTTATGAGTAATGGTGCATGTACTTTGCCCATAGAGGGGGTGGTGGGGCTTAGAAATTACATTTTGCCTCATTACAGCTTTTGGTCTCCACAAGGACATAAGAGCCTAACAAGGTGAGTGTTTAAACCAGAACAAGTACTCTATATAAAAGAAATGAGCACACACACAATTGAATACATTGCATTCTCAGAGCACTCTCCTCCACAAAGCAAACTCAATCAGTTGCATATTCCCTCAGGGCTGACACTGACTCCTCCTGACTAACTCAACTGTCCGCACAAGGGCACACACATGCAAACAAACAGACAATGCCAATGTAGTGCTTTAAAAGAGCATGTCACCTACAGTTAAAACAGTCCCATATAAAACTACATTTGTGCATGTTCCTGTTTGACACAAGGACCAAATGACTGTGACTCAGTGACTTTTAACTACCCCACCCAACACACACACACACACTAATGTGTACTATCCTCTATAGTAATATATTCTTCATAACCATATCAAAACTGTACTTGTTTATTTTGTTCTGTTGTGCAACAGTTTGTCAACACTATGATGATTATCCATTAATTCGATCCCTACCACTGTTGGTTGATGCCAAAAATGCCAACACATGACTTGAATTAACCATTTGTCCATGTTTTCTTTTACCATAGACATGCTAATGCCTTGTTACACCATCTCCGACTCCCGTCTATCGGCACTACACTGGTGACCCTGACATCAGTCTCGCTGAAGTTTCCGAGACTGGACCGAACATGGCAATTAATGCCGTCTTTCTGAAATTGCTTGAGTTTTGGGAGACTTCGACAGCAGCATGGTTTGCGCAGACGGAGGCACAATTGGCCCTTCGCGGGATAACGGATGACGCCGCCCGTTATTTCCGTCGTCTCCGCGATGGGGAGCTCCACGGCAGCCCGGACGGTGGCTTTTATTACTTCCCCCCCTGGCCTGGATAAATATTCAGCATTCAAGGCTTTCCTACTAAAAACTTTTCGAGCTCTCACGGCCGGAACGAGCTCGACGCTTGCTCGCCATCCACGGCCTCGGAGACAGAAACCTTCGGAACACATGGAAATGATGCTGTGCCTGCTAGGTACAGAAGAGCCAAACTTTGTTATTATGGAGCTGTTTCTGCAGCATATGCGGCCACAGGTGCAGACAGCACTTGCCATCACGGAGCCACGGACTTTGGAGTCTTTCCACACCAATGGAACGGGGGGCTGTGGAGCTGTGTTTCGGGGGCCAGCGGTTTACTTGGAAGTTTGTCACGGCTGATGTCTCCTTCCCCCTCCTCGGCGCAGATTTCCTGTGCGCGCACGGGCTACTGGTTGACGTCAAGAACAGCCGCCTGGTTGACGCGCTGACCTTTTCCACTCTCAGAAGGTGATAAGTATAAGCGCCTTCTTGGTGAGTTTCCCAGCCTGACGCAGCCCACTACTACCAAGCACGGTGTTGAGCACCATATTGACACTAAGGGCCCCCCAGTCTATGCCAGAGCGCGGCAAACCCGACAGGCTGGCTCTCGCCAAGTCAGAGTCCGCTAACATGGAGCGTCTGGGCATCATCCGTCGCTCGGACAGTCCCTGAGCATCGCCACTAGATATCGTCCCTAAATCAGACAGCGGTTGGCGGCCGTGTGGGGACTATCAGTGCCTTATCGACTCCACTACACCAGACCGCTACCCTGTCCCTCACATCCAGGACTTCTCGGCACACCTGGCGGGTAAGCTGGTTTTCTCCAATGTGGACCTGGTGCGTGGCTACCAACAAGTTCCAGTTCACCCCGCTGCTGTCCCTTAAACAGCAGTGGTCATGCCATTTGGACTGTTCAAGTTCCTGCACATGCCCCCTTTCCCTTGAAAGAGGATGCAGTGCTTCTTTTCCCCTGCCGCACACTGCCCGGGCGCTCAGAGAGTTCCTGGGGATGGTGAGTTTTTATCACCGGTGTATCCACAGGGCCGCACACATCATGCGACCGCTGTACTAGGCCTCGGACCTCGGGATCCATCGCATTCGGTGAGGCACGTGCGAGGTTGCTGTGTGAAGTCTCCAACGACCAAACACGCCTACTGGTCCCTGTGAACTGCTGCCGTCCCATTTTCGAAGCAATGCACAACCTTTCCCACCCAGCAGGAGGCCGTCGGTGAAGTTGGTGTCACAAAAGTTTGTGTGGCAAGGACGTTGAAGCCTGGGTCGACTCATATGTTGCCTGTCAGCAGGCTAAAGTGCACCACCACACCAGGGTTTCTTTTGAACTTTTGCTGTTCCTGAGAGGAGGTTCGACCACGTCAACGTTGACCTTGTGGGTCCGCTTCCCCCCTTGCGCGGTTTCACATACCTTTTCACGATGTTGGATTGGACAACCGGCCGGCCGGAGGCAGTCCCCCCTCACATCCACAGCTTCTGACGTCGCCCACACTTTTATTGGCACGTGGGTCATGCGTTTTGTTACCCCCATCCGACCTCTCCTCTGACTGTGGCTCCCAGTTCACTTCCGAACTCTGGAAGGCGGTTGCCACTGGTTTGGGGGTCAAGCTGCACAGGACCACCGCCTATCACCCCTAGGCTAACGGCCTATGTGAGCACTTCCACCGGTCCATGAAGGTGGCCCTGCGTGCCAGCTTGACGGACGGCAACTGGGTGGATGAACTCCCGTGGGTGATGCTCGGCCTCAGGTGTGCCCCCAAAGATGACCTGGAGTCCTCGTCGGCGGAGTTGGTTTACCGCCGGAGCATTCGCTTTCCATGTGCACCCTGGTCTGCCAGCAGCGGATTTCGTCTTCATTTGCCACGACCCGGGGTGAGAGAGAGAGACATTATCATTGATTGCTAGTTAGTTTGGAGGAGGATTTTAAATTTAGCATGAATTGCATTTATCTATTTTTCATAACATATAAAGTTACAACAACAGTTAGAGGAGCCTGCATGTGGCATATGACATGCACGTTATGCTAAACCATGACACAATAAGGAAAAGGTGACATCGTGTCTGTCAAAAATTAAGTGACATTATGAGAAAGGCTGTGTTGTGGTGTTTAATTGTTGTGTCTGGGTGTGTTGTACACACAGGGTCTGTGTGAAGTAGATAGTGGGGTCGTGTATAGCTACTTGTAGTAACTGCATGCAGTGTTTTGCATCTGTTTGGTTAAAGCTACCCTTCGCCAGCTTAGACCAGTCATTTGGTACCGGGCTGCACAGAAATAATTTAAAAAGTAAAAGTACCAATAGTATAATTATATTTTTTTCCTTTTTTTCCTCGAAAATATCGGAAAAAAGGGGATGTCTTATATCCGGGGTCTAAACTTTTCAATGTAATGACCGGGGTATCCTATCGCTCTCTGCGGATACACAGCCGCGGAGAGCTGCCAGGGCGAGACCGCCGCATCCGCGCTGGGTTGTGTGTTCAGAGAGTGTGTCGAGCCCGCGAGGGGGTAGCCGGACGACTGAACGGATGAGCGCAGGTGCGTCCCAGTCGACGACTCCCTCGGGAGAAACCGGCGAGGGAGGCGGAGGACCGCACCGACGTAGCAGACATTATTTCCATTTGATTGATTATCAGTGATCGAAAGATATTTTATCTTGAAAAAATGCCCAATTCTCCCCAATTACACCCGCCTGTGCCTCTTCACACGTCAAGACGTGTTGCACATTTGTTCTTTATGCGGGTCTATTATTTTATTTTGTCGTATTTTTCCGACACCTTTTTGACCGTTCCGTGAAAATATTTTATATATTAAACTGGTCCGTCGCACAAGATGTTGAGGACCGCTGGCTTAGACCCGGGGACTATACAGCACCAACAGTGCCTCCTGCTGGCAACACATGGTAACTGCTCCATTCGAATTTGAATTAGAATAAGAAGAATATGAATTAGAATTAGAATTGTTTTTAATCATTAACTAGGGCTCAGGATGAACTGCAGGGGGACATGAAGCAGAAGTTGGGCCCCAGAGATGAGATGTGGGGCTCCGTAATCATGAGGCCACATGCTGATCTCCATCAACTGCTTTATCATTAATTGCTAGACAGCGCTTCCTAATCAGAAATCTCCTCTAACTCAGGTTCTGCTCCTTCATTGCACAAGATCAGCAGACATCAAACTTCCCTGTGAGAGCAGAGCCACCTACAAGGCCCTACACCACATGTTAAAGGGCCCAAGTATAGACAAGGTTGATGGATTATGAAGAGGTTCAGGTAAGTAAAACAGAAAAAGCTGATTCAAGTAAGGGAAGTCAGATAGAAAGTAAAGTTATGGAGAAACACAAAGAAATGAAACAGAAAAGTATAACAGGTTGTAGCATCAATAAATCGCTAGTCAACAATGGTCGAAAAACAATATAAACCCAAACATACAAAAAACAAAACAAATGCCAAATTGCTCAAAGGAAGAGGAATGTGTAGCAGATGAAGACAACAAAATAAATCTAAATATAATTATATTGTTGTGCTCCTTTTTAGTTGTTTACATAAAAGAAGTTTCATCGGATCAGTGTCAGCGGGTGGCAGTGGCGTAGTCTGTTGGGCTGGTTCGAATCCCACTCCGACCAACATGCTGCTGGAGAGGTGCCAATATCCCCGAACAAGACATCGAACCCCGTCCCATGGTGCTGATCGATACCGCAGCCACCTCACCCTAACATCTCTCCCCTCTACAACACTACATAATAAATACCATTTATTTGTATATGACTGTTTGTGTAACTATCGGTAGTGTGTGTACACCAATAGAGTGAGGAAATTGAATTTCCCCATTGTGGGAGTAATAAAGGTGGTCTTTCTTCTGTCTTTCTACCGTTATATTAGTATATCATTAAGTAATCACTTCTTTTGCTCAACACTGAGGGAATAATAAGAATTAAGAAGGAAACGGAGTCAGTCATTTATGCAAACACTGTCAGCAGTGGAAATGGTAAAAGAAAAAACACCCCAACATTCCTGAAACCAGTTTGTGTCATGCAACAAAGGAATCCAGGCATGATTACCGAACCTCAACTGATTATAGCTGGAAAACTGAGGTACTAAATAAAGCATTTTCCAGTGTATAACTGATTATAGCTGGAAAACTGAGGTACTAAATAAAGCATTTTCCAGTGTATAAGTGTGAGAAACACATTTTAATTTCAACGTATTTTTCTCATTTCAAGGCACTTTACATAGAAGGGTGAAGATGTTACAATATTATATGTTAACAGTTAGCAAACATTTGGAGATCAAAACTAAAACGAATGTATGTATACTGAATAAACTTATCTTTCTATGATTTAGATGACGTAGAGAAAGCGAATGTGATTATATGAGTCACAGTTTACTTTGTTCAGGTGAGAATGCCTGCAGCCTGGATCCAGATCTCATTATGGTGAGTAGCAGAGAAGATGGATTCATATCCGGCTCCAGTGTAAGTGTGGCTGTCGAAAGTTTTCCCAGCTTTTACCAAAGCTTTGCGAAGCATCTCTGCATTCTCTTGACCGCTCTCCAAGTTTGGAATCCCACCAAACAGTCTTTAATATGACAGTGAAGCAAGGAGCAAATAATCAGAGTTTACACAGATATCACCCAACACTCTGTAAGGTGTAATCTGGTGTGACCATTCCCTCTGATCCTCTGGCTGTCTCATGCCTATTCTATCTTTGCATGTTATGGTAATGTCACAAATAGAAATGGACAAAGTTCCACTTTTCTCGTCACTCATTCGTAAAAAGCAAAAATGTTATGATAAATGACAAAAAAAATAATATCAAACAACCTGGAAACATACAGGGTAAAATTCCCTCCCACAATCTTACCTTCCTCGTATGACAACAAAATAATAAATAATTCTACAACAACAGTGTCAAAACAGACAACAGTCAGCTGTCGAATGAGTGTGGGTACAGCTCACCTGACGTAGACCGTGGATCTAGGTTTGTGCTGCACTATGACGGATGAGTCCGTGTTTTCAGGCATTCTGGTGCCGGGAGGGATAAACCAGGATAGGAAGCCAAGAGGTGCACCTCCCCCCTCTGTGATGGTGATCAGTGCAGGCCATTTGTCTGTAGGGATCTCATAACCTGGAGGTAACATAACTCATTTCCCAAAGAAGCCACGCAATGTTTTTTTTCTCTGACTTGTCAACAGTCAGAATCATACTGAGACAAAATCACTGGTAAGA
This sequence comes from Colistium nudipinnis, assembly GCA_016785305.1. Lineage (NCBI taxonomy): Eukaryota > Metazoa > Chordata > Actinopteri > Pleuronectiformes > Rhombosoleidae > Colistium > Colistium nudipinnis. Next base: position 472,051 of record JAFBJU010000111.1, on the reverse strand, counting down.
ATAATGTAGATTTAAATGTAAACCAGTGATACACAATAACAATACGTTACTGTGAAGTCATATTTTATTCTTCAACCTGTTGTTCAGTGTCAACGTCACACAGAGAGAAAATGGCTTCTTTTGCTTCACGTGAGATGCATATGTCCTGGTTTTATTTAAATCAAAGCTCATTAACGGGAAGATTATATGTTGACATGAGCAACCAGAGAAGCAAGTGCAACTACTGGACTTACCTGCTTCATTCTGTCTCAGGCAGTAGTCTTTCAGTCTTGTGTTTGCAGTTATTACGTCAGTGTTGCCATTGCCTTCTAACTTGGTTGTAATCCAGTCAGTGGCGACATATAAACGCTCCTCAAATTCCTGTACACAGCAGACGCATCAAACTGGTTTGATACAAACTTTCTGGAGAGAAAAAAAAAAAAAAACACAGCAACACAGCACCGTGTTTGAGCTGCTCTGAAACCTACCGGGGTTTTGTCAACCAATTCAAACTGAGGAGTATTGCCTGAATCCTCCGAAGCTCTGCAGAGCGACACCAGAATCAGAGCCACGAGCACAGGCAGCAGCTGCTCCATCATCCTTCAGGACTGCGCCACGCCACAGAGTCCTCCTCCTCCGCAGAAGCTTTTCACGGAGTGATAAGGAGCCACCTGAAGGAACCAGTTTTTCCGGTCACACCGACACCCACATTGCTCTCCTTCCCGTGAGGAACCGGTAATGTTGCTTCGCTCAACATCATTTTACACCAACGTCACGAGGCTCATGTTGTTCTAATGTTCGCTAATCTCCTCAGAAAGTTGCCAAAAATAAACATTCTTCAAACAAACATTAATAATGTATTTAGAAGCCAACTTTTCCCTAATGATTGTGCCGTGGACCAGGCAGTGAAGGGCATATTGAACAGATGGATTCTACAACATTTTTTATTTATTTAACAAATTTAAAAATATAAGTGAATGGAAACCGGAGATCTGGGCCCACTAACAAATTGAAATAAACAAACTCGATTTTCCATCAACAAAACATGACATAAACCAAATCAAACTGACTAGACCAAATTATAGACAAGGATGAGACATATACAGTGACTGTTCATAGAGGAAATAAAGATTACTACGAATAACATTGACAAAACTGTGTAAACCAAATGAGAATTTGAAAAACAAAAATACAAATACATCAGACATAACCTTATCTTTCTTAGTGTTGCTTATCTTCTTTCAATTATTGAAATATTGAAAAAAAAAAAAGGTTTCATTGTTTGGAGAGGTAGTAAGTACTTTCCTTGGATTAATTCAAAACAAATACGGGTGGTTTCTGTCATAAAGCTTTCTTTATCGTAAAACATTATAGTTTTTCCACAGGAACACTTGGCTCTTTTGATGACTTTATTTTGTAGCTCTCTCATCTTCTGCAGTCTTCTGGCAGACATTATGGCATCTTTACTTGTAAAGTCGTAGCAGTAGAGAGAGATGCTAATTGACAGTGTTTTACAAGGTGTTATCTACTACTGTAGAGACACACATTATATACATTACCGTTCTGATACAATATTATTATATTAAATATATCACAAAAAAATGAAGCCCCACTGAAAGGAGTATAAATCATTAACTGTTTTAATCAATTCGAATAGACTCAAGTTGAGAGACTGAAAAGCTGATCCTCAACCAGTCGTGGCGCTACTCTTCCAACACAGGGGGAGGAGAGAGTTTGAGCTGAGAATTCTCTGTCCCTGGCTGGGCTGAGATTAGAAGCCCCGTTTTCTCGTTGCTATTGCAATGGGAGAGCTCTGCAAGGATGGACAACTGGAGGATTGAGAGAGAAATAGAGAGAGAGTAAAAGAGACACAATTAGATAAGTAGTCACATCAAGCGCGTGCGCGCGGGCACACACGCTGGTAACTATGTTTTTTTTGGGAAAAAAAATCAACAGGGTCAGGGTTACCAAGGTTGGGTACCTATCCAACTTTCTGTTTTCTTCTAGAACAAACTCACCAAGTTTGAAGTCAGTTGGATAAGTGGTTTCTGTGATGTAACAATAAATAAAAGACTATATGGTGTTTTGTTGTTCCCAGACAAATGTATATGTGCTATCTTTTTATTCCTCTGTTTTAATGTGCGCTTATCATATTATCTTCTTTATGAAAATTGAACAACTGATGTGAATTGTCACGCAATACGTTGGGATACATATTTTTGTCAGTATTTTCAAAGCTAGAGTTAAAACATTTTATGATTCTTATCTTTTTACAGACTAAGAGTGTCCGTACCCTGGACGGTCCTCTGTATAAACAGCGTAGCTGATCCCAGGACTGTTCCTGTTGTGGGTCCAGCGGCGCCTCGAAAAATACCTGGACCACAACAAAGAACCAGAGTATATGGAAAGCATAAATAGTATAAACGAGTGCAACAATTAATATGAGCAGGAAATGTCACATCTTTTCCAATTAGTAAATGTATCTTAAATGATGATTCATCATAATTACAATTTGAGTTGTTTTTTCATATGGTCTGAAACAGGATTCATCTATTGAGCTTAATTAGAGTAAATGAAAACTTTACCTTGTTCCAGTGACCGTCTCCTTCTGCGTCATGATTAACTGACGTAACTCGAGTCTGAGGGCGGAGACAGGAGGGAATGGGAACTCACTAAACAGGGCAACATTACTGAAGCTTCTGCCAAATTATGGATTACACTCAAGGCCTCCTCCATTATATTAAATAGAAAAAATGTCTGCCGTAGAAAAGGGTGTCGCAAAACGAAAGAGATTTCAGGTCTGAACGTACAGACACGGCACAGAGGTCAGAAAGCACCGTTGGTACTTTCTTTAGATTATATTTTATATATAATAAATCATTATTATTTCATGACTGGGTAGATCTTTGTTGACACACCTGTGCCAGCGATGTGCTGCGGCCTCTGTTTGGTTTTGTGGAAGCTCCGCCCTTTCCTCCTTGGCTGGACGAACACTTGTAGCAGTTCCACCGCTGCTGGGACTCTGAAACAAGACTCCGCCCACAGTCTTTCTGCTGCAGGCACTGGAAGTGGTACAGGTGGCCACAACTGACAAAACACAAAAGTGTACACTGGTAAATGTAAGCTGTAAATGTGGAGAGCTATTTTAACAATATCAGAATTTATTTATTTTTTCTTTTCTGATTCGTTGCAGCACCTGCTGTATCTTGATCATATTTCTATGTGATTCCATATACAGTATTCATAGTGTATTGCACTTTGACCAATGCTTGTTACAAGCATCGTTACAGTACACACGTTTTTGTGTCTGCTTTTTAAGAGCTGCTCTCAGTTGAATGCTAAATGTTTATATTTATTTGGCCATTCAGGTAAGGCTGTCTGAGCGCATTCTGACTATGGAACACTAAACCCGGAGAAAAAAAAGTTTACGTTAATCTTAGTGTTTTCCAACACAAGGGGCATAATTATCAAGACAAAAAAAAATTACAACTTTGTTTTGTTGTGTAGAGATGTAAAACGTGTGTGTAAAAACTCCTTTGGGTTTCTAATGTGTTTGTTGTACCCAATAAAGTGCTAAGTGAATGCCACATTTGTCCTGGGAGTAAATAGGTCTCATGTGTGTTACCTGAACACGATGATCTCCTCCGCTGAATCCTGCCTCCTCTTGTACTGCTGGAGGCAGATGTTACAATGGTCCTGGCGTGGGTGGAGTCCCTTTGTGACAGCAGCACGCAGGTGAGCCAGGGACCAGTGGAGGTCATGGTTCAACAGACTGGTGGTTGTTTCAAGTAGAGTCTAAAAAGAGAAGACTGCGTTAGGTGCAATCTGATTAAAACAAAAATCAGATCTAACATACGTATATAATCACATAAATCATTTTGAAATGTGGATGAACAACTTCCTTCAAAAGTAAAATATAAGTATTTTCTATTGTTGTTTTCGCAGACAGTGAGGTCAGTAATGAATTAGCTTACTCTTATGCACACATATGAAGCTGTCCCATGTTGGATTTAACCCACTCAATTAACTATGTGAGTGTGCAATGCAGGGGTGCAATTACAGGGTGAATGAGAACTTCCATATAACAAAGAATACTGTATGTACATGGTTCAGCTCTTTGAGTAGGATTATTTTGTTAGTGAACAGTGATTTTTTTTGTCATTGCATGTTTTAGATTGCACGTTTGTGGAGACAGTGCCTTACCTGCTCGTAGTTAAAAGTGTCCAGCATTCCCAGGATGAGACCTTGGATCTCTGCCAGCTTTCCTTTTCCATAAACTGGGTCCTGATAGACACAAACATAAAGAAACCATCAGATGATTACAGTTTATGAAATATAATCCACTCATTAGATCACACATTATTACAGAGAAAATGCAACAAATACTAGTGTAGTTAAGCCTGTTGGGGTGAACAAGGGTCGCGCACATTGCAGAAGCGCAGATCTGTCATGTTTTATGCTGCATGAGGTGTTTTGAGTTTCTATGAGGATTCAATGCAAACAACTGTAACCAGCCTGAGTGATTCCAGTATACACGAGCTGCTGATCTTTGGGAAGCACATCCACAGACAGCAACTTTTAAGGCTACATAAACACAAACATGTAGTGTTCCCACCTGCAGTATTCGTTGGATGATGGCAGGCAGAGGAATGAAGCTGCTCATACAGTTGAGAACCTTCATCGTGAGTTCCTTTAGCACTGAGACAAACACAAACCCAATTCATATTATCGAATCATCATACAAGACTCCAATTGAATAAAAAACAGCTGATCACATTCATGGATAATGTCAAATAGCATACATTACAGCCATATGTATTCCCTTGTTATGTACATATGCATGAAAGGTGTCATTTTTACACCTTTCTTTTCAATTTCACACTAACATTAAAACATAGTAAACAAAGTGCAGGGAGGAAAGTTCAGGACATAGATTCACTGGAAACATTGTGGACCTGAAAAGTGTGCCCACTGTGTGTGTGTGGGCGTGTGCGTGTGTGCGTGTCTGTTTACCCTCAGAGGTGTGTTTGGCATTGGACCCCTTCACTAGTTTCTGAGAAGCCATCATGGTCTCCAGAAGTGGAAACCAAAGAACCTGAGAGACAAGAGGCAAAATAATGAAACATCACACAGGGATCACATACATAGACATAATACATCTTTACCCTAAACACACATACATACACTACCTCTCTTTGTTGCTGACAGAAGTTGTGCGAGCTTCGGTGACACAAGGCGATGATGTCATTCAGTGAATCCTTTAGCCGTGTCAGTGTTAAATCACCGTCTTCGTCCTGCTGCTCGTCTTGTCCCTTAGCTCCTGTGTCTCTCTCCGCAGTGAGGAGACACAGTCTATCCTTCAATGTCTGCAGAGACAGTGACAACAACAGCTACATAAAAGAGCAATGGTGTAAAGTCATGACATTTACTTTCTCTACTCAGGGACATTTTATCTTATTGACAATGGAAGTCCCACAACTGTAAATTGTGCTTATAAAGTCTGCACACAACAGCATAGGTGGTCAGTCAATATGACGGATGTGTTAGTCACCACTAGAGTCTTTGTAGTCATTGGTATGATGAATATTTTGTTCATTCACTGACCGAATGAATGATTACTCTCTGTGTTGTGTAGATACCTCTAACAAGACAGAAAATGCTCCATGAACATCTCCCTTCTTCTCCAGGAGATAGGCTGTGGCCTCATTGTGGTGATGCCTCTCTGTTATCTGGAGACACAGACAAAGAGAAGTTATTTTTAGGAGTGGTGCTGTGACGCCACACCACTATGGTAAAATTATTCCTGCACATATTATAGCGCACATGCAGGGATCTCCGATTCATGGCCAGATAGACCTGGTTATCAGTTTTGTCTTGAGCCAGGACAGAATCACTCCCTATTTTCTTCCCCCTGCTCGCTGTAATGTTCTATGTGGACTATACTTGGAGCTCAATGTCAATGGTCACAAATAATAGTTACTATAAAGATTTACTGTCCTTCCACAAGTTAAACATTTAAAAAATAAAGGCTTTTCTGTAATATGTTGTTTCTTTTCAAGGATTTTTGAAGTTTAAATCAGATACTGGGGGCATCAGAAAACTCCCTCATGGACTGGAGGATTTTGAACAGACTTGGACACCAATGATCTTCTATAGGGATGGAACAGAGAGATAATTCTACTCATGTATGAAACTGTTTTGACTGATTTAATCTCTTTACCCCTGGCTTGTTTGACAGTCATACACTTAACAGTAAATCCATTCCACAACACCATATTACTGCTTTCACATGTTTTACGATATGAATAAATGTAAAAAGAAAAATAATAAAATATGTCAAGCAGTACTTGTATGCCTTCCTCCAGTCTGTAGTACTGGGAGGTCTGGAGGAAGCTCAGGAGCTGCTCGGGTGCAAAGCGGCACAGTAGGTCCAGCAGACGCTCGTGGAGGTCACGGTCCTGAAGCAGGTCGGCCTCTGAGTTATGGCCCTCCCTGACAGACAAAGAGGACAAGAGGTGATAAACGGAGAGGAGAGAACAGTGGTAGAGTTATCACTAGTTGAACAGTGTACCTGGGCTCCAGGAGGCAGCTGAGGAACCTGAAAAGGAGTTCATCATCCTAGAGACAGAGATAGAGAGAGGGCTTTGTGATTCACATTGTGGGTGCACAAATTGTCTTGCAGAGATATTGTGGTGTGCGTGTGTGATTTTAAGAAGTAAAAGTAAAAATGAATGCAGATGGTGAATATTTGTGAATTCTTTGCAGCCAAACCATCTCATGTTACCACGAAAAATGATATATAATAAAAATCTTTTTCGTTTTATTGTGAACTTACCTCAAGCTCAACGATGATTTGTTGTACCTCTTGATTGAGGTTAAATACTACAACGTCAGCTGACTTGCAGGGGTCGAGGGTCACCAGTTCCTGTGAGCATATGTTAATGCAAACGCAATCAGGAGTGCACCTACTCCGTCCGTCTTCTATCACTTGTAAAATGTCAAATACATTGGTTGAACATGCACCAGAAATTGCATCTGTCATAGTGTGCACTGACCTGAATGTGCTGCAGTACTTTGTCCTTGACTGTTTGTTTCTCCTCAGGACTGTAGCCGGGCATGGACAACAGATTGTGGATGTAGCTGAAGATCTCACCCTACACCCACCATCCCCAAACGCAGAAACACATGAAATGCTTCAGATCTGACCGTTTTAGGTTGTCGACAACAGTCAAATAGGTTTTTTTAACTTTTGCAATCCTTTGCTTGATAAATCTTTTACCTTTCGTAGCGGGTCTCTCAAGTAGCAGTCAATGATCCTGTCATAGAAATGTTTCTTCTCATACAGAAATTCACAGATTTGGTAGCTGTGGGGCAGGAGGGGCAGATGCAAAATTGGAAGCGAGTTCACAAATATAATAATTATAGGAAGTTCAATAAGCTACTAGCAGAAAGCAGCACCCTCTGGAAAATGTAGGCCACACCCTGACCTGCTGTTAGTGATCAATGGCTCATTGGTATATTTTAACAATTAGCAATATGAAGTTAAAGTGGCCCTTATAAATACTTGATATTACCTATGGATAAAATGACTGTAATGCGAAATATGCTCCAGTATGTGGTATTATTTAATCCATTCCATAATTCCATTCAGAGGCACAACTTGGGAGGTGGTGGACTAGCTTAGGAAGGAGCTGACTTCCAACCAGAAGCTTGCTGATTCAAAACCACTGAGCAGCAAAAAGGATAAAGACCACGACTTGGAGAAACACAACTGTACAACAAAGACTCTGTCTTATGCCACTGAGCCAAGCACCTTACACCCCTCCCCCCCAACATCTGCTCCCCAGGCACCAGTATAGTGGCTACTCAATGGTCTGTGGCTGTATGTGTGTTGCGAGTCACAGATGGGTCAAAAGCAGAGAAAAAAAAATGGTATCCATTGTGATTATGTGTGTCTGTGTGTGTTTGCATGGGGACCAATAAAGGGTTCATAATTCATAATTCTTCCTAGAAGACACCAAAATCAATCGGCAGCAATACAACTTACAACTTGGCCTTCTCTGCCAAAGCCAACAGCCTTTCTTCATTAAACTGGACCACACCCCCGACCTGCAGCAGTTCCAGAAGGACCTACACACATGATATTCACAATATAATAGTATAGTTGTGCGGTTTATATAGGTATCTGTATACACAGTGGGCTTCCAAAGTCAGAGATAACCTTAACAACTGGGTGAGTGTAAACTACACCAACCTGCTGCCTCTCAGTGTGTCGGGAGTCATCATCAGGGCAACACAGGAACTCCAGAACCTGGAGGGGATACGAACACAAGGACGCAGACTAACAGTGCTGCCAAAAGAGATGCGCTGATGTAATAAAACAATGGATGAGACAGAATATCTGATCAAGATCAGATATTTTGTTTTAAAAGCCATTAAGTATTGTTTGAGGTATCCTAAAATTTGCTTTAATAAACAAATGCCAGATCTATTTCCTGACCCTGATCCAGTCTGCTCACTGTGATTGCGGCTGCTGATGGACAGACATTCTATTGTGATGCCAAATTGAGCTTGAATAAAAAAAATATACCAAAGCACTGACTGTGGGGTGGGGGGGCCTTGATATGTTAAATTTGATTTGGGGTGTATTTAGGGGATGGTGTTTGTTTACCTGATCAAAGAGCTTGCGGTTCACAAAAAGCGTGTTGTCCGGCTTGGCCAGCTGTCGAGCCAAAAAAGTGAAGAGCCCACCCACCTGGGAGGGAGTAAAGTCTGGGTTGTCCACCATTATCTAGAAAATCAGAAAGAAATGTTTATAAAAGAGAAAGGAAAAATACAGAGGAAAACAACAAAATTCCTCTCGGATTACATTAAACAACGAAACTGCGAAATTAGATTTACCTGAAGTAAGATGTCAACTATCCTCTGCTGGTACTCAAGGGCCTGCTTGTCATTTTTAAAGTCTTCAAATGTCTAGAATGAAGTAAGAACCAATTTGTAAACTACAAGAAGAAAAACTAATCACATTTGAAAGGAGACGAGTCAATTCCTTAGGTAGGAGGTGTTCCAAAGAAAAGCTCTATCAATACAGGGGGTGTCAACAACTGGCAGACTTTGTTCCCAAGCCGAACCTCAAAAGGCTTCAATAGGGACAGTGGAGCCACTCGTGTCAAGATGAAAAAAATATGTCTAGATTCATAATATAATAAAGAAACTTTGTTTTTAAATAGACTATAACAGGCATCACTTCACCAGCACGGAAGTTGAAAATACTCCACATGTGATCACAGCTGTATGAGAGGACTTGATTGAGAGTTGAGCTCTATTGGAAAGTGTCATCTAGTGTTTCACCACATTCAAACGCATACTTCCTAGAAGGAAACAGAGTGAACGTAACATGCAGAATTCTCACCATGGCGAGGACGTTGAGGAACTCCCGCGTGTCAAAGTGGAGGAGTGTACGAATAAATGGGAAAACGTCCTCTTCCTCTGATGAGTCCGCTGAATGGAGTCGGATTAGGAACTCAAACACCTGACACACGAAACAACATCTTTATGATTCTGAAAAAAACATACTGCCTTTCCTATTCCTAAAAAAAAGAGCGCAATCAGAGTTTCTGGTTTGTGTGTGTGTGTGTGTGTGTGAGAGATTAAGTCCCTGTCATTGCTGCACTTGTTAGTCACATGTGGAAGATGCTATAAAATATATATAATAATTATTTGATCATTAACATTTAAGTTGGTCTATCGACATTTGCAGAAAATATCAATATTTTAATTCAAAATATCTTTATGATGTTATTAGGATCATTCCTCCTGACACAAGAATCATTTAGTGTAAATATTCTGACAGCCAAAATGCAACAATATTCAACTACTGGGCAGGCACAGACGAGCATCGATGCTGGCCATTTAGGCATGATCTACAAACCTGGTTCTTGACTTGAACCACAAGGTCTTCAGGGATCTCTCCCAGTGGGTATGCCCGACCTGCAAGGCAGCAGCTATATACACACAACACACAATTATATTGTACAAATAACGTGCGAATTACCTTATTGTTAAGAAGCTTAAGCTTGTCAATGTGAAGTAAAGAAAAGTTGAAATACAGTATCTAACAACACACACATGCCTGAGCATCACTTTAACCTGCTGAGTATTTGGTTCGTGCTGGAGATCAAGTCAGACAAAGCCTCATTTCTAAAGCTTTCAGTCATTAAAACCTCCATGAACATTGGAACTGCCCTGTGGAATGCATGTGTTCACTTACCTTATGTACACCAGGAGTTTGTTTCCCATCACCACTTCTTCATCTGACCCAGGAGAAAAGGAAAATGTGCTTTTCAAACTATGAACTTAAAATAGGTTTTAAGGTAAAACAATAGGCTTTAAATTAAATCAGATGCGGACACAATGAACTTTAAGGATGCCGACTGCTGTAAAACTTGAAAAAGAAGAGAACTTAAAAATAGTCAGCATAACATCCTGACCTGTTAAGCCCGTCCCCTCTTTAATCGGGGGTCCAATCACTGCAAAGAGTTTCTGAAATATAAACACAACAGGGTATGTAATCAATAAGAGATTAGGATCTGACATATATTTCTTATTTACTGCCAATTAAATTATTAATCCTGAAATAATAATAAATTACAAGTAGTTTCTGAACAACTTGCCTCCATAGGTGTGATATAGTCATTCATGCCACTGGTGAAAACGTACACCATGGCATCATAGAGCTGGTTCTCCCAACACACACGGACCACCTTCAAACACAACAAGGATGTCCTCAGTCATTTTGACACCATACACCAGACACCATAACCTACTTACCAGTCCTTACAGGACAGACACCCACCTGCTGAATGTCCAGGCTGGTGATATCCAGATGTACTATGCACCTCTCCAAACTGTCCAACAGACCATTGCCATGGTAATGAGCCAGTAGGTCCTTCATGATGGGCGTGGTGATGTGACCAAGGCGGTCTGCAACAATGTACGACTCCAAAGACTCCAGGAAAACTCCCTTGGCCACCGTGTTCTCCACCAGGCGGGCATACAGCTGGTTAAACAGCAGGTCGCTGCATCAACACACACACGCACGTGCCCACACACACGCACGCACCCGCACACACACACACACACACACACACGCACGCACACACCGACACACAACTTACATTACTGCCATCACTGCTTAATTCAACAAGCACATATGTGTAAAATGTGTTATTTGCCATAGGGAAGGCAAACAAATGTGCAGTTTATTCTTACGCTCTCTGTAGCAGCAGGCAGTAATCCACCAGGACTGGAACCACGTCCTGAAGACACCACCACAGAGACAGGGATTTTTAATGTTTTTCAAATGCATATAAAATTCAAATCACCGCTATGTAAGAGCTGAGCCCTCATTTAACAGTAGTGTAAAAAGTTACGTAGGATTAGGAAGTATATTTAAGTACAACTTTGAGGTACTTATACTTTTTCCTGCTATTTTTATTACTTTTTTTGTTATTAACTTTATTTATATTTCACATAACACACTGCAAATGTATACAGGGATGGACACAATATTAAGTATAAGCGTCTTCAACCACTGATTAGTAAAACGGTTAGATGTCACGGTACATTACTCCTTACAAACGTTATTTATACATTAATGTTTGTGGGTGAATTTAACAGAGAGACAGAGGATATTGTGTTAATTGGCAAAAATCCGAGGTTCATTTCATAACCCAATCCTGACGAATGGTGTATGCTCTGATTTGCTTCGGCTGATAATATTTTGTTACTGAGATGCAGTTAGCGACTGTGAGGTGTGTCAGCTTACGTGGAAATGTTGTTCCATCACCTGGATCTTGCCCTGTTCTGGACACTTCTTCAAAGCATGCTCAGCAAACTGGCAGAGGATGTCCACCATCTGCACACAGATTGAAAGTGAACACAAGCAAGACTGAGCACACTTTCCTATATTCGCACATTTAAATCCCAGCAGCAGTGGAAATCTGTTCTTACCTTGTCATCTACCACTCCCTTTCTTTTTATCGGATCTCCAAACAGGCCTGAAATTAACACATCATTTTCGGTCCATCTCAGTTTTTTTTTAAGAAACAATTCCATATACTAATACAGTGTATTTAAAGTTCAAGCCAATGCTACACAAGAATCAACACAATTCATGAAAGTAAACCAATCAGATTGCATATTCTGTCAAATCTGTCTCCTCTACAGGGAATCAATGAGCTTTTAATGAATAATGAGTAAATATTCAGTCTCTTCAAATCTCACAACACAACCATTGTCTTTTAACTGAATGACTTGAGGAGCCCTGCTGATGTCAGGCTGGAGCCCGGTCCTGGAAAACAACCTTGCACATACTTGGCAGATATTCCTTTAAATTGTAGTAGTAGTATGTTCCACTGATACAATGTCAATTCAACATTTGACAAAATGTTAGTTGTGAGGTCATCTTGTTGTAAGCTTGCATGTTTTCTGTGCACTTACGAGGTGACATGTTCATAAACAAATGTTACTACATTTGGTGATCAAAGGTGTGTCAAATTCATCTTACACCCACCAACCACAGCCTTGGCAGTTCCCTCATGGAAGGACCAGGCCAAAGACAGGGCCTCCACATAATGCTCCTGTTTCAGCAGGAAATCAATACGCTGGACACAGAGACGAGAGGGAGACAAACATGGATAAAATAATCAGTTCTTGGAAGTGTGGGTGAAACTATATAATTTTTTTCTTTTTGCATTACATGCCATATGTACATTTGTCATCACCAAAGCCGCATGCACAGTTTGCCCGTTTTGACTGTGTTCTGTGTTTGTCATGGATCAAACGAATGTCCTTACAAGTTAAACACTGTTTGTTTCAATAGCAGCATTACCAACATATGTGTAAGTCAGTGCATTACTGGGTGGGTGTTTTTAATGTTAACAGGCTTTTAGTGCTGGTGTTCCTCTGACTTACAGATTTACATTTGGTTTACAGATTGTTATTTGAACAAATGTGCAGCGATGCTCTCCTGTGAGAACAGAGTCTCACGTAATGCATTCTTCATGATCAGTGAAACTGCAGTAGAAAACTTGCTTTTATCTAATACAAAATAAATCATAAAATACACACCTCTCTCCAGTTTCGTAGAGTCATGATGTGAGCTGACTGTGTGAAACAAGAGAATATCACACTGTTCAAGATGAGAAACCTGACTTGTTCCTGATACGAAATAATCAATTGCAAACAAATCTATACACATTTCTGGATGCAAGGTTAGTTAACTGGTCGAACAATCTGAAGTGATGCAAACTGAAACTTGTGAAGGTAATGATACAGAAGCCAAATACCAAAAATATCTAAACCCGATTCTTGGTACTTAACAGATTACATGAGATAATATTAAACGTTAATTTTTTCATCTTGTGTAGTGAGTCATCCATGGCCCTGTGTTGTTCAGGGGAAATGTGGCCTCTAATAGGGTCCTTAAAGGAAGACTGGACCTAGGGGAGAGACCAGATTGAATAATAAAAACGCATTACCTTTGTGCCCAGATAGACAATCTGTCCTGCATAGCTGGAGACTGACTGGTAGCAGGCCTTCTCTCCCACTAAAGCCTGAAACACACACACAAACACACACACTGTTAAGGCTTGGGCGGGTTAACCAGATAGCGAGTGAATGGGGGGGAGAAAGTGGCGGTCAAATGAGTGGATGAAAGAAATTCTGCCAATTTTGGTGACTGGCCCCTCTCCCACATCTACAGGAAGCGTGTTTATTCACATTAACATTTATCACATGCAACTCAAACAACAGAGAATCACAGTATTAAATACAGAGACCAACCTTTAATTTGTTTGGGATCATGGTTTCATTTCTGAGTTCAGTTACTGTGGTTTCCTCATTCTTGGGAGTTTTTGTTTGAAAAGGACTCACTGTACGCCCCAAAGGTTAAATACAATCTCCTCTTGCCATTACATATTGTTTTTAAATCCCATTCATTATCACTTGCCATTCAAAGTAAAGACCTTGACCCCTGACCAAACAAATGTGAATATTTGACCTCTGATCCCTCTCACCAGAGCCTGGGAGACATTTCCTCCAGTGGCAAGCGATTTGAAATGTCGGCTGTTGTATACCAGTTGCACCTGCTCCAGGTCCAGAGTCTCCAGAATCTCCTGACTCGGCCGGTCCACAACATGCAGCTTTTCGTGGCTGTCTACCAGGACCAGTGTGCGACTGTTAATCCACTGCAGGGACACAAAGATAGAAGGTAAACAAGTCATACATTACAGCATCAAAGCAGTGCTATAGGCCATGTAGGAGTAAATCCCACCTGTGGAATAAAAAACACTACCTGGGAAGCGTTGGCAAAAAATGGATATCTAATGTAAAGGTGCCCATGAAGCTTCCCTTGTGAATTCATCTAACCAACAGCTTTCTATTTTCACATGTAGGTAAAACAATAAGTTACTTTATCAGAACATGTGGTGGACCACATCTGCCAGGGAGTACTCAGACACCTGCAAAGTGGGACAGTCCAAAAACCTCCTGGACATAAATGTGTGTGAGGGCAGTGGAGGTGAGCTACTTACAGTCAGGCTAATGATGTCACAGCTGAGGTGGAGTTGTCTTTGTTTGATGACGTGGATGGTCCCAGTCTCCTCCTTCTTAACCTGTGTAAATAATGTTGCAGAGGAGAACACTCAAGCACTAAATGCTGTACTGCCCACTGCCCATTTCTCTAGGGACACACCACAGGAGTATATGGGAATTATTTAAACACATTAAATAAAATGTTATTTGGGCCACCATAACTATATTGTTGTATTATTATAACACCACAACAAGTCTGGTGGTGCTAATATGCAGATGTTACACAGCTGTTCATTGTTTCTCTTTTTCTCACCCAAAAAACAAGAAATATCTATCCCTTCCTCAATTATGTGGTTCTTAGTATCAAAAGACAGCCTAAAACTACAGCGTACAGCTCTAAAATTGTATGTACTGTACTGAGAGCAAGAGTTTAGAACCATCGGAGTTGAAACGGAATTGAGCAGATACCAGGAGGAAGTGGACTGTGTCTCCTTTGCAAAAGGCCAGGATTGGGTTGACTGTCTTCTGAACAGGAACAAACTGCCAGGCCAGCTGGGGAACACTGGATGGATCAGACTGGAGAAAGAAAAGGCATTAAATCCCACATTGGAACTATATATACAAAGTATATATATGGTATATCTATATACATATATGTGTGTAGTACTTGGGCTAGGCAAACCATATACTATACATTCATTGTATATGTCTCAGGAACTTGGACACAACACAGAATATATGCTATCATTGTTTCAATGTGCCTGAGCCATTTTTTAACATCATAAGCTGAGCAAGCAGGCATATTGTATACAGACCTTGCTGTAGGGAAAAGTCATCCATACTTTCAGGGACGGTTTAAGTCCAATGACCAGAATCTGGTGAAATACACACGAAAAGGCAAAAAGTTACACACAGTTGTGCAAATGCCCCAAGGACAAATGCTGAAAGTGCACAGAGCTATGTATGCGCGCATGCATGCGCATGTGCGCATTGCATACTTTAGAGAGAGAGGCCATAGCCAGTAGACAGTATTGTGTGATGGGATGCTCTCTGAAGTCCGGAGGAGCACGCAATGGTTCGATGCAGCAGACCTCCCCTTTAGAGCCACTGAAGAGACAGCGAGAGTCACAGGAGCGCATCCCCATCACCCTCCTGAAAACAAGGAGGAACAGATAACAGGGGCACCATGATGAAGAGGAGGGAATGATTGGAAACACATGATGATACATAAGAGCAGAGTGATAGGCAGGACAAATTATTTACCTGAAGGCAAGCTCGAAAACTGATCCTCCACTGTCATTGCACACTGCAAGAGTTGGATCATCTGTGAACTAGACGCAAAAACAGGGAAAGAAACAGAAGGGAGATAAATCAGATCCGATCAGTGTAGGAAACACCAGCACTCAGTACGTTACCTCTTTGTTTGTGTGTGTGTTTGTGTGTGCATGTACCTTTACATGCAGTATAGCTGTGCCTGGAGGGTGGGCATCAGTGATAGTCCTCAGAAGTTTCCCATTGGCCAGATCCCACATCGTAATCTAATTACACAGACATAGACAGAAAGACAGGCTGTTCAGAATTAAAAACCTGACAAAAGCCTCAACAAATTACTCTGAACTAAATTTTACACTTAATTATTTCAGTCATTTAAATACATACCAATGTTATACCTGCTTGAATATTAAATACATGACAGTGGCATCAAGGTACACAAATACTGTCAGTCTGTTGGATCCAAGGAGGAAACCCTAACTGTTGCTTCAGTTTTGCTTCAGGAGAAACATAATGGGCACTGCTCCCATGCTCCATACATATATACATTAATGAGGGAAATATATATAAAATGGATATTGTTATTTTACATATGCTGAATACATGTAGATACACACTGCACTCAGCTCTTTAGCCTGCACCACTGGAAAAACCACGGGACCTATTCAAGTACAGTCCAGCAGCCGGAGCCCTTTCAAATCTAAAAAAGGATTACGGTGAGTTTGACTGCTTTTTCGCTTCTTCATCGGTTCAAATGTTGCCTTTCAAGCAGATAAAACTCACATTTAAAGGTAATTTACATTTTAAAGTATTGCATTTACATAATAAGTGGTTAAAGGCACAATGAAAAAGATGTACTCCCTAATTAAGTTAGAATACTTTTGCATTAGATGTAGAACTGAAATAATACGTATTTTAGAATATGTGATGTTTATATGTGCAAACATTTGTAGAGAACAAGTCCAAGTGGTAGAGAGAGGATCCACTGGAGAGATGGTTATTGGGAGATGAAGGCTGAGGGCAAGGAGCCACTATTTGAGATGAAAAGATGCAACCAACATCAACTCACCCTCATCAGAACTGTAATCACCCCTACTGACCTGTAACCAGCTGGTGTTAAGAGACATTCCAAGTCCTGTCTCCACCCTGTTCAAACATTTTAATGTAATCAACTGTGTGTGGGTGTATCACACTTAGTACCTGTCCTTTTGCAAACCCACAGAGAAGTCGTGAGCAGTCATGGTTGATGCTGAGGGCGGAGACAGCTCCAAACTCTGCTCCAGTTGTCTTGGTACCGAGGCAGAGCCGCAGGGCCTGGTTGGTATCTGGAGGAGAGGTGAACAGGCGATTTAACTGCTGCAGCAGGGGTACACACTAGAGGTCTTCACGGGTCAACCTGAATCATAGGACTTGGGTTTTGGGATTTCTTTTTTTTTCCTTATTTGGGATTTTAGCATGGATTTGTGGACCCATGGAGACCACTAGTAAATACTAGGTTAAAACTAATATAGTTCTTTATTTCCAAAGTTTAACAAACAAAAAAAGAATCAAAAAAGCACATTGGTATCCAAAGGCAGCAAATACTGGCAGCAAATGAAGAAACTGGAGACTGCAAATAACCAAAAAAACAACAAAGCATGCGCCAAAATAGCTCAGCCAAAACAAAATGGACATGAGCTGTGACATCTCCAGAACACAAAATGAGCATAAAGCCAAACTTATCAATCTGACAGGGATCATACCTTTTCCTGCCCAGGCATCATCATGTCAGCAATATAAAAAGACATAGGTCAAAGCCCAAACAACATCACATTGGAGACATGTTAGGCCTTTGGTTCCTTTTTTAAATGACCAACACTGGACAATGGAATCATTTAAACTTATTGTCTGTGTGAGATTTCAGACTCTTGGTGAAACAGTCGTTGTGTGTGTGTGTGTGTGTGCGTGCGTGCGTGCGTGCGTGCGACAGAAATGACAATGTGGCAGGTCATGCATTTTTCATTTGATACCATGTACCATGTCCGACCTTGTACAAATAATGTATGCCCACTTTAAAAGGTTCAACAAAAAAAAGGCCAAACAAAAGCATTGGTTGATTTAGTCAGTTTAATCAAATCCTGCCATGGCGATAAGGGGCCTGTGAGGTCCGGGAACAGAGGTGAGCTGGGAGCTGATACAGGACTGGAGATAAGGTGGGAGTTAACCAGCGCCTAAAGGTCCTGATTACACGAGTCAATAAATGCCACTGCGGAAGCAGCTCCCGTGCAAGGAAACTTCACCACCACGTCCTGACTGGAACCTGGACCAACAGGTTGGCTCTAACAACTGTTTCTGCAGAGCATCAAATAGTAAGTACTATATTCACACATTCCTGGGACTGAAAAAATGTCCAGGCGGCCATTTAGAGGCTTAGGTGTCAAAGGGTTAGTGGGATGATCTCGCTTTATCTTTTATGTTGGACATCACTAGTTGTACTACTTTTTCTAACTACACAACTTTTTAATCAGTCTATGGGTAGTTTTGACATCAGCTTTTACATTTCATTGTGATTTCATAAATTTTTTGTCAAAAAATGTAATTGGCTCCAATTCTGGAAATGTGTCTGAAAGTCTGTAAAAAAACCTTAAGCCTCCTCAGAATTAATTCAGTGGACGCATAACAGTACAAAAGGAATTTCGTTACGTGCATAAACTGTTTTAAGAAAGATGTCTTGCCACATGAATGTAATCGCTCATATAAAGCTTGAATCTGAGGACTGATCTGCTGCATGTAGAAGCAAACTTACAGCCGCAGATAGGTTACTTCATTCCATGTCTATGTGTTCCCTAACAGCATGTGTAACCTGGATATTAAATTAAATGAATGCCACATTAAAGTGGTCAACAAATCACAGTGAATGTGTCCTGATAAACCTGTCCATCAATAAACAAAGGTCACTGTCCTCAACTTCAGAGACACTGAACTCCCTGCAAACGCTTCTGACTTGTCTCTCGTTCACAGCCGGCCTCTTCCCCTAGCTACCACTCCACACCTCATCACAATGCCACACCGTCACTGCTCTGTGGAGATTAACAACAACTCTGGCTCCTACACACTAGCCAAACCAAGGTACATTTTACAACACACTCATGCAGGTCACAGAGTTGCGGCTGGACCATTTGGTATGAAAGATTCACAACCTTGTTTAGTAAGTAGTTACGATTAAAAAAGTGCTAAGAAGTGAATCTTTCTCTTTTGTTAAGATCCACATTGCTATATAATGCTATATAAAGTTAATTTAAAGTTATTGTTTGCTAGTTGGTGTCTTTCCAACACCCTTGGAATGCATCTCTACCCATGCTCTGCACTTTATACATAACTAGTCCTGTTAACAACTGCATCTCATTACCTGCACTGAACATACGATAAATGCTGCATTCACACTTGTACTCCCCGTCTCTTGGACATGGCGATTAAACACCGCCACACACTTAAACATTGATCACTTAATACAACCCTTGCTACCTCTTATGTTTCTTATGTTTCTTATGTTTTTTATGTCGTATCCCACCCCTTATGTTTTGTACTTATCTTATGGTTTATGTTGTATGTTGTATGTTATATGTCGTATGTATACACACAAGCGCTGTACACCATGTAAAATTCCTGTGTACTTGTACATTTGGCGAATAAAGAGATTCTGATTCTGATTCTGATGAACTGGAAGGCAAGCAGTGACATATTATCAAACACTTACATCCTTTGGCCATGTAATATGTTTAAATATTAGACATTACTGCAATATCTTGGAAAAGTAGATTTCCATCTGATGCGCTGTCTCTCTGTGTTCAGGGTTTTTAGTGAGAGCGGGTGTTGTGAAGTCCCTCTGCCACCTATGGTGGGTCCCTACTCCAATGTCAGTGCACGGTTCAACAAGACAACCGGCTCTGCAACCGGTGCCGTCGGAGTCTTCACCTATGACCTCCTCAATGCTGACCTAAACGACTACAGCCACAGCGTGGCCGTCATGTTCTCCGTGCCGTACGACCGAATTCTCTACACCAACTGGTTCGCTGTGGGAATCTTTGACAGAGGAAACAACTGTGACTACAATCTATATAATATTATGTATAGTGGAAGTGAAAACAATTTTGCTAGAGCAAAAGCTGACGGCTCCTGCATTTCTTACGAGGGTGATTATGTCGTTGTCAGTGCCTCCATGTCAGACTCAAGCGAAGCAGTCCTGAGGGTGGACATCAGTGATACTGGTATGTACTAAATCAAAAGGAGGAGGACCTACCTACATAACCTGTTATGATCATACTGAGAAACACAATCGCATGATTACATTGTGACAAGCTGAAGAGTTGATCATTAATCCATAAATTTTAATTTTAAAAAGCTGAAGCCATAAAAATAAAAACATTATGTGTCCCTCAGATGATGTCTTCTGTAAATTCATCAGTATGGGCATTCGAGCCATTTGAGCGTGTTCTCTCCAATACTGAGATCTACTTGATACAAGGCTGTTTCGAATGACCTCTGATTAGACTTGATAAGAAGTAAGAAGTAACGACTTCACTAATATTTGCAATTGTAAATCAAACTTTGAAAAACTAAAAAAATATTTACCCTCAAAAGTTCCCACCCTGTGTATGTGATTGATGTGTTCTGTATAATGGACGGAGTCATGCATGTTAACCTGTATTTCTTTTAACGTACTCATCCTTTACTTTACCAAAATGTCCGGACCTGTTAGGAAATCATTCATGAATCATACATTTCCTTGCAACTTCATCAGCATACAACAGAAGTCCTGCTGCCTCCCCACAATCAATGAACCAGTTCATTATCTAGGAGGTGGTGAAGCATGATCCCACTACTATTATGACACACAGTGAATGTCAAGTGTATGTGCATAAACATACAACCAGTTGGGCAGATCTGCAAGAAGGTAGGGGAACTAATCATACTGGTGTTGAATACAGGTGGAGGAATTTCATCTGAACTCCAAGCTGTGATTACTGACAGTAGTAAGTCTAACTTTTGCTGAATAAATGGTATTAACACAGGCTGTAAGAAGTCATTAGAGTGTCTTAGCATTAAAGCCATTAAGAATGTAATTAACGTTGGTGAGTTTGCAATCCTAAAGTGAGTGGCAGGATTAAAGAAAAGCTCATGTCTCGCGCTCAAGAAGCCTTCCTTTCTCTAAGCAGCATCAGAGGTACCCAACTTTAACACAGTATATGACATTTGTTTTTAATGTAATGTTATTAAAGGTATTTAGTTAGTTATTTTAGGATCAATGCAAAAAAAATAACATCAACAAAACACTTGTAGGCAATAGAGTTTGGACTGTATGTGAGTGTGACTGACACTGAGTGGGTAATATTGGAGTTAGAGATAACACACTCTGAACATAATACTTGTCTTGAAAATACTGCAACACAGAACAGTGGGATGTCAGAGGCAGTGATGTGACGTATAAGTTGGCCTTTAGCATCAGTCAAAAGCATTTAAAATTAAATCTAAAACAACAACCTACAGAAAGCTCTGTTAATTGCGCTGTTTTATTTGCATCGTAAAATGTTTAGTGTTGAAATGGGATGTATCCATTCCATCAATGTGTGCATATATGGAGGATAATTAACTTTACTCACCAAATACCAGAGCCAGACCATGAGACGTCCCCACAGCAATCACACCCGCCACGGTCTGAAACCAAGGTAATATACAAATTGACCAGCAGAAGCCAAAAATGTAATCAGAATACTGGTTGCTCTTTGTTTTTCAATGGCAATTGGGATTTTTATTCATATACCTTAATGGAATCATGCAAATGTGCATCTAATTCTATATAAAATGGTGCAGCTTTGTAAATGGTTTGGTCTCCAGTATTGTTTGGAGTCAAATGGCTTGCATAAAGCATAGACAGCCATTTAGAATCATAGATGAGATATATTAAAGCATTCAAAGTATACCAATAGTAGCTCAATAAACAAATACTCACTATAGCAGTTGGCAGCCCAGCATCCACTTTGTCCTGAGAAAAAAAGAGATACAATCAAAAACACAGTACAATCCTGGAATACAAACAAAATTATTCCAACGTAATGAGAGAGACAGAGACTCACAGCTGCAGAGACAATCTGTGCAGAGATGCCCTTCAGCAGGCTGTGTCGAAGAACAGAACCATGAGCAGTGGCATTCAGATCCACTGCCTTCCTTTTCCTGTCCATTTCCATGCAGACACACAAGGCCACAGGTGCACACGCACATGAAACATATGGAAAGAAGAAATGTTCCAATTTATTACCTTGTACATGCACATAAATTCCTAAATAGGTTACAGTGAGTGTCAACTACATTACAATACTGTGGCCTACAAGAGTTTGTAATGGTCTTAAGTAGTTGAATGTTCATTTTGGCCTATTTTTATTGGGTTAAGATTTTGGTTCAGGGTTAGAATTAGGTTTAGTTTAGGGTCAGGGAGGTGCTGGTGTGAGGAATGTAGTTGTGATGGGTAAGGTGATGTAAGTGTCTGAGGAACGCATTAAGACAATTGTCCTCTTCAACTACAGAAAAACATAAATGTGAGTGAGTGCGAGTTCAAGTGTGAGTGTGTGTGTGGTCATGCCGTTTGAGGTGTGCGGGGTCTCCACTGTCAGAACTAGCCAGAGAAGATGTGTCATAGGAGTGAGCATCCATGTTATCTGTGCTTAGTGTGCAGGTGTCCTCCAGCACGAACGGTTCCTCCTCATCATCATCCAGCTGTGGACACACAGGACAATGAAACATGAGGCCACAAACCCCAGCAACAAGGATATAATCCACTCACTGAATTTGGGCAATAACAAACTGACTTTGAAATAAAACAAGGATGAGGTGAGGAGGGAGTTGCTCTGGGATCAGTTGTTAGACACCATGTGTCTATGTCTATGTGACGAAATAACATCATTTTATGAAGTTGACTAGCAAATTAAATTCACAAATCCACTGAAGACCCTGTGAAACAGAAAGTACATTTTAAAACTGTCTTATCCAGATTTTGCTTTGCAGATTTTGACTTCTGAAATATCATCTGTCCGTGGATCAGTTCTGTTTATCCATCCAGCAGATCTGCAGCTTGGCCTCGATCTTGTCTCAACTTCTTGACCAGAAGGAAGACTTAAAGCTTTAGTTTTGAAATTACCCCTACCAGAGGAAGAACAATGCACAACAATATTCTCTAACAACAATTTATGAAATTGATTTTTTATATGAATATTTAACTGGAACAGTGGCTGAAGGCCACTATCACACACAATGTGGGATGAATCAAAGCTCCTATAACTAAATCAAGTGAGTTCAATCCACTTACCCTTACCCACTTATCCTTGCTTTATTTTACAGTTTATTTTAGTTATTGTTTTTCGCCACAATATGTGTAATTTTATCAACTTTTGAAGACAAATTATTAAAACAGGAATCCATTCATATAGGGGGGACCTGGGAAGATATTCCCCTGGTAGTATCTCAAGATATATGGTGCTTCCCTTCTGGCCTCTACCTCTTGAAGACACAGTAGAGATCAGTTGTTTACATAATTTTCAGATCTCAGTTAGATAATTAAAGGAGCCATTGTTCTTCTTGAGTGTAACCTGACAATTACTTAAGTTTCAATTAAAAAAATCAGCAGCATAAAGAGTATTGAATGGTTAGTGCCAAGAGCCGCAGATCCTCAGTTTGACTCCTGAATGACTGGACCCTTCTCTCCTCTATGTTCCACTATCTCATAAAGGTGGAACAACAACATGAGGATACATGTGTAAATATTCTTGCAAACTCAATTAAGATGACTCTGTAGTTATTTATATTTATTTCAGTTTTGTATTTATTCGTGTCAGTACTCTGTTGACATTTTGTGATGCAGTAAAGGAACGTCTGGTTGACCTCATTGAGGATGCTCTCCAGTGTAGGAGGTGTGTCCACTTGGGGAATGTCAAACTCCTTATCATCGATCTGAGAAGAGAAGTAGAAAGAAAGCATGGTTAGAAAGCTGTGGCAGTTTCACCATGTTATATCTAAAGCTTTTCAAGCTGTCCTGGTGGTAGCATGTGCTTTGTCTTTAATGAACACCAGCTCATCACCACTATAGTTGAGTCCTTAAAGTGATCATCTACCCAGTCCACACTGAATCAAGACTTCCAACAACAATTAAAACGCTGGCATTTTACCAAACCCTTATGTTTGACAGTAGGGAGCTTTCTCTAACCTGTGATGGTGTGAAGTTACCATTATTTCAAGGTTTACAACGGTTTGGTGTACATATTTTTCTAAATGAGTCAAATCTCACTCTGTTGCGCGTTAATCTGCTACACTTTTTTAATTCCTTCTCCAGAAAAGGTTGAGATAATTGAAACAACATGAATAAGAGCCATACCCACTGGCTGCTCAAAGAGAAGTCAATGATATGCAATTACTAAAGGTCCTATTGAGCTTGTGACAGCCAAATCACGGAAAGACATACTGACACATATCAGGGTGCGAAATCCCCACCTTTTACCTGCAATTTTTCAGACAAATTCTGATATTGCAGGTAAAAAATATTTTCAACTTGCAATTTTGAAAAAATCCTCGGTATCATGATTGACAATTGTAAGCGGCTGAGTGGTCACCGGAGAAAAACAGCGTTTCTGAAAACCGTCACGTCACACTCCTGTTAATAGAACATCTTTGGTGGTACGTCTCTAGTATTTTCGCGACAGGGTGGGAGACATTGAATCACCTCCGGCCTCCGAGGGAGAGAGGATAGTTGGGTGCCTGGTGCAGTGTTGCCAACTCGGCGATTTTGTTTTTATTATTATTATAAATCAAACCCGACCAGAGACTTTTTCTGGTTTTATTGGAGACTTTTTGGTGTTTTGGCAACTCTGACGTAAAAGCACGTATCGATGTCATGAACGAGCAGCGGGCGCAGCCGTGAGACCCCTCGCCGTCCCAAGGCGCTCACACACGGTCACTCTCACAGTAGCGTCGCGCAGCAGACCCAGCTGAAGGCAGAGCAGACTGGAGACCGTTTCTCAGACTGCATGAATTGCGCATGCTGAGGGCCACCGCTGATCGTTAATTTTTACGAGTACAACTTTCGTGGTTGTGAATCATGTGTTTCAGATTAGAATTGGAATTAGAATTAGAATCGTCCCACACCAACATGCACATGCAAACACACAAGTTGGGGGTAATTTTGTAATGGCGGGGGATCGTGCATCCTTCCAGGGGACCGCCTCGGCTCTGTTTTGCATGTTAGACTTTGGTTGCAGTTTTCATTTGTGATTGAGCAATAAACCCCTATTGTGTATACAGACTTGTTTCATGTGTTTATATTAATTTAGGCGGCAACAAACCAATATCCCCATCAAAAGAACAGTGTTTATGAGAATACAGTTTGATGAGAAGATGCTTTTGAGCATTAAAGATATCATATTGATCATTTGCACCCTATAATGTGCATTCTAAAGATGTACAACGCTGTGTATCTCTGAATGATGATACGATAAGGAACATTAACATGGGTACCTGCGGGCAGTTTTTTTAATTGCAGTTAAAATTCCTGTCAACTTGCAATATTACAGGCAACGAAAAAAATGCTGTTGCTGTTTTAATTGCACTGTAATCGGATTACTACCCAGTATAGGCTGATTGATAAAGTTTAGGTATCAGTGAGATAAAATGGTATGGAAACAACTCTAGTCAGAAGCCAGAAAAACCCAGAGAACAACCTGCAATGATAGACTGTTTAAATCACAGACGATTGTGGGAATCGCTGTGCTGTCAGTGTGGATTTGTTACTCTTTAAATAAACCTGGCATGTGCATAAACAGGCAATTCACTTTAAGTATGAAACCATGAACCATGAATAACAAACCACGAACATTGTTATCAGTAAGCAGCAGACTTGAAAGAGCCAAATACCCCAACGGGAAGTGGCAGGCCATGGGCGCCAAACTACACTGGTTGTACCAATAAAGACAACATTTACATGAAGTCTGTAAAAATGGCCAGAAGAAGGGTGTATAACATTATTAATTCAGTCCATGAAATAACACGAAATGTTTTAACTGTGAACACTTAATCACGTGATGACGTTCAGACTGTGTTCATAGCTACAATGACACATTGAGAATCCCCTCCCACACAAGGCATCGCGCCCTACACCCGAGTACATGCGCCTTCTCGCGGCTTCACGTTGCCCGTGGAGCCACAGCGGATGTACACCCACATAGGAGGGGGGCAACAACACAAGTACACTGCGGCGGCAGCGAACAGACCTCTACCCCTGGTATCCCACAAGCCAGCGCGTTAGCACGCGAGTTACTCACCGCGTCCACCTCCATCAGGTTGAGCTGGGAGGAAGCCGAGAGCAGGCTGTGGGCGTCCGGAGACTCCGACATCTTTGGGTAAACCTTAGTGTCACTTGGGCTGTGATGCCTCCGACAGGAAGCAAATTCATTACAAACCCTGCCTCCTTCCTGCTACTTTTCCTGGTGTTTTCCTCTCGCTGTCACCAAACAGGAGATTGGCGCGTTGGCGCCACCCTCCGTACTGGAGTGTAAGGAGTCTTATTGATTTTTTTCCGCTTTAAACGTATCAAATATTGTTTTATTATACCAAAGACAGTCTAATGTCAGAGCTTTATACGTTTGCATGTAGTAATAACATGAACATGTATTGTTAGAGTGTGGAAATATATTGTGAAAATATCTTGTTATAACAATAAACCATTCACGTTATAGGTAGACTACCAAAGGTAGAGTTCAAGATCCTCAATTGTGAGGATTTCCTAAATACAGTATGTCAGGAGCACAGATAATTAATAAAAAATAATGAAGTTGATGATTTTCTTTTATCATGTTTATATGTAAAGAATCATTGGGTATCTTTTTGTTGGAAATAACATCCATTATTACTATCATTGTTATCTTATAAAAAAAATTACGACAATTATATAAAATAATAGTCGATTACTTATTATTTATATCTGTTTATAGTTGTCTATATGATTTTATACTGTAAATAATCTTTTTATAGCACTATGCAAACTAATAATTATATTATGAATACTATTAATAATAATAATGTAAATAAGATGGTGACTGATGTGAGGTTTGGCCAAACCTAAATCCTTTTCATTTTTCAATCATGAAATATCTCTTCAAATGCATAATGATAAGTCATATTTAATGACGTTTTCATGTTTAATAATTTCAATAAATATATTCCATCCGTGTCAGTTAGGTGTCAACTACATGACAGAGTGAGGGTGATTCCGTTCTCTCGTGTCTTATCATCAACTTTTCCAGTCTGTTTGTCGCAAAAATAAGAAAGGGGGGATGAGGGAGGGAGAGGAGAAGGGAAGGAGACAAGGACGCGAGTAGGCAGACAGTGTTGGGTCGCGGCATGCTGTATTCCTTCGCCTCCGTTCACCTCCATTCACACAGTAAATAATAGCATGGAGGCTCTGGCTATCGGGATCTAACACCGAACAGCGGGGGGTAAAGACACCGCCGCATGCGCTCTCCCTCTCGCCCAAACACACGGCAAGGAAGTGGGGACGCGGCCAAAGCTTCGCCCGGTGGATTTAACTCGTTTTTTCAAGGAAGGGAGGACTGTAGGTGGCGAAAAAGGAGCGGGGCAGCCCGCCTTGCTGAGCATGAAGCGGACGGCTGTAGTGGCCAGGCACAATGGCCTCGTCTCTCCGCTGGGGAACAACAACTCCGGAGCTTCGAGCATCGTCCCGCCGCCCCAGTCGAGAGCCACGGGCATCCCCGCTCCTGTCGACGGCGGTGCCGGTGGCGGGATGGACGGCCTGGTGGATTTCTCCAAAGGCCCCGTCGTCAAAACCGAACTGGTGTGCAAATGGATTGACCGAACTTCTTCGAGACAGAGGCTCGGGCGGACGGCTACGTCCGTCTGCGACCAAACTTTCGGCTCCATGCACGAGCTGGTGGACCACGTCACCACCGAGCATGTAGCCGCGGGGCTCGAGACCCTCAGTCACGTCTGCATGTGGGACGAGTGCATGCGCGGCGGGAAGGCGTTCAAAGCCAAATACAAACTCATCAACCACATTCGCGTGCACACCGGGGAGAAGCCCTTCTCGTGCGCATTCCCCAACTGCGGCAAGATGTTCGCACGCTCCGAGAACCTCAAGATCCACACGCGCACGCACACTGGTACGGTTTCATTGCTTGCCTGCATGGGTGCTTGCGCACACGGTGCCGGGATAGAGCCGTTTACAGGCCAGTGTGCAAGTCCGTGACATCCTCATGACAGCCACGGAGAATACAGGGGTTAATAGCAGACACTGTTCCCAGTTTGCCAGGAATCCCCCTCCATGTTTACGTAGGCACGGTTCAGTACCGTTTCCCACTCGGCCTCCGCTGCTTCCTTGATCCCTAGCATGGAGTCACAGCTCTAAACTGCAGCTCAGGAGTCATGTAAGGTGACAGGAGGTAGCACGGAGCAGCCGGTTTAGGGGGATAGAACACAGTCTGATCAGATGTACACAACAGAAAAGATTGTGTTGTTATTGCCAATCTTCAAATGATTGATTTTGCCTTTCCACAATTAGCCAGAACCAGGACATGTTCGATTTAAATTTTTAAAAGGTGCGAATCCAGTACTACTGTCTACTTGCGCATTCCTGGCAAAGTCGCAGCTAATAAATGCTCTATTAATCAATTTTAGGTCATCAATAAGTGCAACCCTTTTGTTGCCATGTTGGCTGAATGGTTTGTTGACAGTATTGTTCATATGCCTGCCATGGTATAAAGACATAAAAGAAGAGTAAGAAAACATACAGCAGCACCCTAAATAGACTCATTGCTATAGCATCTTAAATGTAAATCAACAAGGACATCTGGCTAAAATACATTCTTTGATAATTTCATATTTACAGCTGATGAATGGATAAGTTACCAACTGCTGATGACCTACTGGACCATCTTCTCTCATGTAAACAGGAAGTAAATTAACTGTAGATATAAACCAGAGATCACATACCTCTTCCATTGAGATGTTTAAGTACCATTCATAATCATTATTTATTTCATCAGTTTATCTCCTGTATAGTGTTATTTTTTAAGATACTCAAATTCCTAAATCCTTCTCACTTGTTATATTAAGGCTTTCAATTTCAACCCATAATTTGCCATCATTATAACTATTTAATGTATTTTTTCTGTATGCTTATCAAAATACAACTATTGTACTTATTTTTCTGAAGCAACACTAATGTAACACTAATTCTGCTGAGTAAGAGAACCCTCAGCCGCCACTTTATTTACAGAAACCAAAAACAAAACACAGCAACAACATAATGTATATTCTTCATGAGCTCATCCTTGGCTTCCCTAATAGTTTAGACTTTTCCTTGGTGAATATCAGAGATCATCACTGGCTTTCAAGTCTTTTTAGCTGACCTGCAATTGCCATTATTGTTGAATTTACTGGGCCTCATCCTAGGAGTTAAATTATCTGACTATCATTAGGTTGCACACCACTTGCCGAGTGTGTACTCGATCACCAAAATGACATAGTGCAAGGACAGATGTTTATAGCACAGACTGGGATTGAACTGGGCTTCTCTCTGTTACGAGTCAGTCAGGCATCAACTGATTTTCAAGCAGTTCATGTATGTTAAAATAGTTGCATAACATTGCGTTAATATAGTAATCATTACATTAGAGTTACAATGTATCTGTTGGCAAGAGGAAGGAGCTGCTTTGGCCAGGATGGTTTTAATGTTTGATTTAGAGCTACACTCAGCTACATTATTGCTATTGTCAGTTTTCAAGCATTATATATATAAACATATACATATATTATATATTTATACTCACAAGTACTCATTACTTATAATTATTTTGATGTTAAATTAGGATGTGCATGGTTTGAGTAAAAAAAATCAATGGGTTCTAAAGAAACATTAAAAGGAAAAGTGGTTATTGAGATTTCTTATTGATCAGCTCATTAAATGAGGCTCTTTTGAAACTACACTCTGGAGGTCACTGACATGGAGGAAAGTACAGCTGTGTATACATGTAGATATGGTGACTGAAATCGAAATGGCTTAATTTAAATTATGGGATTATTGCTACTATTATCATGTGCGATTCAAAGTAGGCAACTGGACTGGTTAAAGATTTCTTGAGGCGTTTCATACTGAAGAAGCCTCTCGGATGAGAGGTGAAACGTCTTCAAGAAATCTTCAACCAGTCCAGTTGCCTACTTTGAATCGCACTTGATATTACCATGACCTGGATGACTGAGAACCTTCACAGACATTGCTACTAATAGATTAATACTAATAACTACCACTACTTAGGGGCCCACGCTACACTGTGATTATGGTTTCATGTTTCTGTTGCAGGTGAGAAACCATTCCAGTGTGACTTTTGCGAGCGACGCTTTGCCAACAGCAGCGACCGGAAGAAGCACTCACAGGTCCACACGGCCTCGAAGCCCTACGACTGCAAGGCCCTGGGCTGCACCAAGTCATACACCCACCCCAGCTCCCTGCGCAAACACATGAAGGTTCATGTCAAGTCATCACCTACCTCTGAACCCCCTGAACCGTACGACTCCATCCCTCATCAACTCCAGCAACCTCATCAGGCTCTCCTCGAGCCCCTCAATCTTAAAATGAACCGTCACTCTCCATCCCTAGCCCACACGAATGCTGAGTATCCTCTCCTGACTAATCATGAACTGGGCCTCAGCTCAGCCAGCGAGGTGGACCATAAGCTGCTGCTGCGAAGTGCTTCCCCCTTGGCCATGCCCCTGGATCTCTCTCTGTCCGGACTGAAGAGTCAGCTGGCCCAGAAGCAGCAAAGTTACAGAACCCCGCGGAGGAGCCAGCGCTCAGTCAACCCGGCCTTACCTCAGTTGTCTAACATTAAAGAGTGGTATGTCTGTACAAGGACTACAGCACCACACTTCCCTCTACTTCACCCCGACCACATCAAGTCAGAACCTAGTGATGACGAGGAGTATGTCACGTAGGATGCAGGAACTGGTGGAACTGGAGGTTAGGAACAGACCTCATACTTTGTCAGACCCAGACGATGCTCTGTGGAATCATAGTTGCTGTCATTTTTCTAAAAACAGCAGTCGTTGACCTTTCTAGGACGGAGAGAGCTGTGATCAGATGTATGGCTCTTTTTACTCTGTCTCAGATACAAAACTCAAAGCTCAGAGATTCTCAACGACAGTGGACCAAAACCAACTCTTCAAATGAGACCACACAGGACGAGAGGAATTCCATCTCTGTGGTGTTCAAACTAAATGGCTGACAAAAAAAGTTTCGAAAGTTATCTAATCAGTGTTAGCTCGCTAACCTGAACTAACACAGGGGATAGTTTTGTACAAATGGACCAGAGAATGTTGGTGGCTATTTTGTTCGCTGTGTGTCCACGCTGACCTCTTTAGACTGACCAATTATCGACCAATTAAATCTTAAACCTTCACCCAGATTTGCATATTTCCCAGATATAAGCAATTTTAAGGGCTAAATGGACACTGATGGAACACGGTCAACGTTAACCTGATCTTTTAGTATTGTTGTACGCATGGTAACAGAGTGGGTGAGCGCGTGCCTCGTAAGGCCTCAATATGCTTCAAGTTAATTATTTTATACAATGTGTGAAATTTAAAAAAAAACGTTGGAAGCAGCTGATTATGCTCTCAAAGATAGTACAGGTTTGGTGATCAGAGAAAAAAAAATGTGTGAAGCAAAGTGAGGCCTTTAATAATAAACCTCTGGTAGTAACTTAAGTTCAAATGTGTTTTGTGTCACCACAGTCCAATCTAACACGGCATTCAGCTGTGAGGATGCAGGTTTTAGACTGATCCCCTTTGTGCCGATAAGCTAACTCTAAAATGATATGGACCTTTCAGTCAGCTCATCATGGATCAGTGTTTACACTCCATTTACACTTCAGTTAAGACCCCCAAAGTTTAAAAAAATTACCATGTATGCCATACACGTACTCCTTTATTTAAAATGTGTATGAACTGATGCACAAACCATCCAGTATTTTTCTTTGCTCCAATTGTGCAGCCATGAAAAGTTGCATCTTGGATTTGAATATTGGCTCAATGTATGCATCCTGTAGTGTCAGTTGATCAAGAAAGTGCAATGTATTGTGTAAGATTGTGGAAAAATGTGTAATTTATGTTTGCAAAAATGACTTTATATGGTTAACAAGTGAGTCATGTACATTATCCATCCATCAGTATGTCATTTCAAACTGGATTTAAAACTGGGATGTAAGGAAACCTACCTGAAGCAGCAGTAAAACATACAATGAAACTGGATATAAATGCAGTTTTAGAAGAACATTACTGGTGTGTTTTTACCCAGGTAAAACTGAATGTGAACACATTAAATACATAAATACCATTAATTACCTAAAATGTCACCCATAATTAAATAATTTTTGCACAGAAATCCGGGCATAGAACACAAGGGGAGGAAGCTAACCACGATGCAGCAAGTGGGTCTCTGATAGATGATGATAGATATTTGCAAAGGATAGTTATGAAAAATAATTAGACTATCCTTCTGTTTTCTCCTCCAAGCAAGTTTGGCTAATGAGTGGGTTTATTGGAAACCCTGCAGCTCAACATGATCACAAGCGAATCAGTTTAAAAGTCAGGAGAAGGGAAGGTACATGGGCAAGTGCAAGGGTAGAATTTTGTTATTGAAGTTTTGATTCTAAAGAGCAATAATCTCTAGATATAAAAACGCAAGCCCCACTAAGATAATGAAGTTGGTTGACATGACGTGGTTGACAAGATGAAACAGTGGCCTGCACTGCCACAACTATAGGGTCCTGGGTTTGACTCCCCCGGCCAAGGCCTTTTTGTTACAACCACATGCACTCTGAACTGCCCATGAGAGTTTGTTTTTTTCCATTTATAACAATGTGTAATACTGGCAGCTTGTCCGGGAGTACCATGCCTTGTAGACAATGTGAGTGGGGTTATGCTTCAGCTCTCCGTGACCCTGTACAAATTAAGCTGGTATATGCCTGATGGATGGATTGATACCCTTCACATGCAACCACAAACCGAACTGAATAAAGTCCATTGCATTTGACCTGGAAGTGAAGTGTCATTTTGCATAAAGATGCTTCCTTCTAAATAACATGTGATTGAACATTTGGACCAAAAAGTCATGGATGGGAAACTAACACATGCAAAGGACCTTCTGCTTATCTTGAAAAATATTTAAACTAATGAAAGGAGAAACATCAGACTTAGAATGCAGTTACAGTGTCACAGCTCATGTCATACACCAGTGAAGCAATTTTCAGACATGAAGTTTGGATAATGTCTGCTAATGTGGGTCTGGACATTTTTGCTGAGTTGGTCTTTATTGTCAGACATGTTTACAGCAAGTTCAGGAACACGCAGGAGGCAAGAAATGACATAGTGTATAATATATAACATAACATGGTCACTGTCCCTGTAAAGCCCCAATTCTGGTTTGACAACTACGATTATACAGGAAAACGTTCCAGACAAAACCTATGTGGCTTGTGGGATAACATTTATTTTGCCTTCAAGATATACTTTCCTTTCGTAGCTGGGGACTCTGGACAAATACTTGCCTCTAGCCACATCATTCAAAACAACTAAATGAATCCATTATCTATTTCTCAGATTTTAATTAATTGACATTGGGCTTGAATTGGATATGCACTACCAGCTCATACTGCTTCACAATAAGGTGCTTGTAAAGTTAACACAAACTGATGACCTGTTTTTCTCCAAGGACCAATCGTAAATCTGTATTTCTCAAGCAAAGACTGACCTGGGGGAGGCTATTTACATCTAACCAGAGGACCCGTGTTATCTTGTTTATCAAAGTTGGTCACCTAAACTCATTGCAACTCACGACTTTGAATATTGTGATAATTCCACTTCAATTATACAGTTGTAAACAAACCAGCAATATGTAAGGTACAAAGTATATGTTTTTCTTGTTTCTTGTTATAATAATAATAATTATTATTATTATTATTAGTAGTAGTAGTAGTAGTATTAGTAGTCGTAGTAGTAGTAGTAGTAGTAGTAGTAGTAGTAGTTTTAGTATTAGTATTAGTATTGTGAAGCCCACCGTACTGTTTGGAGGTGCTAGTAAGTTTCATTATTCATGCACGCCCACTTGTTTACAGCACAAGTTTTTTTGCAGTACTCAAAGAGCAATACAAAAAAAAGCTGTGATAAACTTCTCAATGAATTTTCTAATGAACAAGAAATTGGTATTTGTTAAATAAACAATTTAAACTTTAATACTTCACCATTAGTCATTTTTTAAGCACACCTTAACAGAGAACAAAACACGGACAGTATAAACCAGCATCATTAGTAATGTTTGAAATGGTTGTGTAGTGTATGTCGGGGAGTTTGGGGTTCATTATAGGTTTTGAATCCTTGTGTTGACATTGGGACAGCTCTTGTGTTTACATTTGAATCTCAGATTGACACCAAGAGATCGGATATAGGTATGAAGCTGATCTCCTCACAGCAGATTGAGCACCTTCAGAGTGAGCTTGAGACGGAACTCAAGGCTCACATGGTGTCACAAGTTCATCTGTGTCTGCAGAACGTGTTAGGGCCGAGCAGGAAGCCCTGTGTCAGGATGTCAGAAGACATGGTGTTCAGAAAGGCATTGCTGAGCAGGAGATGCATCTGCTGAGAGAGGGGGACGATCTGAATAATCAACTCAACCTCAGTACCTACTCAGAGGCGTCACAACGGGGCAGGCAAACTAGGCAATTGCCTAGGGCCCCAAGCTAGAAGGGGGCCCCCAAAGACGGCTGTTTACATTGGTCCAAAGCAACGACAACCTGAATCCCCCTTAAATTACTTGCCATGACCCGTCTAGGAACCACCTTATAGGGGGCCGCATGGTACTTGCAAGCTGTCAAAAGCTTCGTTTTTCTTCATGAAACGTCCCTGCACTTACTTAGCCTGGAGCTTGCCGTGAAGCTCAAGACAGAGCTGACAAAACTAGCGAGCCTGAGGATTAAAATACTCCGTTTTTCCACTATTATATTATGTGATTGGATTGTTTAATATTGGAGTTATATTTGGTTGTTGTTATAAATGCATTAACCCTTGATTTCACGTCAGATAATAATTCCGCCTCTTCTAAATAATAATAATAATAAATAAAAAGTTTTCTTTGTTTTTTTTATATAATGGATGAATGTTTCAATAAAGTTAGGTTGAAAAAAAAAATACATTGACGCCTCCCTCTCTTCACCAATCTAAACTAAGGGAAGCTCCCACGTCATCACGTCATGAAGTCTGACCGTCACAGAGGAGGCAACATGGCGGCGCATGGTGTCTCTCCGTCGCTCAGCAGGCTGCTGTTCGCTGTGAAGGTGAGCCGAGCTCTTTTAAGCTAACCCCACACTGCCGCCGTGAACCACACAGAAGCCGGCGCGGTGTCGCGCGCCACAGCGCAGAGGTTTTCTAGCGTGTGGCGTTTGATTGGTCAGAAAGAACAGGCGTGACTGTGTTGTTATCCCAGACTGACAGGCTGTCCTTCAAACGAAGACTAGATTGTCCGCTTCACTGACCTAATGTCAACACTTCATGCTCGGCACCAGGTGTATTCGCAGAACTACCAGTAACTTTTCCTCCCGCCGCTGACTCTGGACCAGCTTATACTCTGTAAACTTTTTGGATAGTACTGTCCGATCTGACTCATTCCATCCAGGGGTCAAAGATATTCAGAATGAGGACAGAGAGAGAGGGGATGGAGAAGCACAAACTATGGGCACGATAGTACATGAAGTACATTTCATGGGGCGATGCAAAATAAATAAAGAGAAAGAGAGCTCAGTGTATCACAGGATACCCCCCCTCCCCCCCCCATTTGCTTGCATAGCGCATTATAGAGCAGCAGTATGATGAGCTGAAATGGAATACATTAAAGTAGTAGCCTAATACTGTGTATCTCTTTGTGTTTTGCAGTATGGCTCACTCCAGTCAAGATGCTGTGCATTGCACAGCAAGTCTCAATATTCCACCATCTACAATCCCAATGAAAAGGTAATGTCTAGTTCTCCTATACTTCTCATACCCTTTTGATGTATTTAACCATAATCAGCTGTGGAAACTGAAGAGCATTCACAAATAATAATAATGAGGCAATCATTTATGATACTGCTGACAGTGGATGTAATTGCTGATATAAATTGGGGATATGAAGAAAGTGTCCGTGTGAAGAGACGTGAGGAAAGTCCTTGTTGTGTCGGTGGGAAAACTGCCCTAATCTGTATTTTGTTTTCCTCCACAGACTTTTGATAAGATCCTCATTGCCAACAGGGGAGAGATCGCATGCAGAGTAAGACTGCTCGACACACAGATATGGAATTTAAATGAGAGATATTCGATCTTGTGAAGCATGCACTCTGGAAAATGTCTGGTAAATTAGGTCAGAACATTTTCCTGACTTTGCCACGTACACATGAAGAAAAATGTTCTGGAAAATGTCCAGACTTAAGTGCCTGTCCGAAATCAGTTATAGACTTTGTCTACAGGCATTGTTTCATTCACCTTAAAGAATGGCAACAAGTATCCATCACACATTTCCTATAGTTGTAATTAGCATTTACCTTGAACTAAAACATCAATGTTACTGTTGTTTTTTCCATCAGGTGATTAAGACATGTAAGAAGATGGGCATCCAGACTGTCGCTGTCCACAGTGATGTAGACTCCAGTGCTGTGAGTCTCCATATTTGTGTTCATCCAGAGTGAATATATGGGGTTCCAAATATCCCACTTTCCCAGGAAATGCTTTCAGTTACTTTTTATTTAGAACTGTCCACTTGTGATCAAATCTTACTAAACTGAAAGTCAGAAAGGGGTTCTCCACAGAGCTGAAACACTGAGGGTATCATCAAATACATCTGGATAATGCATATCCCAGAGTTTCTCTTGAAACTATATGTGTGCTCCCGCCTGTGGAGGTACTTGAAGTCCGTTCCATAAACCACGTAAATGTAAACCTGCTTAGTTTTTAAGTTCCTTGTTTTTAGGGCCCATTGTTAAATAGGTGGTCACAATCTTCCTGTTTTCTGCAATTAGTGCTACTGACGGGACTTGACATTATATCCCCATTTGTGTGTGCATCTAGGTCCATGCAAAAATGGCTGATGAGGCAGTGTGTGTTGGCCCTGCCCCCACCAATAAGAGCTATCTGAACATGGACGCCATCATGGATGCCATCAGAGCGACCGGAGCACAAGCTGTAAGCATTTATTGAACCTTTGTTATGTACATTATGTGACTGTTGTTGATGGTGAATGACATTCTGTGTAGTGTACACACGCTCATACATACAGTATAACTGAGGCATGTGGTTGCATCTCAATGCATGGGGCTGTGTCGAGATATTCAATTGTTGTAGGTTATGAACATGTATGAGCTGCTATCACTCATCAAGTGACATGCTGCTCATCCATCTGTGGTTATGTAAGTCTAAAAGCTGTTGCCTCGTGTTGGAAAACTCCTGAAAAGCTTGATTTTTTTTCTTCTCTCTGTAAAGGTTCATCCTGGCTATGGTTTTCTCTCTGAAAATAAAGAGTTTGCAAAGCGACTGGTGAGTAGAACCGGCCAAGTTTCTTCTGTCCATATACAATTTAATACACATAGATCATAAATAAGGTAATAACAAACAAATGCTATGCATTATTGTTTTTAAGAAATTCAAAAAAACATCAAACATCAACATATGTGAGTTGGAAAAAAAACGGAATACTATAGTACTTTATGGCAAGTTATTATTTTATGAATCTTGATGGAAAGTCAATGCAACAAGATTAATGCGCTAACTCCAAACAACCAATCACCTCCTATATTAAAGGGATCATGTCTTCATGTTGGGAAGCAGTGCCATTATTACATAATCTATTGAGTGGCGTGTACACACTTGGGCAGTGATGTTTTAATTTTTATGTTTTTTTGTTTTTGTTTTATTAAGTACAGCAGCTTCCTCCTGGTATCCCATCACGGACACTTTAAACCACATAACCATGCGCCATGAATTGCATATGATGTGAACAAGATGGAGCTGAAATTGAATTAACTATTGCAAACTCAAATCTGCTTGGCCTTTACCATATTAGTTACCAACACATGATAATAAATTCCAATCTTTAGTTTCCTCATTTACGCAAATAGTCAACGCAAACACACTTGTGTGTTGTGAGAGTTGTGGCGCTACTCGTGTGGAATTATATCTCTTTATGCGCTATTTATTGGATACTGAAAATCCCTGGTAATATTTTTGTTTTGTTACCAGGCAGCAGAGGGCGTCGCATTCATTGGCCCAGACACCCATGCTATCCAGGCAATGGGAGATAAAATAGAGAGCAAGCTAATTGCAAAGGCTGCAAAGGTCAACACCATTCCAGGGTTTGATGGAGTGGTTGAGGTAAGGCCCCACATACACTGCATTGCATTTATGCAAAAATAATGTATTGTTGTAATGTTGCTGATGAGCACTATAATGAGCAATACAAAGAATCGATCATTGTGACAATATTCAATTCACCCACACATTCTTTTAACATAAACACAATTACAAAAATCATAGACATTGCATGTAAATGATTTAGAGGGACCTCTTGTTTCACATTGGAGATATGTAGGAAGATTTCAGCGAACAAACAACCCTTTTAATCGTCCACTGGTCCACCTAACAATGTTGGGCACATACCTGTCCCCTGAGGGTTTGGGGAATAAAAAACAAACCAAACATGGGGAAAACAATACTTCCAGGGATTGCTTTTTATCTATTACAAGTAAAAAGACATTTAAGTTAAGAACTAATGTGCCCCTCTCCAATGAAAAACAGTACACAAATTCCTTAGAAAGCTCTTTGTGTGAGAAGAAGGAGCACAGAAGGGCGAGAGGATGACGGGTTATTGTGCATTGTACATGTGTCTAAACATTTGGAACTGCAAGAGCTGCACGCTCAGAGCATGGAAGAAAATGTTGTTACACTGTTGATAGGAAAGAATTCGATTTATTATTGTTAACCTTGACTCTTCTCTGTGTCAGACTGCAGAGGACGCTGTGAAGATCTCACAGGAAATTGGTAAGCCATCAGTTTTCCGCACACAGTTACTGTGTGTATTACTATGTAAGAAATACTTGATCTCCCATCCACTCTTGTTTAGAGAAGAATTTCTTAAAGCTTAGCTCTTCAAAGTCAAGTATCTGAATCAGAGCCAGGTTTCACTATTTGCCCATGATGCAAGGTCTTTCAGGCGCCACAAATGCTCTCTCTCTCCTGTGTCAAAGCGGTTGTCAAAGTCTGCCTAACAAACCAGTAAAACAACTGATAAATGTCAACTGGCAACAGAGATAACTGCATTGTGCATGAGGATTTGTTGAAACATATAATTGTTTCACCGTTTTAAAGTAATGTATATTTAGCAAAGGTTATTAAAGTTTTGGCGTCTGGCCAGAACATGATGATGTCAATATCATCATATTTCCTGATTCAAATAGAATCGAGGATCGATGAAGGTGTCACACTGTAACAGAAGACCTTAAAATGAACATATTACAAATATTTACGTATGGCACAGACCAAGAGACAGCATAATCCGGCCTGCAAGCAATTCTTAAAATACTCAATTCGAATCTTTTTTTATACAGCTTTGTTTACAGGTACTGCAGCTCTGAGCCATTAGAATTGTGGTGAATTAATGTATTGTGGTAGACCGCTAAAGTACTTTTTCTGTCCTCTGTTGATATTGTATCTCATTTCTGTCGCTACTTGTCAATATTTGCGTGAGCATCTTTACCACTGCTGTGTTGCTTTATCCATGTGTTGTTTTGCTTCAGGCTACCCAGTGATGATCAAAGCATCTGCAGGTGGAGGAGGGAAAGGAATGAGGATTGCTTGGAATGATGACGAGACAAGGTATTGTATTCCTCTCTTTCTGTCTCAACCTGACTGAGTACTATGTCATCATCATCATCTATTATTAAACCTCTTAAAATTTAGGCTTTAAAAATAAGCACAAAAGGTATGTCATACGTGTACTCTCTTTCTATCTGTATGTATGTATGTGTGTGTGTATATATATATATAAAGTGCAAAATACCTTTTACCTGCAATTTACAGACAAATTCTGATATTGCAGGTAAAAATATCCTTGGTATCATGATTGACGAATGTAGGTGGCCACCGGAGAAACCGGAGACAAACAATGTTTCTGAAAATCGTCACGTCACACTCTTGTTAATAGAACATCTTTGGTGGTACTCCCCTAGTATTTTGGCCAATCAGAGTCCAGATAACGGCATCGAATTTCCGGGGGTCGATCGGTCGCGACGGGGTGGGAGACACTGAACCCCCCCCTGCCTCCGAGGGAGAGAGGAGAGTTGGGTGCACGGTGCAGTGTTGCCAATTCGGCCGTTAAAAAAAAAAAAAAAAAAATGTAACCTGACCAGAGACTTTTTCTAGTTTTATTGGAGACTTTTTGGTATTTTGGCAACTCTGACGTAAAAGCACACATCGCTGTCCTAAATGAGCAGCGGGCGCCGCCGTGAGCCCCCCTGCCGTCCCAAGGCGCTCACACTCGGCCAGTCTCACAGTAGCCTCGGGCAGCAGACCCAGCTGAAGGCAGAGCAGAGTGGAGACCGTTTCTCAGACTGCATGAAGGCTTCACCAGAGTGAGAAGGTTCTAGTAGGGCAAGAACATCAACGTGGGTACCTGCAGGCAGTTTTTCGAAATTGCCTGCAATTACTACATTACTACAGCTCACTGAAAAGTTTCGTGTTTTCCTCTCTCCTGTTCTTAGAAGTCTATAACCTTTATAATTGCTCCAATGTGTGAGCGTGTACGTGTTTGCAGGGAAGGTTTCCGGTTTTCCTCCCAAGAGGCAGCATCCAGCTTTGGAGACGACAGGCTGCTCATTGAGAAATACATAGACAACCCCAGGCATATAGAGATACAGGTAAAGGACATGTGCACTCAAAGGTCTAATTTAATATTGACATTACAGCAGCTTTGAGATCTTACCTATAGAGGGAGATTATGTTGTGTTGTGCTATGTCGCACACTTTTGATCAAACTCGTAAATCCTTCTCTGGAATGATGGGACTTTTATTTGACAGAAAAAATGTCTAATGCCTCTCCTTCTCCAGAAAGAATCATCATTGTGTGCTTGTTACAGGTGTTAGCAGATAAACATGGTAATGCTCTATGGCTTAATGAGAGGGAGTGCTCCATCCAGAGGAGGAACCAGAAGGTGGTGGAAGAGGCTCCCAGGTTTGCTCTTTATCTTCAATCAATATAGGCCAATGTAACCAACTTGTTTTTTTGCACGAGTCAGAAATGTGTATTAACAGCTGCTGTTTCATCTCTTCCATATTGTATGCACTTTAAACATTTGGTTGGCTGTCCCCCATTCTTATTAGTTTTTGCTCTATTCTGAGTATCTGCTGCAATAATTCATGCCCAAACCCACAAAGGACCTGTTTATCATTTCAAAGCTCTGACTTGGACTTGGAATGGATTATCGATTGGCACCAAATACAATTTTATATATAGATAACGTTAATGTTCATTCTCAAGATGTCGAAACCAAATGTTTTCATTTTAGCTCGTGCCCATGTTTGAAGCCCTCTCCCCCCTGTGCCTGGCTGTGATGCATGTAATCCATTCTTTGATACAGTTGTTAAAAATACATCCAGCTCTTCTGTTTGGTTTAAATGGCTGCATAGCTCATTTAATCCTCTCCTAATTTCAGAGATAAAGTCCATCGGTTGTCCTTGGACTGATTATAAATGCCACTCAATCAGCTTTGTGGTTTTGTTTCAGTATCACCGAGATAGCTTGGACTATTTTTCCTGTTACCATTCATACCTATTCTCCAGGACACTCGCTCACACAGGCAATTTTTGCAGCGACACACTGTATCTACACACAGGACTTCATCGGTGCTGCTCGGTTATTACAAATAATAAACATACCTGGGTCTCATCCCAGACCCATCTGTCTGTATAAAACCTTGATTAGAGCCAATCTTGAGTCGGGTCCTGGTCCTTTCGATTCAGGTGGACCTGAGAAGACCCCTAATCATGAGTTCAAAACTCTAGAGAAACACTAAAGAGACAAGAGGCTCTGCATTTTGGGTATGCTTTTCTTGAATAAGAAATCCAATTGTATTTGTATAGGCCATATCTACAAATATCAGTTTGCGTCATAAGGCTTCGCAATCTGTACAGAGTGCGACATCCTCTGCCATTAACCCTCAAAAGGTTGAGGAAAAACGTCCAAACAAAAACCCTATTAACATGGAGAATGAAATGAAGTTAGTTTCCATTAGACTTCGCTGAAGTGAGTGTGAGTGTCGAGTGTTTTGCCTTTACAGCACTTTCCTGGACCCGGTGACACGACGGGCAATGGGTGAGCAGGCAGTTCAGCTGGCTCAGGCTGTGCAGTATTCATCAGCTGGAACCGTGGAGTTCCTGGTGGATTCGAAGAAGAACTTCTACTTCCTGGAGATGAACACTCGACTACAGGTCAGTCTGCGAGTGTGTGTGTGTGTGTGTGCGCATCTATCGCCGTAATTCATCTTCTGTCCCTCATCGCGAGAAGTGAGGTCTATTTAGAAAAACCTAACCCTCAACATAAGCGAACCTGTGATGCTCTGTTCTTATGTGGAGGGTCAGCTACCCTAACCCTAAACAAAAGCAAATCTACGAAGCAATGGTGGCTCACATAAGAAACAAGACAGCGGGTTCTCTGCTGTCTAATTTAAAGATGATTGAGAATTGATATTTTTAATAATTTTGCCCAGTTACGGAGTCAAGACTGGGGGGGAAAAAAATCCTCTT
Organism: Colistium nudipinnis; assembly: GCA_016785305.1. Lineage (NCBI taxonomy): Eukaryota > Metazoa > Chordata > Actinopteri > Pleuronectiformes > Rhombosoleidae > Colistium > Colistium nudipinnis. The sequence continues at coordinate 429,301 of JAFBJU010000111.1, read as the reverse complement.
CATCACCACGTCACACCATATTTAACCGTGTCCATGAAAACTGCACAAACTCCACCTGCTGAAGAAGACTTTTTGGCTCACAGAAACCTGTATCTTTTCCGTTATCCCCAGGTTGAGCACCCAATTACAGAATGCATCACTGGCCTGGACCTGGTGGAGCAGATGATCAGGGTTGCCAAGGGTTACCCGCTGCACCACAAACAGGAGGATATCCCAATAAATGGATGGGCTATTGAGAGTCGCGTTTACGCTGAGGTGTGTTTTTGCGTCTTTCTATCGTTATGAGGATTCAGACTGGTGTTTAGGCATTAGGTCATGTTAAGTTAGTCTTTAAGGTTGAGAGGACACCTATTGACCTTGCCTGTGCGTTTGTTGAAGAAATACATAAAAGATAAAATCACTTCAGATAAAGAAGAATAAAAATGTTCTACACTCATTTATTATTTTTTTAAATACATTACTGTTCAATGGACAGTGTCCATTGACCTGAAGGCATAAGGGTTAAGGTTAGAATAATGATTTATCCTCAAATTAATGATTTCTTCACGACAACTTTACAATGTGGTGCTACTCTGATAAATCATTTTGAAGACTGTGACGTGAACAGACTGTGTATTTCACTTTCATGCTTGCACATCTTTATTGATATGAAATTCTGTGAATCCTTTCAGTGTTCCCCACTTGTCCATATTTGACCCTGTGCTTTGCTTTCCAAGGATCCCTACAAGTCCTTTGGTCTTCCCTCCATTGGACGTCTGTCTCAATACCAAGAGCCACTTAACCTCAGTAATGTAAGTGTGTACGAGACATTGAGCCTTACTTATTGCGATATCTGTCGCACACAAATCCAATTTTCATGACAAAGCAAAGCTGCAGTAAGATGAGCTTTCTATCCTGAAACCGTGTCCTTTAAAGCTTATCTGATTGTTTTACATTCAATTATATTCTCCTTACACACTCCACTGAACAGTCGAATGTCCTGCTAATTTGAATATTTTCTTGTCCAATCCTCATCCTATCAGGTCCGTGTAGACAGTGGTATCCAGGAGGGCAGTGACATCAGCATCTATTATGATCCCATGATCTCTAAGGTCAGTGATATCGTGATGGTTTTGGTTTGAATTGCTTTGGGGTGGCGCTTCTGATTTTTGTTTGTAATTCTGATATCATTTCCTGTGGTGTCTGTGTGTAGTTGGTTACCTATGGAGCTACACGAGCTGAAGCACTTGCCAAGATGGAGGACGCTCTGGATAACTACGTCATCCGAGGTATACCAACAGTGTTTCCACTGTGATTTTTAAGCTCATGGTCTCTTTAACAATCAACATTTTTTTTGTTTTTTGCGGGGTGTCTTTCAGGTGTGACCCACAACATTCCCCTACTGCGTGAAATCATCACCCACCCTCGCTTCATTTCTGGTGAAATCAGCACCAACTTCCTACCAGAGGTGTATCCAGATGGATTCAAGGGTCACCAACTAGAGGTGGACAAGCGTAGGGAACTGCTGGCCTCAGCAGCCGCGCTCTACATCACTGCTCAGCTTCGTTCACAGAAGGTCCTGGGCAACTTGAGGTGAGGATGCCAGCAAACTTGCATGGAAAAAATGCATCGCTTCCCTGATCTGGGCACCGCCACCAAAGTGCCAAGACACACCTTGTTAATTTCTTAATAGCGAGCTATCCGGGATTTACTTTAGATATTTAAATTAATATTTGTATGAAAGGTTTCGTTTGTAAACTTCTGATGGTGCCCATCATGTTTTTTTGTGATTTGCTTAGTTAAATGTACATGGCAAGACCATCACATTCCAGTCTGTTCTCCTTTTAAGTCCGCTCACTTTTGTATAATGGAGCTTTCTTCACTCCAGATATTTGCCTGAGCACAGACTCGGGCTCAAGAGAGCGCACATACCCGTTTTTGATTGGTCGATACATTTAGGCAACATATTTGTAAAGAACGAGTATAGACCGTAAAATGTCATCCCTGTAAGAATAAGCCACCTATGTGGAATTATTCAAGTGGAAGTCACTCCACAGGGAAGAGGAGCTCTGGTCCTTAGGCCAATTATTCAAAATTGAATGTGTGTGTCGCAGGGTGTCCTCCACCCCTGTGGAATGTAGCCACTGGGAGTTGTGTGTCGAGCTGAACGATGGACGCCACGCTGTAGAGGTTAAAAAATCAGGAAACCTGTACACTGTGAGTATTTAATGTGCGTCTGTGGAAAAAGAAAAACACCAGCGTTTAGTATCCGTCTGTCCGTCTGAGCCATCATGACCAGCAGGACACTAGAGAACTGAGTAATGTGTTTTATAGGTAGAGGTGGAGGGAGGAATGGTGGAAGTCAGTGGGGAATGGAACCTGGCCTCCCCACTATTGCCACTCACTATCAACGGCACAGACCGAATGCTACAGGTAACACACCCACACATACGTACACGTTCTGGCAGTAAATCACACTCTATGTTTATTTCCTATCGCTCTGAATGCTCATTGATAAGGACTGCAGGTAATATTGTGTTGTCTTGTGTTCTAGTGCCTGTCCAGAGATGCCTCAGGAAAAATTGTCCTGCAGTACCTGGGCACCTCGGTATGGCGACATGTCTGCAGACATAATCCAATCCCATACATCCATACATCATACATGTAAAAATATAAAAACACGAAACCCTGTCGAAGTCTCTCCCAGCAGAGAGCTGCAATGCCCCATCCCTGATCAATTTCAAAAAAATCCAGAAAATAACTTTGGACCAGTGGACTTACTAGCTGCAGAATTTGAGATAATTTTTTTGCCCAAACCTTTAAAGCAGCAATGGGCACCTTTAAAAAGCACCATATAAATCTAAGTTTTTACTTACTGTATATTGTTCTTTATTCAGAATCAAGATGACTAGTTTTCAATAAAAAAAAAAAACATCTTAATTTACTAAATGGACCAAGTCAAGGTCACATCTTCAAACTGAACTGTTTAACATTAGAATTGATTTGCAGCATATTAAGCCAGATTTCACACAAACAGTTCTAGGCCATGTTATTTTTTTAACATATGCAGCAATGCAACGTCGACAAACTCAATCTATGCTCTTTATTTGAACATATACCATTTCCTCCTCATTACCCTGTGTTCCTGGTTCGCTGTGCCTTTGTGTAGTTCCAGCTGCGCGTTCAGACAAAGTTGACCGCAGAGTTGAACGCATACATGCCAGAGAAAGTTCCAGAAGACAGCAGCAGCATCCTGCGTTCACCAATGCCAGGCACTATAGTGGCTGTGTCCGTGAAGCCTGGAGATACGGTACGTAACCCCAACACAGAAGGTACTTACAGCACCGCTTACTTCTCTGTGTAGGGACAAATCCCTAGCTCCATTACTATTTCATAGGTGCTACGATTGGTCAAACTACTCCTCTTGCATACTATAGTATGATCAATCATACCACTACACAACATGTGTGCAGTTATCAGGCCTGCAAGAATGCAACTCAATGAGTCTCTGCACAAAGCCCAGTGCAGGGAGAAATAAAAATGTCCCTGGTCATTGAACTCAACCCTGTCAAACTGCCATAAAACAATTCCAAATGCTGACTGAAATGTCCTTCTGCTTCATCCTGCGTGTGTGTGTCTGTGTAGGTTGCAGAGGGTCAGGAGATCTGTGTGATTGAAGCCATGAAGATGCAGAACAGTTTGACTGCTGTCAAACCAGCAAAGGTAACCCTATAACATTAGTAACTAGTGGCATTTAGTTCACAGATTGTATCTGGCATGCTTTTAATCTGCATGCCTGATAAGGGAATTGGATCAAACCGCAAGACACAGCAGCAGGTGATGCAACATGGTTTGGTTCTGCTGTTGGTAGAGAACGGATGTTTTATGAGGCAAATTAGACTTGGTATACTCAACCGAAACAAGTTCAATAATGGAGGGGCATATGCTTCATATTCAGCTCCTGTCCGTGTGTGTCCCATTGCCTTCCAGGTGAAGAGTGTCCATTGTAAACCTGGGGAGACGGTGGGGGAGGGAGACCTGCTGGTGGAGCTGGAATGAAAAAGGACCTCTGGGCCTTACCCCCTGTCCAGAGATCACCAATGACAGACGTACTGGACAAGGACAGTGCTCTGCCTCCACGGTCACCTCTGTGCTGCTCCTTTTGTGAACCTTTCTCTCTGTTTTCTACAGCTGAATGTTAGCAGTTAGTTAGTTGGGTCAGTTCAGCCACATTACCAAAAATATATTTTTTTCCCCATGCAGTGTGGCCTTGCACATAGTTTCGGTTTGTACGCCATTACTGTGAGATATCTGCACAGGTAAGGGCTGCTGATGGACATATGATCACAGAAAAGAAAGTGACACTCACTTCTACTTGACAGGAGTAGGACACATATCACTGAGGACTTTGTGTCGCTCAATAGCCCCCAAGGTAAGCAGGATAATGTTAATTTAGTTGAACTGACACTGAAACATAATAAATAAAGTGCTCCTTCTTTTCCACACCTGTATGCGTTACTGAACTCTGGCTTCATCAGAAGCGATTCTTAAAACCAGACAAGTATTCACAGGTGGCATGCTGCAGTTCTCCAACAGTGACAGAATTATTGGAAACAGAAATGTTGTTTTAAATTAGAAAACGGGGCATTTCTGAACAAGCTGAGTTATTTTATAAGGATACAAAGGGGACCATGAATATGAGTAAAGATGAACTGCTCTGTATTTCACATTGATTTATTTCTTCTTTTAGATGGTTGAGTATCCTCCCTCTGCCTTGCTGGTAAAATGTTCCCGACTTCACTATATAATTACAGCTGCTGTGAACATAAAGCTTTGTACCAAACCTCAAGATGAGCATTACAATATTGAAAGAAGTTGGACATGTTTACCTGCAGTGTGAATACTGCTGAAGTTAAAACACATGTGTTAAAAGAACTTAAGCCGATGGCTAATCAATTAGTATCATTTTCCCCAAACTGTTCCCAAATAATCAGAGGAAACAGTAAACCACAATGTTCTCATTAGTTGGGACCAACTCCAAACCAATGTTTAGTGTAGAAACGTGGACATTGAGAGACGACACAGATTACAGGCTGTTAGAGATCTGCATACAAATCACATACGTATAAAGTATGTGTTTAAACAGCAGACCGTTGCAGCTTCACCTGTCTGACTAAAGTGCAGGGATCAGAAGATAAGCCAGAAACACACCACATGACAGCTGGTCAGTCCAGCTGTGGCTCACTGCGCATGTCTGCCAGCGCAGTTACGCTTCTTCTCATTCAGATTATATGCAGATATTATTTGTACATAATGACAAGCCAGTGTGCACATGCTCACACTGATGTTTGGGGTCACACAAAGCAAAACTGTCAAGAGTTGCATCTGCCTGAAGAAATTTAGCGAGGAGCTCAGTTTGAAATGACTGAAATATCCCAAAGTTGGACGAGGGAATGAAACTTCCAGCCACATACAGGGTCTGCTGTACCTTTGGATTAGTCCACTTTGACCACGCTGTAGATCTTGGTCACGAACCAGAAACAGGCAAAGAAGCCGATCGCACCTGAGAACACAAACAGATGCATAAATGCATAGGGATTCAAATTGTATACCAATAATAATGACATTAAGTCTCTGTATTCTAATTTTAATATCCAGATTACAAAGTGCTTCCCAAGAGCTCTCCTGTGTGTCGAAGCGGGAGCTTCCTTTAATCTGGTGGGATCTATGTCTTTTCACAGGTCACGGGCCCTAAGGTGATTGGCTAATCCCTGTGGATGCTGCCTCCATGCTGAGCTTTCAGAGCTTCGCTTTGAGTACCTATTGGACTTAAGTTAGCTTCTGTTGCTGCTATAAGGTCAAAGGAAATTAAAATTCTATTACATTTTAAGTTGAAATTAAATTTAGATAAGGTAGCGCTGCCTCTGTGGACCTGAGGTGGCAGCACTGCGGCCTTGACCATCAAAAAAGAGTCAGTCAATCCTATAATTATCAATTATAAACGTACCAGTGAACAGGAAAAAGATGAGAGCCATGATCATGGTGTATCCAAAGTACAGGATGGTGCTGGCCAATCCAGTGATTTGCAGCTTAGAGAAGAAGTAATGGATGGCATAGACCAGGAAATAAACTGCAGTGAAGCCGCTGGTCAGGAAGGAACGCCACTGCCAGTGGTAGTCCTGTGAGGGGACAGAGAGAAAATAATAAAAATAAAAAAGTGTTCTAAAGATACTGTGGACTCCAAATTCTCACTGTTGGATGACGGATGACTTAATGGAAACAATTCCTGCCACAATGGTTTAATAGGAGGCAACAGTACTTCAATAATAAATTGGTAAAGCGTACACATACGTGTTGCCTCACAGCAAGGGGCTGCGAATGTGAATTCTTACGCTACATGCACATTCCTACTGTAGTGATCATGGGGTTTACCTCAGCACATAGGTGGAAGTAGCAGAGCAGGATGGTGGCCTCGGAGCAGGTGATGACCAGGATGATGAAGACGAGGAAAAGGAAGCCGAACATGTAGTACATCTGATGGGACCTGCAGGAAATGAAAACACTTTCAGTGAAGTCAGGAAAATGCAGCACAAAAACACACTATGTTCACTCAATTTGTCAAAACGTCATAACATGACATTGCGCTGCTTACAGGTGCAGTTTTTTTATGTTTAACTTCCAACTAAACACACAACATCCGTCTCACTTAGTTTGGGTCAGTCCTAAGAGACAAAATAATTATAAACTAAAAAACAGGCAAATATATCGAAATGATGTTTAACTTCTTTTAGCTTCTTCTTTTTTTCATCCTCACCATATGGAGTTCAGTATGAAGAATAGCTGAATAAATATACATCCAAAAGGCAAAATTCCTCCCATGATGATACCAGGGAATGGCTTTGTGTAGAATGACTGCTCTGGGATTTGACGAGGAATCTGATTGGTCCGCACTGGGTGTTCGATGCCCTTCAACAATCGGCAGAGGAGAGAGAGAGAGAGAGAGAATAAAAGGTTTAGCAAAGTCCAGCCCAAGAGAGACCATGCAAATCCAACTGGGGCATCTTCTCAGGCTTGCTGGTTTGCTTAAAGCATTTGGACAGGAAGTATGACATCATTAAGACTACACAGCACATGGAAGTGCAAACATTGCCGAGCTGAGCTACAGAAACCACAAGTAGTCAAATACTGCTGTAGAGTGTGGCATGAGAGTTTGTGTACAACATAACTGCACTCTTTCTGAAAAACCACCATCGGTTTTAAACAAAAAAAAGAAATTACACAGCGTCAGAGGTATGAATGGATGAAGGCTTTTTTTTTTTTTTTTTTTTTACTTACTGCCTTCTTGAAGCCGAAGTATGCTCCTATGAAGGTGAGTGGCACTGAGATACAGAACCAAAGAGCCAATATTGCTACCAAAGTGCCAAAGGGCATGGCTGCTGAAGACCCTTCCCCCCACAGAATCAAGTTCATCACAAAGAAATCGGCAAACACCACCCTAGCGAGAAGACAAGAGACAGAAACACAGAGGGATCAACTTAGACTATGTTCAGAGCTGGTATCAATACAAATCTCAGCTGAATTATAACTGGACAGATCCGAGTGTATATATATATAGAGTACACACTCAAGATAAATAGTGGACACATTTGAGATCCAAATAAATAAGGTCATTAAGAGGGGATCTCTAAGAAACGTCGACACAAATGTGTCCTGGGATACACTGTTGGGTACAGGGACCTTTGTCATGCAGTAAACTTGTATAGTGTTGTGTTCATTGTTGTGTCCATTACAGGAGTTAGTGGTCATAGTCTTACCCAGGACAGAGGAAGGCCGTCAGCAAAACATTGGTCTTCCACTTCTCGCCTCCAAAAGCTGGCAAACAAGCAAAGGGACAAGATTTTTAAAATAGTAATAAAACCAGTCCTTTTATTACACTTGATCTCATAAACTGTGAAAGTTTTAGAGGCTACGTTTTTTCTAATGAGAAATTTCAATTTCTAAAACTATTGAAAATGTAAATAATATTATTGCTAAGCTTGATATTTTAATATATTTCTCAGTCCAAGTCAAACTAATCACATTTAAACAAGAGAATTGATTTGAATTAATGTTGCTGTGGCCCAGCCTCACTTACATTTGTAGAGTCGAGCAGCAACAAATCCAGCAGGAGTTCCCAGGAGAACCCAAAGAACAACAGCACACGTCATCAGTGCACCACGGTTTGCAGGAGAAAGGAACCCCAGACAAGCAAAGACTAGAAAGGGAGAATTTACTTTAGTGAAAGTCCTTTATCCCCATTTTAGTGCTAAAACAATTTGATTATTGAATTTTTACAGTGAAAACTGAACGTTTGGATACACTCTTATAAACATGATGTTAATGAGGTTGTTTTCTGTTTCTTGTAATACTGTGTTTTTGTGAAACTTGTTCTGAACCTCAAAGGCCACCATACATTTGTCACACATTATATATTTTCAGTCAGTCAGTGATCCCTGGTGGACAAAGTGCTTAATGACTTCTAAATGACTGCGGAACCCTCTGGCACTGCCTTAATCCAGGGATACCACTCTGTTTTAGAATTAGAATTAGAATTGCACATCGTCCCACACAACATGCACATGCAAACACACGTCAGGGGAACTTTGTCTTCTGCATTTAACCCATCTATGGCGCATGCAAAGCCACAGAGCAGAGGACAGCTGAGAGCGCCTGGGGAGCAGATGGGGTTAGTGCCTTGCTAGGCGGTGGGTTCGTTCATCCTTCCAGGGGGAGACAGCCTCAACTGGGCCTCGAACCAGAAACCCTCTGGTCCCACAACTAGGCCACCTCTCCATTCATTTTTAACAATGATGTCGTTGCAAGAAACCTTACAGAGGGTGACAAAGGTCATAATGAAGATCTGCGTTCCAGAGCCGAGGAAAACGGACAGTAGCATCCCCTTCCTTGGAGGTCGGAACACATCTCCATGAACCAACTTCCATCCAAACTCCTCTTGTGCATCCTCCTGGAAAAACGAGACGGAATAGGTAATGTGACGCCTAACACAAGCGTGCCGTATAAGTGACAATGTTCCAAGTAAAGAGTCCATCAAAGTTACAGCTACAGCTCCACAGAGACAGGTACTCACCACAGAGTCCATCTGATTATATCTTGCGATGTCTTTATGCAGAGTCCTCAGCATGATCATCGCCACCATTCCAGACAGGAACAACACAATCACCAGCGAGTTCATTATGCTGGAGGGGAAAGTGAGCACTGTTTTGAGACACAACATTTGTCCCAAACTTTGAGAATCCAAGCAACAGGCCACCTAACCTCTGACAGAGTAAACTCTGGACTGAATAACTTTTTGTGATTACATCTCCCGATATCATTTTGATACGTTTTTAGTTATATATGCATTTGTGTATTTTTCTCCCTTATATTTATGGATTATGTTTCTATATGTTGAATAGTATGTAACAGGAATTTCCCAGTTTGGGATCAATACACCCAGTTCTTTGACCCCAAAGTGTGTCGGAGCAATACTTACACACTATAAAATGCAGCTTAAATGAGTTCACAGAAATGTTTTGCTTTCTCACCAAACCCTGTGTCTATGTATGTGATTCTTACCTGAACCACTGAATGTTGGTGTGAGGCATTGACTCCAGGATGTAATCCCATCGAGACGCCCAGCGGATATCCTTGTCTTCCTGCACGCACATGCATGCATGGAACACACAGACACACGCATATTATAATCATATGTACTTGAGTCTGTAATACATGACCTGAATTAAAGCTGTTTAATTTGGTGACATCACATCTTATTCAATTTCTCCACTGTCACACAAATCGCCTATTATCTTCCCTCATCTCTTTGATTTAATATATGATCACATGTGACATAATATGAAATTCACGTCAGGGAGACAAAATAAATATGAGACTGTATCAGGATAAGACTGTACAATTACAGGTGAAGGCTGTGTGGGCAATCAACATGACATACTATTGTACTAACCACAAAGTTGACAGAATAGGTGTATGGTATATTATACACTCCCGTGTGTTTGTTTTTCAAGAACTTCGGTCCTCCAGAACAATCTGGACTTTCCTCATTAGGGTGTTCGTAGCTGGACAGAAAACGACAGAGGGAGACAATTTAGGACGCTTTAGGATCAGAGGAAGTCAGCAATGATCTCCATTGCATAGTATGATCTGATCCCAGTGCAGGCACAGCCAATGTAGAACTAGTTTACTCAAATGAAAACTCAATATCAGCAGAGACATTCATTACCTTTTGGGTTCAATCTTGGCAGCAACCAACCGGGCCCCAAGTTGTTCATTCTCAACAACGTGGTAACTGATGGTGATGTCAACATGGTTAAAGATGTAAAAGGCATCCTTTTCTTTAAAGTTTGGCTAGTAAAAAACAATAGACAAAAGTTCAAATCTCAGAAAGGACGAGAACATCAGCAACAGATAATTAGTATTTTTGCAACAAAACGCTTCAATCATGATTCAATTATGATGCAAAGTAAGACATTTCTGTCAGAGGAGATCCTGTGTGTCCCCCACTTACATTGACCACACAGGCATCTTTGGATTGACCTGCTTCTGTGACATAACAGCCAATGGGGAAACCAGGATTACAGAACTTCTGTCCATCTTCAACATCGTAGCACCAGGTGACTGGCATGTTATCCACAATCCTACGCACACAAATACCACAGAGCACAATCATGTGATGCAGACCTGTTACTGTTACTCCCACTGCAATTCAAAACCCTGAAAGTTGACAAAGATCTGATCGGATTCAGTCTTGTTCACTTGTTATTTGATCAAATTAAGTTAATTTTGTTTAGAAAAAAAAATGTAATCTGTACAATTCCATCACAAACTTCTGGTACCAAAATAATGCGTTTTAGTGTACATGATTTCCTACATTTTATGGTGATTGTATTTCAAGTGAATCATACGCACCAGTGATGCTGGTAGTTGAGTAACATGCCTTTCTTGAGGAAGTCAAGTTTGCCTTTGTCCGCCAGGTTAGTGTTGTCATACGTTCTGGTACATACCTTCTGACACACTGCAGGTTTCTTAAAATCAAACTGACACAGAGAAAAATTGTTAATGACAAATAATTTGCAAATGCAAAAAATGTGTTTGCCTTCTCTGAATATCAACAATGCAACTTTCTTAACTGTAATATTTTAGAAGGCCATTCATTCTTGCATAAAATATAAAGCTCAATCATGTTAAATGAAAAATCTCATTTGGGCCTCTCCAAGCATAACAATTAAGGGCCTATTTGGATAACAGACAAACCAATCCACAGCCCTGATGCCAAAAAAACTCAAGACATTGTGATCCACCAAATCACTTGTACCTTATATGGCGAGGCTTCGATTCTCTCTCCGAAAAGAACCTGGCCCAAATTCTCTGATGGACGGTTCATTGTTTTCATCGAGCAGAAGTCAAACCTGCACAAAAGGGAGGAAACTGTTCAGAGAAAATTGACCAGCAGAATACCTTTATTGTTCCCTGTACTCAGCTCTGGATATCTGAGATTGATCTCACTTTAAAAAGTAGTAGCGTTTACATTTCACTACCAAAAAATAGGAAGAAAAGCTAAGCAGGATTTACAGTCTCATGGACTAAGATAGAAATGGGTGAAGTTAAAGTACAGTTACTCACGCAGTATATTCATAAGGCAGAACTGACTCCACTGAATCCAGCCTATTCACAAACAGCTCAATGGTTGACTAGAAGAAAAAACAGCAGAAGTAAACTTTATTAGGACAACAGCACGTATGACAAAGTCGAATTAACTGGCCTCACTTTACAATACTCCTGTAAAACCAAGCTGGTTTTCAACTGTCTCAGTTAACTCTGGGTTTTAACATCCAGCTACATGTTGTAAATTATAGGCAACATCAAAAAATTGAAAAATGCATTATACCCACTGTGACTGTGTAGCAATTTTATTTTATTATGAACAGTGACTGAACGAATGTGAGGCCTGTTTTTCGTGTATATGGTGGGTATGTAGTGTAGGTGCAGGAACAGTGAAATCTTTAGTCCCTTGTAAGTAGTCTCTCAAAGTATGGTTGAGAACACTTTTATTAGAAAGTCCAGCTCTTTATATAAATATTTGGGCTTTGTTCATTGTGTCACTGATTGTGTCAGGCTGCAAAAAGCATAATTCCCTATATTTTACAATGAGCAACTTTGCAGTGAAATTAATCAAGTATTTTGAAAGAGTCGAGACAAATATGAAAACAAAATTTGTTCAGAAGTTCAGAGGCTTATCCAGCTTTTAGTGGTCATATCTCATGTTTTTCATTTGAGTTTTACAGTAGTTGGCATACTTGTTGCCTTACCTGCATAGTCTGCTCTAAAGCAGGGTACTTGGTTGTTGCAATATTTTCACTCATCCAGACACAAATCATGATTATTTTCTCTCTTATACATTTCACCATTAAAGGTGGAATTATCATTTATCTGAATTAAATAAATGACATTTGAATTATATATTTGAGTGTAGTTCCTTTATTGTTGCCAGCTTTGGGCCATGCAGTAGCAAAATGACAAATAAATAGGTAAAGATATGTTAATACTTAAATGGAGGCAGTTTTATTTTTCACGACTTTTCATGTGTCCATGTGTTGGTTTAACCCTTGTTTGGTGTTCATAATTCAGTCAGTGTTCACTGCAATTTGTTTTATAATTCATTAACACAGTCAAACAACTTTATTTGTTTAAATGCTTAACAGAAGTTTACTTCATCCCAATCACAAACAATATAAACATCATATGGTTAATATTTTCCCTTTACCTTAGCATTTACATCACATTTAAGAATTAAAGAGCTACTCGTTTGTTAGTCCTTGATTTATATCCAGGACAACTCTCACCCCCTTTTTCTCAGGGGTTCCTCCCTCATGTTTCCCTGTGTAGACTTGTAAGTTCAAAGCTTACGGGGAAGTGAGTTGAGAGTTGCAAACCTAGACTCACTCGGTGACTCTAGGTTGTTTGCAGTTAGTTTACTGTACGCGTAGCGCTGCTTCCTTGGACGGGAGCATTGCTGTTTGTTGTTGCTAACACTAGCTAGTTCGCATACTTGTTTGTAAAAGCCTGTACCCGTGCAGGCTAACGCCTCCGGGCTGCTTGCTGTCAGTGTGTCCGATGTGTGCTCTCTGACACCGTCAGAGAAACACCTGACACCTGATGGTGGTCCAGCTGTACTGTGACGTGCCATGTTTACCTTGCAGTCTGGAACTTGGTATTTTCCAGGCTCGCAGAAGCTGACGGGCGCCAAACCCGGGAGGTAGAAGCTGGCTGCTCGAGCCAGCAGCGCGGCTCCAAGGAGCCATAGCACCATGTTCACCCCGGCCGGTCCTCGCGGAAGATTCACAAAGTTACCTTCGCTCTTTTGCACGCTGTACTCAGCATCTGAATAGGCTGACACCCGCCACGGCACACAGCCACCAACTTCCGGCTGTGGAGCGCCGAGACACGTCACAGCCGGAAGTCCCGCTTCTTGACGCGGTGCATTGTGGGAATGCAGACCGGCAGGCATTGCGCATTATTATTATTATTATTATTATTATTATTATTATTATTATTATTATTATTATTATTATTATTATTATTATTATTATTATTGCGCACACGCTTAAGTAATAAACCACTCAACTAATATTATGCCTTTAAACACACACAAACTTAACATATAATGGAAACCATTGGCATTTCTAATTATCCACATTTCTATCAATTTCATTATTCGTATTCTTTCCTATATATTGTTCAAGAGTGTGTGGTTTGTCCGGCTTCCCCCCACAGTCCAAAGACATGCAAGTTAATATCACTAACTTTCCAGGCTAGAGGTATGGAGGCACCCAGCTATAAATATGTATTTTATCGTTACCAGACATTCAGACACTGAGCCACTTTCTCCAACTCTTTAAAACAGAATGGTAAATCTCTGTCTGTTTCATCCTCTAATTGATGTGGTATATAATCTGTTGGCCAAAAACACAAGATAAGTAGAGACTTAAACCACTTGGAAAATAATACATAAATCCAGCTGTTGTCCACATTGTGGTGTTCTGTTAATGCTCGGTCAAATCTGGTTCCCACTGGTATGCCAAAACAAACTTTTATAACACCACAACCAGGTCATTTGGAATTGTAAAATAATGGAGAACCAAGGTGATACCAGCATTCTGAAACAAAGCCGCAAAACTGAATATCCATCATTATTGTGGTATTCATATGAACCTTCCTGAAGCTGATCTTCCTTTACAAACTACGATTCTTATTTCTCATTTGGCATTTAGAGTGGACGGTAAAAGTAAACTGAGCCTTCGAATCAGGAAAAAGCACCATAGTCCATTTGACCAAGAAGTCGATTCAAACATCACACAGCCGATCGTTACAAAACAGAATGATGAGATTATAAAACAGATGTTTGTAACCAAATAGTTTAACAACCCCAATGACCAGATGTGGTCCAATTACAACTGCTAAAGAGAGTTATGAGCTATGCAGTTGAGGTGACAAAAAGAGCTGTCAGCTGTGACTGAAAGTGAATCCTTTAGAATGTATCCGAAGCAATCTACTGGAAACCATGTGAGGTAAATCTAAATTAGTCTCATCCAACAGTCCTGTAATAAATGCTCTTTCATGTAGGTTGATATATCATCACTGATACAAAGGGGATGAATTTAGTGTGTACTTATAGCGTTATTAAATATAGGTTCAAAAAGATATATGCAGATATATGTCAATTTTGATACATGCAAACAAAACAAGGCATGCTTTAAGGCCATGATCATTTAATATTTTGTCTTAGTGGTTTATATTGTCAAACTTGTTTGCAATCACACAAATGAACACAAACTAAGAGAAACACAATGAATGTTCTGTAACCACCTGCCGGTTAATGCAACTGTCATTGTGCAGAGATCTGAGTTGGTCCTGGTCCATCTGATCGATGAGTATTGTTTGTTAGAATTGTGTGATCATAGCTTAGCTGCTTTTCCTTCTATGTCAGTCAAATACTTGTTCATCAACAACTGCATGACAAAATAATATGTGATGTACTCGCACAGAGGGTCATTCAAACTCAAGCCTGGTGATTGTTATTTCAATTGGTTTGACTTCATACCTTTCAATTATTTCTTGTTGTTTTTACTGTGTGCAGCACGATGAACCAAAGACATGTGGTTCAAATAGTTGCGATTTCAACGTCAGACCATCCAAATAAGTCAAGTCACTGTTCAAATTCTTAAACCAGCTTAAACCGTGACCTGAGTTGTAATATTTTTGTTCCACTCCATGTAAACATGTGATAGCATTAAAATAAAGAGCCTTGAATCCTTGAAAATGATTCTGATGTTTTCCTACCAGGAGGCAACAGGTCTCACAGGGAAAATAAATCCCTTCAGATTGTTGAGTACAGCCCGAGTTAACTAATGAGCGATGAGTCCAGTACCAGAGTTCAGTTTTTCACTGAATACTCTTAATTGGGAAGAATGCACACACTTTAGAAACAGAAAACTAGCACTTTAAACCAAATTTACTTATTTGGCTACACATGAAATGCCATAGTTTCTATATAGGAGTGTTCAGTTATTGGTGTTTAATTGAAATATGTTGGATTATGTATGTTTTAGCTGCCCCACATGGGATGATTTTTTTTTAATATTGAATTGAAATTAACTTGGCTTTTAAAGTGCAAAGGAAGGGAACTCTATTAGCAAACTAAAAGTTTTCCATAAGTTGCATAACATCTCTCTCACCAACCCACCAAGACCTTGTACCCGGAACAGTTTGTTACATGGTGTGCTTGACACTTACTCTTATGTGAATCAATTTCAACACATTTCTGAGTTTGATTTACAGCATAGCATGTTTTTAAATAATTGAGCATACCAATACAATGACTCCTGCTAGTTCAACCCCACAATCAGGTTTGAACCCCATATTTGAGCCCCGGGTGCTTGAAATGCACAGTGATCAGAAGAATAAAATATATTTTGTGTTTGAACTTTGACCATCAAAAAACACAGCTGAATTTCACCACTGATTTCTTTCCTTCCAGGGACATTACATCCAATTCTGTGTCCAGCTGTCATCAACAGTAGGACTGCAGTTACACGCTCAATAGTCTGTACGGTAGAGGGATGAAGGTTTTCAGGCAGCTGTGACGAGGCGACAGCAACAGGAGGAACATGTTTCATGCAGTTTGTCTGCTATCGTTTGCCTCCCTTCATGTGTGTCCTTGGCTGTAAGTCAAAGACCACTGTAGGAGTGGTGGGGAGGGTCCTCATGGAGCTTTCTATGAGGTGATATTTCAGATACGACTGTATTCTATCATAGCGAAACATAGTCAGTCAGTCAGTATCTATAGTGTTCTCGGCTGTGTATGTCTCTGGTCCATTTGATCATTGTCTCTGGAGATCGATAAAGGAAGATCAGTTTGGAGTAGAGCTCCTCCTCCAGTTCCAGCTCTCCTGTCTCACGCACCTAGAACACACACACACAACACTTCTTACAGCATGGAGACAACAGTGGGCTTTATTTGAGATGCATCGCCTAAAAGAGAAAGTGTTACCGAATTGGCCAGGGTGATCATTCATAGGTCTTATTCAAATTTGGGAGATTCTTCTTGAAAAATGAGCATGCACTCGAGTGCAGTAAATGCACACACCGTATGTGTTAATATTTACACAGTGTAGACTAACCAGGAAGATATCTGTGCAGAGCTTCAGGATGCGGTCCACACAGGGCAGCTCCTCAAACATGATGGAATGGGAGATCTCACTGAACAAGCCACGCACAAACTTGCCGATAACCAAGACCACTGACACATATAGACCCATGATCCTGGAAGGAGACATTGGATAAGAGAAAGGGAAGATTGTTTAAACTCTAGCGGGATATTTCATCAGATGCCACATTTTTACTTTTCAGTTCTACCCTAAAAATATGGAATGAGTTTAAACATAACCTCAAAACACCATCTCAAATCTACTGGTGAGACTTCTAGGTCTACTAACCCTGGATGAAAGATCAAATGGGTTACCTGCATCTTGAAAAGTTCAGATACTGTATGTTCAACTAAACAACACATTCCTTTTATTTGGAGCCTATTTATGTCACAATTCTAACTCACACAGAAACATTTATTTATCCAGATATATCAGCTCTGCCATTTTTCATCGTTCACTGTCTGAACCTGTCCCCTTGTCCTTGTGCAGAGCACTGCCCCCCGGACTCCTTGATCTCCTTAACCCACGCAATGGGGCTCCGGTTGTTGCTGCCAAGCCACAGATGCTAACGAAGGCTGGTTTGCCCTGGTGCTGGACTCTGCACCATCTTCAATCTATTTTTCTTGCTGATAATAGACATTGTATGGGTTTTTTGTGTATGATAAACATGTCGAATCGAGTGTGTGTGCCATACCCATATCCAGCCAGAAAGCCCAGGCTGGGTGGACTGACTTTGTCGTTGAATATGACCATGGGTAGGACCCCAGGTGAGGAGGTGGCACAGCCGGCAATGGCAATGTTCCACCATTCCTGATTCCTGCTGTCATTCAGTGACCTGTCACTCATCAGGGACAGGGTTATAGTCAGGTAACCGTCTTCATCACCTACAAGACAAACAGTCAACTTAGATCAAAATAACACAAACTCAGAAGTTCAGCGGTCATCAAGATCACAGTGCACCCAGGCCTGTAACTGTGTAGTTTAGTGACAAGGTTGTGCAAGTGCCGTTCTGAATATAGAGTGGGGAAAGAAAAAATGCAGTGAATACACTGTGACGATTTAAATGCTCAGATATATACTATACCTCTTGCCCTAACCCTGTTTTGCAGTACTGTAGTGTAGAAATACTAACAAAAGGGTTTATGAACTTGAAAAAGAAAATCTGGGTTTATCTAGCCAAAATGTGGAGTTGGTCCTGTTGGATTATTTTTCTGGGGTATTTACAACGGGTTCATTTCAAAGGTGGGGTTTACTGGTGAAACAATATGTGAGCGGAAAGCATGCTACATATACATAGATTTTCCGGATGAATCTTTGTGTGAGACAGGGGGAAAGTTCTTTTTTCATTTTGCAGTGATTGATTAAACCAGCATGTGGTTCCAGCATTCAAGGCAAACTGGGCTGCATTCACACCTGAATTAAGAGCTGTCCACCTGTGATTGGATCCCTCACGACGGATGGGAAAACCAGGTCTAAATGGGGTCTCCAGGACAACAGGCACAGTTTAAAGTTAACCAGTGATCTAATGTTGATTTATTGATATTCTGTTTTTACTGACTTGATTATTGCAGAATCGTTCCTCTGTTCTGTACTTAGAAAAGGTGGTTTGGTTGCGTCTTGCATGACTAATGAGTCTGATACTTGTCTGACCGTACATTGCATACAATTTAAAAGCAACACAAGGAATTCTGACCTTTATACAGTTGACTGACTGGTTTGGCCTCAGCTCCGTTGGGAGCACGGAAGTAGTTTGGGAACATATTCGGAACAAGCCTGGGAACGAGAGAAGATACCACCTTTAAGATACTATTGAATGGAATAAATAAAACACAAAGAGCTTCCCATGAACATCCAGGCAGAGAGTAAACCTACACTGGGTCAGTGCGATTGCCAACAAGAAGTGAGGCTAGATCTGCTCTGACTGGGTTCCCTGGTTCCAGGTCTATAGAGTATTTGAAAAAAGTGTGTTCCACCGTCCCGCCTTTACCAAGGTCCCTGTCACAAAGAAACAATCGGAGAATAGAGAGACAGCAGGTATATTATAAACAGTCAAACCTACATCATATATAAGACGTACGTTATATCCAGTAACATAACTGATAAAGCAGAGGGGAGAACACCTACATGAATTAAATCTGAAGTCAACAGAAGATGAGTTACACATACAAACCTAATAAAAACTACAACAGGCTTCGACAATCGGCATTTTAATCAACCGCTGACCTAAAAGTAGCTCAATGTCTCACTCTTAGTCTTTCAACACACAGAAACAAGTTCTCGCAGTCAGTGTCAGTCAATTGCGGGCAGCTGAATAACTAACTAACTAACTAAACTAACTCACTAACTAAATTCTCTGACCTTATAATTGAGTAAGAACTGAATACAGATACATTCATTATAGTGGGGCAATTCAACATTCATGTGGAATCATGGTCTGACATATGGCATATAATATTTTATTAAATATATTTTTTGTAGTTCTGTTTGAAATTACAATAATGGACAACACTGAATTTAGGACATATCCACTGAAGTAACTCTAAGTAACATAATCTATGTCTCGAGTTGAGCATTACCTTTTTGTGTGTACATAGTTCTGCAAAGAATGTATAATGTCATTTTGTGGACTGGAAAAAAAAGAGGTTTTACCTCTGGAAAGTCCAGGCGAGACGTAGTGTTAGATCAACAGGACTTCCAAGTAGTTCCTTGATAACTTCCTGTCTGCTGGGGGGGCTGATTCTCCATACTGACCCTGAACTGCCCTCAATCATGGCCGTCACAATGTCCTCGTAACTGTACAGAGTGATGAACTGCATTGCTACCTAGGAAGACACACACACACACAAAATGATGTATCAAAAATATGAAACAAAAAGCCGGAGAGACATATCCAACATGCTTGGTGAAATTTGACAGATCTCCCAAATTGTGTGCAGTTTGTTACAGACAAGATATTGCTGTGCTGAGCTGAAAGACATGCAAAGGAAGTGACACTTTGGTCACTTTGACCAAGCGATAATTCAATGACAGTGATATATGGTGAAACATGGAAGAATGGTTTCAATTGGATATGCTAAAACTTACAAACTTAAACGGTATTTGGGAGGTGTTTCCACCTGTTTGGTATTGTTTATTTATGAAAGACAGACCTCTTGAACTCATGTTTAATACAACCTGGTGGGCTGAATAATAAGGGAGTCTCTTCTGTTCATTCATTCTGGTAATTGTTTTCTGACTGTACTTACTGCATTGTCTTGAAACTTTTTGGTGAGTTCCTCATATTCAGCCTCTGTGAAAGGTTTGATTGACTGCTGCTGCACACTCATGGTGAACAGGGGCTGGACACACACACACAGGTATGCAAGCACACACACACACACACACACACACACACACACACACACAAAAACGAGGCATATTTTACCAACTGTATTAAACTAAATCAATTGTGTTTTATTTACTTTTTTTAGACCATGCAGATACGGTGTTACATTTTGTTTGCAGGAAATGAGCTCCATATTGCAAACACAGTATTGAACTTTTTTAGGAAATTACATAAACTTGATGAAAAATTATTGATTACCTCATATCCTCCGAGTTTGACAGTCACTGTGACATCAATTGGGTGGTTGACCACACCAACCACTGATCTGACCAGTGAGATGAAGAGCAGAGGAAACCAGATGATACAGATCAAGAAGAAGATGATGAGTCCACCCATGCCATATTTCACTATCTTCTTCTTCTTCTGCCCTTTAGGCTGTGGGTATTTCTGAGGGAAGATGCATAGCTTATTTTCATTAATGTTTTATATTTTACCTTTTGAAGAAATAAAAAATCTTATCCCAGGAAAAGGCTTTTGTTCAGCTGGCATGTCACTTCATCTTCACCTTCTCTGTCTCACGGCTGCATTTAATGATGAAGATGTTGGCATATATGTCCTCCACACACATCCAGTTTGACAGCGACAGAGTTGTGTCAGTCCAAACCCAGTCCATCACCGCTCGCAGCTCCACCAGGAATGGCACCAGACGAAACCTAAACACACACACACACACACAGAACTCTAATTTATCATTTTACAATAAAAACATTGATAAACATGTAAATCATGAAATTTAACAAAGCCTAGCCTCTTCTTACAGGCAAGAAGAGAGATATGAGTAGAATATAAGAGGGTGCTAATGAACACAGGGAGTGAGTGCTAGGGACGGCTGGGTTAGTGAAGTCCATAGGCCGTGGTCAAGAGGTCGGTTTTAAGATTGTGTTTAAAAGTGTCAAGGGATGTAGAATTTCGGATCCCTGCCGGGAGGAGAGCTCCACAGGTATAGGAGCCTATGATGAACCCAGATAAGTGGATGTCTCACTCTGTGTGTAGTCTGCGGCCTGGTGTCATTTTCTGGTTATTTATTTGAGGTAAAGATAGCAAATGGTTGTGCAGCTATCTGAAGGTGGTGATGCATTTTTGAATATATGTCAGTTCTGCTGCCTTCAGATGATGTAGCGACTTAATGAACTGAAGAGGAATTGTTTAAATGACTGTAAAGATGCCGTGGACAGCAGATCCCCGACATTCATTCATAGATCAATGTGGTCTAATTCACTAGTGTGAGCAGTATGGATATTTGTTGGGTCCATTTAGAGACCCGAGTGACTACAGCATACGTCTTCATCCCTGGTCACCAATGAGAACACATTTATATGACCCAGGTACAATAAAATCCTCATTATAGTTTAATGAATATACATTAAAAATAATCAGAGTAGAATGAGAAATTGATAAAGTCAGGTCTGACTTCATGAAAGAGTGCTTTGACATATTCCTTAAAAGGCTTAAACGGTGTGTGTGTGTGCGTGTATTCAATTCCAAATGTTCCTTCTAACAAACAGCATAAAGGGCCACAGATTTGCTTTGTGTCCTTACCCTTGGAAGAGAAACAGGTTTAGGTGATTGTATTTCTTGGTGAGGAAGTTGCCGAGGATACGAGTGGGATACCCACAGCGGATCTGATAGGCTGACAGGCCAAAGTAGATACACTTAACAAAGTACCAGAGCTGGGCCACAAAGTTTTGATTAAACATCCTAAACACAGAGAAGGAGAGATGTGGGTTAAAGCTTATTCAGGTCAAGACTTAAAAATATTTTTTTTCTTTTACGTTTCCTCTAATCAAGAGTTCAAATTCCTAAAAAACACTCTAAATGTGTCCATTTTTGAATTAACAATTTACTAGAGACACTCAGCAATAATTGTAGTAATAATGCAATAAATGAATGCTTAAATTTAATTTGACCTTTCTGTGACACCAGGCAAAATGAAGAACATCCAAATGTGGATACCGAACACGAGGAGCACCTGTAAGGGTGAAGAGAGGGAACATAGGAAGGGGGTGAACTGCTGAAAAATTTAAGTGATCACATGCTATTCACATTTTGCCTTTCAAAATGTCTCTTCATTTAATCATGTAACATTAGTTCATGGATTGGATGACATATTGTAACTGATTTTTCAGGAAACACATTTGACTGAATACTGAAACAGGGATGACATTGTGTCTGATATACCGCCAAAGTCTTGGAAGTGCAGGGAAACAATTATGAATGCTGATAAACTGAATAAATTGGCTGCACCTGAAAGATGAGTTTTCCCAAGACGGCTTTGCGTAGGTACAAGGCTCTATCTATGATCATGGTGCTGAACTGGATGAGCAGCATCACGAGGAAGGCCTCTGGAACCTGGTCTTCTGACAGAGAGGAGGCGATGTCAGCTGCTGCGCTGTGTTTCTGGGGGAGAGGCACTAGTGGTTCAAATACTGTATTTTAAATAGGAAAGGTTCTTAAAAAATTATTAAATGGGATGTGGCATGCACCTTTAACAAATGAAATACCTATCACATGATTGTACTTGTGACTTGCATTTTCCAATCCATCAAATAACTGATAGTATAATCAAAGTTTCAATCCATCTCTCACCCCAAAAGCCCAAAAGCCAAAGATGACTATGATGAAGTCAATGACATCAGTCAGGAACATCAGGGCGTAGACATCGGTGGCAGCCCGATACTCAGCTTGGAGAATATCTCTGAAGAAGCCCTGAGCTGGCCCATAAACACTCTGAACCCTGCAGAAGAACACAGCACAAATTAAAAACTCTTTGTGTGTTGGGAGAGGTGGACTAGTGGCGAGGGAGACATGCATTGGACCCGAGGGTTGCCGGTTTGAGGCCCAGTTCCAGAACCCCACTAACGAAAGAGAGTCTACATTTAATGCCCATGTGCAAGGCACTTACGCCTCCCCCAGCATCTGCTTGTCAGCTGTCCAGTGCTCTGGGATGTGTGCATGCACCCAGAGACGTTGCAATGGGGCAGGCAAACTAGGCAATTGCCTAGGGCGTGAGGGGGACACGTTCAGGAACCCTCTTATAGGGGGCCCCATGGTGCGCGCTGTGAAAAGTTTTCTTTTTTGTCTGGGGCCCCCACAGTGTCTTGAAACGTCCCTGCATGCGCCACAGATGGGATAAATGCAGAGAACCAATTTCCCCCGACTTGTGTCTTGTGTTTGAGTATGTGCATGTTTGTGTGGGACTATTAAAAGCATTTCTAATGTGGACATCTGTGTGATACGTTACTTTGAACATTACATTATTTCTATACCACCAACCTAGCATTAATCTGAAGTTAATTGATACATAATTAGTATAATGTTGCGTATAATGTTAAATATGCAAACAAATGTTGTGGTGACCAGCGTTGGATGCATTAGCCACACTTCAGGATATCTATTAAACCAGAAATAAATACTTTGCTGGAAGTTAGGCACTTATTAATGCAATACTTAGGTCAAATCTTAAAGTAGATGATATTAAATGTGCTTTAGTATTATAAGCAAAAGTAAACGATGTTGCGTAACAGAGCATATGCATAAAACAGTTTTATACATACACCTCTGCCTCAAACCCTCAACGGGGTCAGAAAAATCCCATTTAACAGGGAGATAAAAAAAAAAGCAGAACACTAACGGATAGACAAATGTACAGAGCAAATCAACACAATAATTCAGTTAGATGTACACTCCTCCCCCTTGCCTCCTTCCATAATCTCCTCCCTACTTATCTTCCTTGTCCATTCTTTAGATTACACCACTGGTGGTGACCTCCCAGCAACTGTACCCTGCTCACCCGGAGACGAAGACGCGTTTGATCTTTTCTCCAATAGCCAGCAATTTCTGACTTGCTGCCTCTCGCCTCCTGCCTTTCTGCTTCTTCTTCTTCACAGGCATTTTACTGGGATCTGTGCTCTCATCCACAGTCTCCACTGGAACAGGAACAACTAGAACCAAGGAGGAATTCAAACTGGATCAGCACAGAAATAAAATAAAAAATATATATTATTTGAAAAAAATCATATTTGAAAAAAATATTTTGTGTCAGACATGAACATGCAAAATCAGTAGGCAAATTGTTAATATCTAAGACTTTGTTGTGGTGAAAGTTTCCTACAGCAAATAATGACAACATGCCCAGAAATAAACCACAATATTAAAAGGTTTCAAATATTCAAAATATTAATGTTGTGGCTGATCACTGTATATTGTCAAAACTATTATTTATTGCAGTTTATGGGCTGCCATTACAAATAAGGGCACACAAGAGCTTTTCTGGTGAGGTGTTGTATGAAATTACTGTATATATAGTATCAGTGGCTATAGTACTGTGATGGACACTTCTTCATTTGCCTTACTTTTAAGAACCCAGGAGTAAAAGAAGAATCCACAAACCTTTGCTGTGCTGTAATTTGTGTTGTTTGGATTTCTTGCGGAAGCGAATACTGCTGCTTTTCTTTGGGGCGTCCTCTATCGCCTGCTCATTGTCTCCCTCCATTTGATTGTCCCTTGGATTCCTGGGAGGATTCGCTGTGTCCTGTCCATCTTTTGACCCACTGGGTGCTGGTTCGACCTCAGGCAGCACAGCAGCAGCAAAGCTGCCGCTCGATTCAATGTTGGCCACATAATCCTGCGTTGATTAAAAAATGGTTGTTAAAAGCATTTAAAAGACCTCTAACAGCTTTAAACTTTTTAAACTCTTGAGAATTTTATACCAAACGCAAACCTTTTCAAGTCCATCCTGTTCAGTCATTTCCAGGTTTTCCAGGGTGGATGTGGATGTTACTCGGCCCTCCTCCTCTTCC
Source organism: Colistium nudipinnis (assembly GCA_016785305.1). Taxonomy (NCBI): domain Eukaryota; kingdom Metazoa; phylum Chordata; class Actinopteri; order Pleuronectiformes; family Rhombosoleidae; genus Colistium; species Colistium nudipinnis. The sequence goes on along the minus strand of JAFBJU010000111.1, from coordinate 404,372 downwards.
TCTCCTCCTCCCTCTTGTCTTTTTCTATCTTTAGTTCCTTCATCCTTCAGACTTTCTGATGAGGGGCTCTGCTCCTCCAGGGGGCCCTCATGGTCCCAGAGACCATAACGCTAAGAACAGATACATAAAAAATGCAAATGTAAAAAAGATATATGTTATGCTGGCTCAAGTGCTTAAGTAAAATTCGAAATCACTAAAAGGTAATTACTTAGGCACTGCTTTCCTCCTGTATGAGACATATTTATGTATGTTTCCTTTACTATTGTAAGCACCCGTTAAAAGGAACATAATCTTACTAGACATTCACTGAAATGTATAAAAAAAGTGGTATTTTCCCATGGACATATACAGTAGATCAGCATACATTATGCAGTGCGTATTACGGTAAATGACCTGCAGGGTTTGTTCCTTTACAAGCTCATATCAATGATGATGTTGCCTTCTTTATCATTTCAAGCTTTTGTTACATTCCTATATTATCTTATAAGGACTACGAACCTATATAGTATTCTCTTCCATAGCATCCTTTTTCTATAATTCTAAAGCGATGCGATATTTTTTGTCTTTGTGTATTGTGTTATTTAGTGTCTCTTCACTAAAGTTGGAACATCCAGGGCAACACAGGGCCTCAGACATTTTTTTTACCTCTATAGCTCTGGGTTTACATGTTATCCTGTATATGTGTCAATGCATAGAAAATCTGAATCGAAAGATCTAATTTCTTAAATCTAATGAAATGTAAGAGGATAACACTTTATCTGCTACAATTTAAAGCAAGTCCAGCCCTCTTTGTCCTTGTCTAAATATAGTGCAGTTTTGGCTAATTTGGCCTTTGTTTTTTTTCATATTCTACGTCAGATTTGACCTTTTCCTGCCTAATGGGTGTTGAGGGAACCATTACTGTAATTACACTAACTGACCATAAGCAGTGATCTGTGGAAGAACAGAACCAGTAGCTGAAGAAGATCGTATTTGATGTAGTTCTCAGTCTTTTCCAGGCCCAGGATACGAGGTGCGAAGAAAGGTTTGTCTTGATTGACAGTCATCTCGTAGACACTGTTCCAGGGAAAAAATCCAAACTGGAAAAGGTATTTCACCAACACCATCACCTGGAAAGTGTCAGAAAAGCGCATCTGGTCAAAGATCACAAAAGGCAACAGAAAACACATTGAGCTGATCATACATAAGGTTGTTGCTCTTCATGCAGCATGTGTACTTCTCTTGGACTAGTTCCTTCAATTATTAGATTACAGTGGATAGATATCCACGTCGAATGTATGGCTCGTACGTCGAATCTAAAAGCGGCATGGTATAGTTGGGAGGCGGTGGACTAGCTGTGGGCGACCGACTTTCAAGCAGAGGATCGCTGTAGATCGCACCAAACCATCGTCACTGGGCCTGTCCAATAATGACTCGACCTTGTTCCACAGAGCACGGCACTTCACCTCCCCCCATTTCATGCAATAGTTAATTGTGTGGAGCACTTGCTCCCTTGGCAGTGACTAATGGAGATCCAAATCAATCAATCAAGGAACGGTACACAATTTGTGTCAGTATTTCTTGGAAGAAGTAACATTAATTATTCACATTGCTACAGCGAGTCCTGGGTCCTCCCACATCTCTGCACACAGTGCACAGCAGCATAATCGACATGTAAAGACTGGTTCACATGTTGCGTTCATACCTCTGTGAAGACAATAGCAGTCATCCAAAACTTCTTGGTGGGCCTGGGAACAGCCAACATTGCCCATAGGAACACCAGTATAGGCAGGACCAGTGATATGACCGAGGCACTGGCCACATTGTTTAACACGATGATGAAATAGCAGACCAGCTCTGAGTTTGCTGCCAGCAGATTGTACATTGCAAAGAGCAGCTTCAACAGACGGTTCTGCTCGTTGTAGAACTCTCTGCTCTGTTCCAGCTCCTCAATGAAGAACTGCCTGGAGAGGAAGGAGGGAGAGTCGCAGCCAATTTTACTCTTTAATCATCACATCTTCCTGTGACTGATGATACCAGTGGAACTAAATAAAACCAGTGTCTGCAGTATTTACCTGTCTCCCAGCAGCTCACTGGCTGTCCGTGAGTGTCTGTGTTGATGTTTGGATGGCTCTAGCACCAGTTCTATGCTTTTGGATGAGGGTTCAGGACTCAGGAGATTCCCAGTGCTGTGGAGCCTTGGCCTCGGGGTACACCGGCCTGTTACAGCACCACTGTCCACCTCTAGGCCGCTGGGACAAGCACACATGCAGTAAGGGTAAGGAATGCAGTAGGAAAGGTGGATTTTTGGTCAGATATCTAAGTGTAATAGATAGATAGGTCGAGAGAGGGGGGGGGGGCTTGGAGGTAGGTAGGTAGGTGGGTCACTCGGTCGGCAAAAAGTGCAAGGAATGTAAACACTAATATAAGGAGAAATAGAAACAAACCATAGAGCAAAACCTAAGCAGTAACACTAACAGCAGCACTCAATGTTTGAGTCTATCCCTCTCACTCGGTGTTTCATTTTTTGCTTCTTCAGAACAAGGATCACTTGACCAAAATAAAAAGAGTCACTGACCACTTAACTCCCCAAATATTAAAAACAATAGGGCTGCTAAACACTCCAACAGCATATTACAAATTACTGCCTAATAATGACAGCTTTATGTGACCTCTATATTTCTCGTTCACACATTTAATCAACAATACAAAAACAGCTACGAATTCTACACACATTTCGTTCATATGAGATTTAAACCGTTAATGCTCATAGCTCATATGAAACATAAACTATATTTATTACTGAGTTTATGTTTGAGCAAACAGAGCCGCAACATTCCCACAGCATGCTACTGAGAAACACGCAAAATGCACCAAATTTATTAAAAAACAATCTATGCTACACTTTATATAAGTAATGTTCAAACATTTTGAGAAACACTTAAAACAAATGACATTAATTTCAAATTTGACATCTTACGAATATACTCACAGACCTCTAAGGGTCTCGCACAGACCACCATTTGAGAAAGATTGCCCTAGCTGCCACTGCCAGAATACGGCCAGCAACTAATAAAACTAATTTCTTCGTTCTGTTTCTCCTTTACACACTAACCTGTATCTGGTGGAGCTTTCTGCGTCAGTCTCATCCAAACAGGTCTCTAATGTGGGACTGTCACTGTCCATAGACACCTGGTCGTCTGTGGAGTCTGTCGTTGTATAATGCTGCCAATCACAGGGAGACAAGTTTATGTGTCTGTGTGTATGTGTGCTGGATGGGAAATAACTTGAATGTGACATATAACAAAATCAAGTCCCCATAATAAAATATTTAGAGTAAGTAGTAGATAAGGTTAGGGAAAGTCTTCAGGTCAATGTTAGTCCTATGAAATAATACGTGCTTGCGTGTGTGTGTGTGTGTCTGCTGTGTTCACCTGCTGTATCTTGTGTATGATGAAGTAGCGTTCATTGCACAGAACTGTGGATGTCTCTCTATACTGTTTCGTCAGCAGGTTGAGCCACTGAGTCAGTCCATCCACCATGGCCAAAACAATGGCCCATAAGAATCGCAGGATGTCCAAGATCCTCTGCACCATCTCACCGTGACCTACAACACACAATCAAACAGAGGGCCCATGAGATACAATAAGGGAAGCAAACACTGAGAACAACAAGTTCTTTCAGTACAGCACAAAGCTCTAATAAGTAACATTTATAAAACAAATACTAATAATTGTATAAGATTATATTATTATACTATATTATTTTACTTATTATTTTAGTTAACCTATTCATTTCCTGAACACACAACCAAAAATACTTTTATTATTTAGTAGTAAAGGCTATACACAACAACAGGTAATGTGCACCTACCAGACTCCTGTTCCTCTGTCATCTCCTCCTGAGCGACAGGATCCTCAAACACATCTTCCCCAGAACCTACACACAGATACACACACACACACAAACACACCAAAGTGTTTCCATTACTTACATCACTGAGGACAGTTGATGGATGGATAAATAGATCTTAATTAGGACATTAAGATTACATTTTCCTTATCCTGAATGTCTCTATAAAACAGTAAATGGAAAACCCACATACTTCTTTTGGTCTTCTTTGGTCATTGATGCATTTGTATATTTGATACTCTTTCACACCCATTATGTATCATGTTAACAAACAGTACAATCATCCATTTCAAAACATAACATAGTTATGTTAACTGCTCCCTCCTCTACAGAGAAAAAGCAAGTTAAAGAGTATCAAACCTATCGCAGAGATATCTTCCTGTTGTGAATCCATTCTTTCTTCTCTTTCTTTCTCTTTTTTCTCTTTTGTCTCAATCCTCCTTAACTGTCGCTGCCGTTTCTGACGTTCTTTCAGGGCTGTCTTGACACTGCTTACCCACATCTCATATGCCATCTGAGAGAGAAGCAACACCAACACAATAAATGTATAAATTCTACTCCCATAACTATAATACTGCGATTAAAATGTGTGGATATATAAAATACATTTAACTATATTATATGTGTGTCTTACCTGACATGCAGTCTGTTTCTGAGGCTTCTGTTCTTCAGACTGCAGCTCCTCTCCATCCTCACTGTCTGATTCAAACAGGTAGTACTCTCCTGAGTGCAGCACTGTGAGTAAGAAAACTCACAGTGAGTAAGAAAACAGCTTCAACTAAAAGTAAACATGCATTAGCAATTAATTCAACTCAAGTAGCGAAGTAGTGAACATCAGTTGAAATAGAAAGAAAAGGACAAAAAGAACAAAAGACAACAATCTGAACAAAAGAAACACATTTTCAAAACATAAAAGAAAGCGAAATATTAATTTGTAAAAATAGTTACAGTCAAAACATTTTTAATAACATTCTCTCTGAGAGCATCAAGAGAAACATACAGAATCAGGCCCACAGGGGGATGCCATGGATTAGGTTAGTGAGTCCTACCAGCAGTCACACTCTCGTTGGAGTTATCACTTGTTTTGTGTCCATCTCTGTACTTCTGTTGCTTGGAGCGAATTCTCTGCATCCTTACAGAATAAAACAGGGTGGTTGGTTGTGAAGAATAGTTTGAACTGTACATTTAAGTAATGAGTAAACTGAATGATGAATATACATCAAATGAAACCCTTTTTATATCATATATATATTAATTATGTTATAGTAGATACCCAAATGTGTGAGGACTACCCTGGCCCTAAACTGCTGTATACTTTTCATCCTGGTCTGTTATTCCTGTTCTGATTGGACTCCCTTCCAATGAGTCCCAATATTTCAAATACAGCATGCTTTAACTGTGGGTGCTCCTCTTCTTTGTCCCCTTTCTCTCTGTCTTCATTCTGCAAGTATCCATTTTAAACACTGTCATCATCCCGCTTTCTATTTCCTCTTTATCAGGGACAGGGAGGGCCACAAAAAAATGTGTGAGGGCCACATTGTGAGCATGCACTTTCACCAGTAGGATACTATCACCCAATCATTTAATCTGCAAACTATAACAAATTGAATGAAAATAACTCAAGATATACAGGCAATCAACGTTTATTATACCAATTTCTTGCTTGTTTACAACTGTGAAATCAATAATTAATAGATGGACAACAAAAAATGGACAACTGGCTGCCCGTGGGCCGCATGCCGCCCTCACCCTCAATTTGTGCGGCCTGCGGGCCGCCAGTTGCCCATCCCTTCTCTTGATGAACGATGCTCCAATCTCAGTACACTGTTAACACTTACGATCGCTTGAGCTGGGACAGGGACTTCTTCTCAGCTTGTTGGTGGAACTTGATGTTCTTCACGATACTGGCTCTAAAGAGCTCAAACCCCCTGGAAAATAGGTAAAGGCAGTAGTCATCAATCAACTAATAACCATCTAATCTAACAGGAATAAATACCAAGTTGTTGTTTACATACATATTTGATGCACTCTGTGTCTTTTCAAAAAGGGGAAACTATTTATCCCTTTTTTCTTTGAAATCACAGAATCATGTTCTGTGTCCCTGTTATTACCTTGAAGCCTGTTTGGCAGAAGCCTGCAGCTCTGCCGTCACATGCAGGAAGTAGAAACTTAGGAAGACTCTCCTCTGTAGCAACAGACAAAAGAAACAGATGCCGTCCCACATGATTCCGGCCTCCTCCACTGGAAGGCTGCAGGTCTTATCGCTCACCACTTTCGCTGTAAGGAAACATTCAGTGACACGTGCCAACATATAATGAAATCTTGTCTATACAGCTGTCTGTCACAGATTTTCTGGTAAAACTGCATGAGAATGCAACATTTATTAACCATTTCCAGGAGATAACAATGAGCACATGAACATGTCGTTATAGATTATAGTTTAGATTAAAAAATGTGACTATTAATCTAGCTTTCTTGTATGTTAAACTAAACAGTGTAATACATCATGCAATCACAAATATTTTTTTATAAAGTGTACAGATACTGTCAATAATACATGATGATTGTTTTGGTGTCAAAGCGTCAAAATGATTTAACCACTTACGGTCATAATATCCTTTGACTGTGCAGACCAGGCTAAAGAGCTGAATCACCCAACAGAAGCCTTTCTGCATCTCAAATACAAACACACACGCCAGGATCTGAAACATAGACACAGAGGAACTTGCAAGTCAACCAACGCATGTGTTTATAAAAGTCTTATAAAAAGGCATTCCATAATCTCAGGGAGGCTGTGTTTAGTCGCCTCCTCACTCACCAATACTTACTCACTGTATAATATACACACAACAAAGCATTTCATTTACAGTAAAGTTACAGTTGAATTTTATTTTATGTTGGTACACATAGTGACTACATTTAGTCTGAAACTTGATGTTATCTTTGTCTTTTTACAATGCTGATTGAAATGTTGTAATAATATATTTTTTCCATATTATAAGTATATTGTACTTTACATAGTTGTAATTTAATATATTTATTTCTATGTTATCTATTTCAACTATATTGAAATAGGTTAAATATATTGGCTTTCCTGAAATTAATATATGTATTCTTTTATTCTGTATTTGCTGCCCAAATACCCCTCATACTCATATATATGTATCAATAAAAGATTATCTAATATAATCTATGTCTAAACTAAAGTAAAAAGTACTTCTAAAAACTTCAAGCACAATATAATGTCTTGAGTGGATTAAAATAAATGTATTTCAAGTATTTCACTTGTTAAAACACATTCAGGAGTTGCTGTAGTTCTCTGCAGCTACCACTATTACGTAATATGTCTAGTTCTTATTGTAACATATTTTTTCGATTTGCACCATGAACTTTGTACTTACAGATAACATGTTTTTAGATATAATGACTGCCACATTATAGATGATGAGACAGTCCCACAGGGCGAGGCGGGTCCTGGAGGGCTTGACCAGAAGCCGGGTGCCAAACAGCAGGAAAAAGAAACAGGCGATCAGGTATCCTAGACCGAACACAGAGATCCTGGTGGCCCCGGTGATGAAGACCACTGACAGCACGAACCAGAATAGTTGACGAAACACCAAAAACTTGGCCATGTCCAAGTAGCTCCTGGACAAGGACAGGTAGAGAAACACATCAAGATCTGAAAAAGCTTTCACTATGATTTTAAGTTCCGGGCTGCAATGTGTACGTTTTCATGATGGCTTTTTATTGACAGTAATTCAACCAACAGCTAGGCAATGAAACCATTAGAGTCAAAAAACGGATTTAGGTTCATTCCGGATGTATTCGTATCTGTGTCTATCACTAATGAATAAGAAATGATCAGTGAACATAGTTATTTTTTGGCTGCTTTCAATTGTTTTTATCAATTTGTTATTGTAACTTGAATATATACACTATTTGATACATCTGTTATTTACATGTTTACATTTCCAGTGGGATTTACTTGTAACTGGTATTTGCACAATGCTTTTTAACCCCAAAATGTTCCCCCTTACTTGGACCTTTCCCTTTCTGATTTAAGACAAAGAGTAGGATCGACTATCTGTCTCTCTGATAAAAAAAAACTGTGTTTACCTGCAGTTAATGAAGTTTGGTGCTGGGTTAAAGAGTCGACCTTCCATTGGATCAGGTTCATCTGTGTTCTCTCCTGCCAGAACCATCCAGTCCTCTGTCTGCTCACACTCAAACACCTTCCACTGCTGGGAAGCACATATCAGCAGCACAAAGTCCGCTGCAAACACACGCACACACACACACATCCGTTATTACGGCAGCTGGCATCCTTTAAATTGCATTACTGATCGACTTTGCTTATTTGAGATGAATGAATGAACCCTGATGTACACAGGGAAACTGACCTATTAGGTTTTTGGAGTTGGGCACAGTGTAGAAGTCAGGCAGAAAGATCCATTTGATGAGGGCTGAGTTCATCAGCACTGGAGTGTTCCACCTCCACGGGTAGTCTGCAGGACAACAGACACAGGGTACCCACAGGTAGGGTGAATTAGGACATAACTAAAACTGGCTCTGCTGGGAACCTATCTTCACACCAGGACTTACCTATACAGAGAGCAGGAGGTATACCCACACAAAGAAAATATTGGTAGATCATGAAGATGGACAGGAAGAGACAATATTTGGGCCAGATCCTGGCAATAGCTCCACGCCGCCTCTTCACCAAGATCGCCACCAACCAACAGCCATGGATTATCACCAAGAAGTTCATCCGCTGGCCAATCACATTCACCGTCATCAGGAAACAAATCTTTAAAAAAAAATGTTTTGGAGATTAAAATAACACATTTTGGAAATACAGTAATGTCATTCAATCTTTATTATCTTATCTCTATTTCAGTTACACCACTGATGCTCTGGAAGCATCTCCCAGAGAGACTATTAAACATTACATCACAAATACCGTTTTTACTAACTTAATAACTTAATTTTTTATTTATCTTATTTTTTTTATTTACTTTTTTTTACTTTTTACTAATGTCAGAGTCTCCAAGCTACCTCTAGTCCAAACTTGTAGAAGGTGTAGTTGAGTAGATACTTCATGCAGGCAACGAGGCCCTGGTCTAGGGTGTCTCTGGTGGCAGCCGGGAACAGAGAAGGGATGGTGGGGGGAGATCGTTGCAGTTGACGGTAGTGATGGGCCTGGTGACGATACACTGTTGCCTCAAACACCAACAGCATGAGCACTATCAAATGGTTCTGCAAAAAAACAAAACACGGAAAGTTTTAATGGTTGGATTAACCAAGTAACAAGAGCTAAATATAATCTACCTCTCATCATGCGGACTGTTCTGGTTTTACTCATCAACGTGTTGATAAAAAAGGGTGTTCTTATATTTAACAGCAGATTTACCACTTACATATGTTTTCTCCAGAAACAGTGTACAGGAGGCAGGTACTGTATAGCAAAATGTGAACAAACTATTAAGCTTACTCTCTGAATCTAGAATTCGAGAAAAAAATAAGAACTGGAAAACATGACATACACAAAGTTTATATTGAATATACCTTGCTGTATCCCAGTATGGTTGCATCTTTCCTGATGCCAAACCAGTTGGCTGGGTCCACGGGCTTTTTATACAGAGAGGAGTTAGTCATCTCCTCTGGTAACAGGTTGGTTTCATTCAATAAAGGCTGTGATAAAAAGAGGAAAGCAGGAAATTCATGAGGTTTACGTTGTCAGTGAGAAATTCGCTTAAAATAATGGGGTTTCCAACATCACTCCCAAATATTATGTCCTACTTCACACTGATTAATTACCTATATGTTCCCTATTTACGCACTCATTTATATTCATATAAGTCGAATAAAAGCAAAAATGTTTTCTGTTCAAATCAGAATAATCTCTTAATTCATGCATAATTTGATTGTCATGCTTCTATCAATAGTAAGATGAAATATGTGCATGTCTTATCACCTTCTGTTAATGTAGCGTCTGTTTGTGTGTGTCTTACCAGACTACAGTTACTGGAGTATTCCACAGGGTTGACAACACTGAGCTGGTACAGCATCTTACACATAATGATGACACACACCCAGACCGTAGACAGACAGGAAGCCATGTGCCGAAAGCGACCGTAGGGCATCGCCAGAGACCACAACATCACCAGGACCAGGTTCATCACAGATGGCTAATAGCAGGCAAGAAAGAAGACAACATTTTAAACACAATGAGGATATAAACCATTTGCATTATGATGTTCCATATGCTTTATGTCAAGCATCATGCACAATTGTCTCAAAACCATGTCACATTTCAAACTCTCACCACATCAGTGGACTGGGTGAGTGCAACTGTATAAACATTTGCATTGATGTGTTTAATCTCCATCATTCCATAATGTATGACATCCGCTTCATCACATCTCTGTCAGTTTTCACCAAAATAAAGATCTGTGCAACTACAGCACATTTTCCAGACTTTTCAAAAGAGTAATCTTTCAGTTTAATACTTGACAAAATTCCTTTTGACAGGAAAAATATAACTCTACACTTGACCGTGCACATTATTCAGTTCTTAGCAATAGGCATGTGCAACAGGAAACTGGTTATACTCATGCTACTGAACTACAGTATATTATAGTGTGGGAACATATGATAAGGTACATTTAAGACAATTGAAGAATAGTTAATTGAAATTGTAAGCATTTCATGGGTTAATACCAAAGGAAGTTCAGCATGTGGATCTAATAATTCACATGTTCTTAGTTTTCTTAACCCATTTTTTCTCATAAACGCACACAATGCCTTTAGAATTGTGCTTCTGTTTTCGGCCTTGTGCACATACTGAACATACTGAATCTTTCGGTGGGTGGCCCCACTCAGGCCGAAGGCTGGCATTTGGAGGCAATTAGGTATTTTATACCACTTGTTTAGTCCACTACTAACATGCTGAAGTTTCCTTACATTCTACAGCTGCAATACATACATGCAATACATTACAATACAGATGCTATGCAGAGTGTCATTGGTTCTTTGTCTCATTTGTAATGCGCAAATACACAAACACACACAGAATAGCCACTCCCACTGCTTTTACCTCTTCAAGTGCCACCCACACAGAGAAGAAGGCCACCATCTTGAGGATGTGGAGCTCCAGAAGTCTCCAGAGAAAAACCTGAACTTTGGTAAGAATGTCCGAGAATCTTCGGGACAATACCAGTAATCTGTCCATCACCAGACCCCACTTACTGGGTATCAGCTCTTCTAAAACTGGGGAGAGAGAGGGGGCCAACAAACAAAGTCAGTGAGTAGACAGAAATGAATAGAAAGGACAAAATCAACTGGGATCTGATCTTTTTTTAAATGTCTGAAAATGAATGTATGCAAATAGAAACACGTGATGCACATGTATCCACTAAGCCATATGGACAACTTGGATTGCTTATATTTGAAGGAAAGCCTGTTGGGGAAACTCCCATACTGGACCCCTGCTTTTCAAGTATAATTGATCTATACTTTATCCTATTTGACTTTTCCTGCCAGACTTGAAGTGAAAAGCTTAATTGTGCTGCAAATGTGTCCTGGCTGATCAAGATTAAGAAGTAGGTCATAGAACAGAACTTCTACCTTAATGCACTCATTGCCTCCCCTTGTTTTGCGTCATTATGTAGTATGCATGTAATCATACATAACAGACACTTATTTGAGTGTTGCTCATGTGTGTTGAATATCAACTTTTAAACTGTGTAAAAAAAAAGTTATGAAAAACTTTACCTTCATCTTCAGACTCCTCATTCAAGGTGGTAACCAGGTCTTCCTCCTCAAAGTTCAACCCTAAGTTACTAGAGCCAATCTGGTCCGTCGTCTCACTGTTCTTCTTCCTGGAGACAGATATAGAATTTATAATGAGACACAAAAAAAGCAGAAGCCTGAATGTAAATATTCACTGGCAGACAAGCAGACAGGTGATGACTTCTTTTCAGTATTACATTCTCAAATGAGACTTTAAAGGATGTTTTGGTATTTTGAATAAGACTATGTTAAATAAATGTAAAGATAACAAAATAGGATCTTAAAACATTTACAGACTTAGTGGAAATCTCTGCTAGCTCAAAAATCTTCAAAACTTTAAATATCCAGTTAAAGGAACATAACTTATTAAATGACCCCTGTCAGCCAAACTAATTTCACAAAAACAACCTTTGTGGAATGAAATGGCTGTGTTACCTGTGTATCGGTGAAACATGTTCCAAGTTAGTGATTTTCATGAAGGGCCTGTGGAAGTAGTGCAGCTGCAAAATACAGGCCAGCAGGAAGAAGCCAGGGATGAGAATGCTGGTAAAGAGTTCAGACAAAGCAAACGTCTCCAGGCCGATGGCTGAGAGCCTGAGGATGAAAGGGATGCAACCTTAACTATGTCACTTCTATAACTCTTGTTTCTTATACCTAAATGAACAAGTTGAATTGACTCCAGAAAGAGGGCTGACAAAGACCCCAGTGGTTTATTTATGTGTGGGTTAGAAATATTCCTTAGATTAGGGCTAAATACTGGGGCTTAAATATTATGCAGTTTTAAATTTACTATAGAAATCACAGACACAGACAAATGATACTCAAGACACTTCACAGCCCCCCATTAACAGTACATACTGCTCTTCTGTGAAGCCAGTGAAGTTTCTCCAGTAGTGAGGGAAGTCTTCAAACTGGTACGTGTAGATGGAAATCAGCACCAGCATGGTGTAGGCCACAACGAGCCACCAGAACAGCTTCAGCAGGCGCCTCCATAGAGTATAGTACACCTGAGAAATATGAACAAATCCCAAAAATCTTTGGAACCAACTTTTAGAATGAAACATACATTTTCAGAAAGCTGCAAGTGGGTGAATGATCAAAATTAAAATGTTTGTTCACAAAGAACAAAAACAAAATACTCACTGAAACGTGACATAACAGTGTCAATCTCTAACCGTCCTTGAATATGAAGGCTGACAACCCGTACGCTGTGTCCTGTAGGCCTGTTCCTACCTGGTAGAGACATAGGCAGAGCAGGAACAGCAGCATGTAGACGATCTTGTATCCCACAAGTTTTCCAGCGAAGGAGACCATGATGAACATCCCTCCACACACATAAATCCAGTATTTTGCATAACAGCTCATCACCATGGCTCCCAGAACCTTCAGCACGGACTCGTTACCAGACCTCTCTGCTAGAGAGGTGGGAAAGGGAGGGGAGGGGAGGAAGAGGCTGTAACACAGGGGTACTTAAACTTTTTGATTAAAGGCCCTTTTAGAATTTTACATAACATCAATAGTCCAGAACAATTACTTCTAACGGGGTCCCCCTCCCTAATGCTACCCATGTTTTATGGGAGCAATTATGGTTAACTTGCCATCTAAAAAGTGGAATCAGAGTTTTCATCCCTATTATTAGTCCCTTTATTGGGGTTACAAGAGTGGAATTAGGTAGGGGTTTGGTGAAGGGGAACTGCTGGAGAGATGGGAGTTGGTCCGGTGTCGCGCCGACATTGGGAAGTGGGTAAAAGTGCTGGATACTTTTGGGCTTCATGAACTCTCGGCCAATTCCCGATGTTGGAGCAACACAGGACCAAGACCAGCGGGTTCGGTGTACCTAAAAACCTCTCAGGAGCAACTCCCGTCTCTCTCGGTCCCCTTCACAAAAACCCTAACTCTAGGTTTATTGTTGAATCCCTAATAAGTGGAATAGGGATGAAAACCCTAATAGCCACTGCTAAGCAGGAGAGCTCATGCCAAAAGGAAATAAGATTGGACTAACAAGTAATAAGAAAAGTATTATGTAGACTAAGGCATGGATTAGGACTCTCAGCATCCAACCAGTGACTGTTTCAAAGCCCACTTGGACCAACAAAAAGGTGGCTGGTGCTGGTAGCTGGAGACATGACTGTTCAGTTGCCAGTCAAAGTTACCCTTGAGCTCGGCACCGCATCCTGAATTGATCGGGCCACCTTCAAGTGGCTTCTCTCAATGCATGTATATGGGTCCTGTTTGTGCATATTTGGACCTATGTGTGTAATGTGTAATAACAACAGTGTAAAAATGTAATTTCCGCCATGGGAAACGAATAAAGGAATTCTTCATCTTGGGCACTTCTTTAATAAAATTAATCAGATTTTCTTTACCCTTTTTCCACAATGTTTTTCGATGTATAACTGTGTAACTGTAAGATTTCAGGGTGTAAGACCTTTTGACTTGAGACTAAGACTGTTTTTAATATCAGCTTTGTGAAGGTAGACGTGTGCTAAATCAAACCTTCAAACCTACAACACCAGGGCTTAGAATCAAAGCATTAGCTTGCACTCTTCAATTTTCCTCAACTCATTATGTTGATCATGCCATTCTACTGACATTCACCAAAAACCAAAATGGGTTTCGCTCATCACACAATAAGCAGAAAAGCTAGGTGGGTCTAGTACAGCTCTGTTGGAACCTGACAGAGACACTCAGTGCCAGTGCTCAGATACATTCCTCAGAAATGACACTGCCTAATGTCATGCTGTCATGTAATCAGATACAAAAATGTTGTACTTAAATAAGCATGCCATTCAAAGAACGTTTGTAAGAAAGTCTGGCAAGAGAGAGACTTGATTGACACGTTCAGAAAAAGGCTGTGCAGAGTTGAATCCCAGTGTCATGGGTCTATGGTGGACGGAGCACCTGTTCAGAACACTAATGCGCCATCAGTGCCATCCCCAGCAACCCTATCCGTCAATAAGTGGAACAAGACATTCATGAGTGGAATGACTGATTACGTGGAAGGTGCAATTGCAAGTGTGTCAGTACCTCACGCTCACACACTGCCTGCTATGCTGTCAGGAGCTATTTGGGGTTCAGTCTCTTGCCCAAGGATACTTGGGCATACAGGGGGGAGAAGGCTAACCTTCAGGACATCTACAGTACAATGTCCTGACAAAAACCTAAACCTAAACTCTCCCTCTAATATCTGTGTGTGATAAATATGTGAAGTTCACAAAACAAAAGCTAACAAACCTGTGTCAAGGCACCAAATGGTTTCAAATAATGAAAACATCCAAACTTTATGCTGTTTTACACTCCTGTTCTTGTCTTCATAATTTGCCCTTCAATAGCATGTTAGACTTAGCAACATGAACCTCACCTCTGGAATGCATGACCACAGGGTCTGTGTTACAGTCCAGCTTTCTCCATGAGGATGATGACTAGTATCTTTGGGGAGATGGACTTCACAAAACTCCTGTGTAACGTGGATGATATCCTTGCCTTCATGCCACCAAAGGACAACGCCCTGTCCAGGCTCTTTACAGTGTTGAAATGGGTTGTGAGAGAACAACTGGCAGAAAGCTGGCTCCCAAAAAGGGCTACCTGCTGCAAAAACAGGTTGGATTTCTTGGACATGTTGTCGGTGGGGAGGGTGTGTCTGTTGATCCAATTCAGATGGGGGTCATCACTGACATGACGGCACCCAGCCTCATGGAGGACGATGGGGTCACACCCTCTGAATCAAATCATTCATTGGCATGGTATTTTACTACCAACATTTAATTCCGAACTGTTCATCATAAGCTTACACCTGTAGATTGGACGGTGGAACATGGGAATGAATTTATCTAGTTTCTGTGGGAGTGTGCCATGCTTGCCCATTCCAACTTTAAAGCATTGTTGGTGCAGAGCTATCCCATCCACCCCCAGGCAAAATCCCCAGAGCCGAACCTATTGCATGTGCAAGCAAAACTGTCAGTGCAGTATGCCATAGTGGAACTATCAGCTCAGAGCTCATGGCTCGGTTGTGGCGAATGCTTTGAATCACGGTCCCGTTGCAAAGCCCAGTGGTAAACAACAATTTCCACTCTTTCATAAGCCATATTGGGGCCAATATAGGATTGTCAGTTTGCTGTTAAATGTGTGGAATCAGATGAATACAGACCAGGTTTTTAGTATTCACTACCTACTGTAGGCAATTCACCAATAACAGACCTGACTACACCTCATTCTAAGACCAGCCCATACGGTCCTTAGATAAGCACACAATTGCATCAGTCTGAAACTAGCAGATACAGCTTCACCAGGTGTTTGATGCCCTTTGTATGAAGATATGTTTTAAAAGGAGAGAAAGACAAGAAGCAGTCAACTATGTCTGTGTTAGTGTGTGTATGCGTGTGAATGATGTCAGACCTCCAGTAGTGACTTCCTGTAGTGGCACATCCACCTTCCCCTTCCTGCTGAAGTTTTCCTTCACTGACTGACGCACCAACAGCCAGAAGGTTAAAGTGAACAGAAGCTGGAGAGACAGAGCGAGAGGGAATTGAAAAAAAACATGTAATGCAAGAATTCAAAGCTCACTGGGTTTTTTAAAAACTGTTGTTGTTTCTGACCAGCAGAATGATCTATGCCATTACTGCACATATAAAATGTAGGATTATTTTACATTTGATGTTTATTTATACTAAATACTCCATTCGTAGCTCTATAGTCAAATAAACACAATTTGTCACCAGGGATGATTCATGCAGGTGTGGAAAGTTTTTTGTGTGAAATTAAGTTTTTGAAAGAAAAACATAAATTTCCTTTAAAGTCGCACTCAGAATATGAAATAAGAGGATGTGACCAGGAGAGAGTTTATATCTGTCCAGCATCTTGGCTCTAGCGCTGTGTGAAAGAAAATGCATGAGCTCAGGCCTGAAGGCTGTATGGAAAGAAAAGCCCCATCACATCTGTTTTGGATAGGAAGTATTATGTTTTATGATATACACTATATCATTATGTCATAAAAAGGCACTGGTTCAATTTTTATCAACATACAACCACTGGTTATATCTGCTCTGAGCTTACCTTGGCTCCCAGTCTTAGACATGGGTACTGGGCTCTGTCCAGTCCCAGTTGTCTCAGGCTCATGGTTCCCACAGTGGTGGGTAGTTCAGGCTGCAGCTCCATGGCCCAGACGTACTGCAGACAGCACAACGCCAGGCCATAGAGCAGGATGAATGGAGAGCACAGAGTGGCTGCATGCCGTCTGCAAAAACATGACATGACAGTGAAATGTAAGCTGTGTATTTTTTTAGTTAACAAGACCAAAAATGGCCAAAGGTCAAACCAGGTAAGGAAATACTAAAGCATTAGCATTTGAGTATTTATGAATGACAATCAGATTCTATAATTTGTTCATTCATATATAGAGGTGTTCACCAAACCTGACACGTAGGATCCAAATAAGACACGCCCACAGCAACAACACAAAGGTCAGCCAGCTGTGGTACGTGATGCTCCAAACCTGAACAACGTGTAAACAGCACATAAGAACATGTACATGTCAAGTTTAAAGAATTCCTATTGTGTTATGGGTAAATTCAATTTATTTTTCTATTAGTTACCATCATGGCGATGAGAGCACAGACATAGCTCTGCTGCATGACCATCTTCCCCAGCAAGAAGAAGGGATTTTCAGCTTGTTGGTCACTGGGGATACTGCTCACACCTGCAGAAGATAAAAAAACATCCCAGCATGCAGAGGATACCAATAATTAATCACAAACCATCTAAAGCATAATCTGGAACAGTTTATATTATGTGATAGAATAGCATTAACTTAGTCTGTAATCTTAAAGGATTGTTTTAGGTTACTACAGCGTATATGACTATTGTTAATTGTCTCAATTCAGCCAACAAAGTGAACAAACTGGAGCAGTCGGAAGCCCAGATCAGCAATCAAAGCACTTTATTTTTGGGTTGTTGCTTATCAGTTAACTTTGGTGAATGTATTGACAAAATAAAAGGCATATCACATTATACTGTGACTAATTCTCATTTAAGAGACATATAGGGCAGCCCTACATCCCCCCTATATAAGATTTCTGAGGCAAGGTGTTTTTTTTGTTTGATACCTAAGTCTGGCGGAATCTCCCCAGACGCAGTTTCTCCTCTGCTGCTGTCAGACAGGATCATGAGCTGAAACAGAAGCGAAAACACAGACATACGTTATACATTAAACTGCAAATATTTGTGTAGAGGATGAATGAATACTATTTTGACACAGTGGGAAGTGGGCTCCCTTTTTCATGGCCATACAGCAACCAGCCAAGCAGCTTGTTTGGAATTTTCTTGACATTCACTCCTACAAATTAATCACGAGAAAAACTGGAGGGAGGTTCATTTAGATGAGGTAACTCTAAACATGTTTGGTGTTTTAGTGTTTTAGTGAAAAATATTTCACATATGCTTGAGCTAGATCAGATGTCTCAACGTCTGTCTCTGAACGAAGCAAGAGCGATGCTTCAAATGTAAATATGTAAATACACAGAAACTGTCCGGACAAAGAGAAAGGTTTTCTAAACTTAAGTGGGAAAGTAGGTTGCCATAGGAACAGTGATTAATTCACATTTTAATATTTAAATATCAGCTTTGGCTACTGGACTGTGAACGTCCACATAAAGAGAAGCTAAAATTAGTACCTGTGTGTCATCTTCATAGTTATCTTTTTGTTGACTCCATGGCCTTAACTCCACCATCTCATCCTTTACCACCTCCCTGTTCTCCTGCTGTTGCTCCTCCACCACCTGCTCAACACAAAGAAAACATCAGAGAAGAAACACATCCATAGCAAAACATAATTTTTACGTTCAAGTGACATAGATATCAGGACCAAGATATAGAGGAGATTTGGGTGGAAAGATTTGTCAAAAAAAACACAGGACTCAGGAGACCGCTGTAGGTTTAACCCTAACCCTGTTTAATTTAATTCTTCTGGGAAAAAAGACCAGAAACTTAAAGCAAGCACAACACACTTTCAGAAGATTGGAACTTGCAGTGTGTCATGCATCAGTTAATTAACTAACACAACAGTACTTATAAAGAAGAAGTGGCACTTACCTGGTAAGGTGCTCCATGGCTTCCTGTCTTCAGAACAGTTACTATGGTAATGTAGAGGAGGAACAGTATTCCTGGGTTAACATAAACCGGCCAATCATGATTGGTATTGAGGTTGACTTCATAGGGCGAGGAGCAGTTTCCTGGTATGATGATGTCCTTCAGACCGAAAAGTCTAGACAGGAACAGAGGTAAAGACATAAGCGAGAAACAGAGAAAGTGGTCGCAGTTGGAAATAAATACGACATCATTATCAAATGCTTTATAATGTTGGAAATATAATTATTTGGATAAATTGATGGATTTGATTAAGCAGTAAACAAAAAGTAATATTTAAGACTAAACACAACCTTTTGAAACTCCTGTTATTTGATCTGTGCATATTCTTTTTTATAACCTTAGAATGTGTGACTCTTTCAGAGAAAAATCTGTCTGAGAAGTTTGATTGTAATAAATAATAGATAAAAAGGAAATAGACAAAACAACGGAGTCCAGAAATTACCACACTAAAAATACCTTGGGTTACATGATAGTGACTCATTTGTCAGCTAAAATTATTATTACTAGCAATATATGAGATGTCCATCTATGAATAGATTTTGCATCAAAGCAAAACCTTAGTGAGGCTCAAATATAGTATGAGCAGGTCAGCTGAGTTTCTTAAGTTTTTAAAAGTCCCTTATAGTATAACAGTAATCCTGGGACAGTAACAGCAAATACGAATGTCTTCATTTTGAAAATTGTTACTCAACTTCTTTAAAAAAATACACATTTATACATAATTTTCATTTTTATTTTTCCCCTTTTCTAATATGTAAACTCATGCTGACTTCATAACCACATCATCCCTGAAAATCACAGCTGCGCATTCGTGCTGCCAGTCTTCTATTGAACCCACAGGTGTTTACACTGGGTTCACACCAGGTTACCGTGGAGGTCACTGAACTGAACTCACTGTCATGCTCATGAAACCAGCTAAAGACAACTTATACTTGGTGACATTGAACATTCTCCTGCAGGGAGTAGAACGACTCAGAATCTGGCATCATCAGCACAAATCCAAGAAACCCACAACTCACTTTGGACATTTTATACGTATCAAACAATTTTACCGACCGTGTTTGTCAAATGTGTACACGTTAAATAGAGAAGCGAGTCGTTCTCATTATAGTAATAAAAAGACTTGACATGCTGACAGCAGGGTATCCTTGTTCGCTGACTGATGAACAGCAGTGACACTGAGACAGACACCTGACCTCTGGTCATGAATGATGATACAGAGAAACGGAGAGAACATATGTCATGGCAGAATGCTGCACTACTCCTTCGTCTTCAGTTTAGCAGAATAAGGCTACCTGACATGATGAGGCATCAGCTGCTTGCTGCATGGCAAGCATTCCACACATTCCTCAGCTCTAACTCACAACACAACACAATCGCTCGCAATCCACCTGATATTGCTTTTTGTCTGTCACTTCAGAGATTTCACACACTGGAATCCTTACTATTAATAGATACTGAAGGTTTTCTGAGCATGTCAGGTGAATATCAACCTGTAACACTGCAAAGACAGAAAGCAGTATGCTGGGCATAGAAATAGAATATGTGGTGAAACTTATACGGAGTTAATTAATATATAATGAATAATAATAACAGAAGTCTATAATTATTTCCTTTAAATTCAGTTTAAGAGGTTATGTGTAGAAGCCAAAAAGAGGGAGAGGACAAAAGTAATCATAATTTCCTCCTAAGGTTTTGCCTTGTCTTAAAAATGAATGAGTTAATACAAATCCATTTGATTGTTTTACCAAAACGTTCTGTGATATGGTTTACAATTATATAATGGGATGGAAAACGTGACATCCGGTGTATATGGAGCACTAACAACATCATCAAAAATAACTAGCATGTTATCTATCAGTATAGAGGTTTCACTTCAAATAGATCAATGAATCAGATGTTTTAGTCTCACCTGGCCCAAAGACTGTGTGGGGGGAACAGGGCCTGGGCCAGCAGACTCTGGTACAAGTATAGGCAAACCATGTGACCAGCAGTGAAGAAGCCCACCATCACACACAGTGCATTGAATCCCAGGTGACTGATGGGAAGGTGGTACGCCCACCAAGTGCACACGCCGATGAAAAGCAGGAAGTAGATGGCTGAAAAAGCCGAAGGTAGTGTGATTCCTGGGAGGAAACAGGAGAGGTCAGATACACTTGATTAACACGGAGAGATGTGCTATATTAACAGCTTGAATAGATTTATGTAATCCCCTGGTTCCATGTAATTAACCTGTAATTTGACCTGACTCGCTTCACCCCTCAATGTTAAGCAGAGCATGAGACCATGAGAGGGTGTAGATTACCCAATAATGCATTCAAATACTGTTGGTTTTGCCCTTAAACAATGTTGTGATACTTTAATTCATTTTGTAAACTACATCGTTTGATACTCTACTTGTAATTTATAAATACAAGGTATTAACTATAGGTATTATTGTACTGGTACTTGTAAACTTCCAACATATTTGACATGTTTTGTAGTTATTGATCAGAAACACTTCTGTCATGATTCTGTTGTGTACAGTAGAGTACTGCCAAATGCTTGGACTTCAAATTATTGTTATGGCATCAGAAAACAGCATGGGAAATTGGTTAATGGGGCAATGTGTTTTTGGTCTCCATTATAAGTTAATGGAGATCAAACACACATTGCATTACATCAGTATGACAACCCACAGTGGCTTCCCTCACAGACTGGCCACAGACTGGTGTCAATATTCTCTAGGTGTTAATATGTACATATCCTAACCCTTCAGAACAGTAGTAGATAAAAAATGGTCTGAGAATCAGAATGTAAACATGTGAATGTAACATCGTGGCCTGGACTGAGCCAACGCTTCTGTCAGCGTCTTGTGTCATGTGTTGTGAATAGCTATGAGAGCCTGCGAGGCTAATGTTACATAGATCTTACCAGCCAAAGCCAGCAGGCTGATGGCTAAGATTCTCCCCAGGTCCCGCAGAACTTTCCGTGCTATGACCTTTAGACGCTCTGCCATCTGCTTGGCTCTGGTTGCTGTGGAAACCTCCTCCTCTGGGTCACCCTCTAATGACCTCTCTTCGTCATCTTCGTCTCCTGATGTCTCTTCTTCCCCTTCCTCATTTTTCTCCTCCTCATCACCATCATCATCATCATCAGAAGCAGCATCGTCAACCTTGGTTCTATCTGTTGGATCGTCATCAAGCTAAGGTTGGGAAAGAAAAATACTTTTATAGTCACTTCTTAAAATGTTCCTCAATTGTAGTAAATTTGAAATGTCTTAATAGGCAAATCTAGAAAATTCTTAAAATTGTGTGTTGGCATGTTAATCAAAGCTGAACTAAAATCTAGGAATATTTCTCTGTTCAAGATCTCTCAACCAGTGTTCAGTCATCTGGACTACAACATTATCAGGTGGATTAAGCACATATGAATGCTTAATACCAGAGAGGAATTTTATAAAAACCTGTCCCCTCATCTCGTGCATATCGTTGGTGTACAACATCATCACAACATTAATGTACGTCATAATAATGTAATCTTTATTTCATTATGCAAATGTCTGTTGTGTCTAAGAGAATGGAAAGTTTTATATGCCCCCTGCTCCTTCACAGACTGCTTTTGCAGTACTTTATGGGACAGGACTGCTGCCCAGGGATGCAATGGAACACTGAACACAGATTGTACCATTTTTAGTGGCTGCATGTGTAAAACATTATAACATAAAAATAGAACCACTCCTCCAAACTGTACAAACAGTATAAAGTAGAAGCAGAAAACATTTACTCATGATCTGCTGTAACAGGTGGAAAACGTCTAATGTCTTTAATTACGGAGACAATTTATCTCTTTCGGACTTAACTGCTGAATGCAGTAGTATGAAGTATGAAGTTTGTCAAAGGCTAGAAATCAACTTGGGAAATCCTCTGAATGATAAATCCTTCAGTGAGTCCTGGTACAGCCTGGCATCCTGCCACTCAAATGTTTGAAAGTTGTGTTTGTGTTGAGCAAATTAATAGCCAGTGCTAAACTTTCCTTTATACGTTTCTATTCTCTACTAAACCCTGAGGGAAATATCATACATTTGATCCAGTGTTATATAAGACTGTTGATTAGTGCAGCTTCAACCATCATAGAGCTAACTTGATGGCTGTATAGGAGTCCCTGGAGTAATAGCGCCATATGGACAGATCCATTCAATTTTTCAACACCAAGTGTACTTTCTTCCTAATCCCTGAATTTCCTATATGAAAGCAGGGATTGAGGAAAGAACAGTAAGAGCATGTGTTTATCATATCAACATGAAAAACTCTCTAGATAATAACTTTGACTCAGATTCTACTCTCTCCCTCTCTCCTGGCCATCATCTCTCTACTGTTTGTTTGGACAGCTGCCTTGGAAACGAATGACAGGGAGAAGGTTAAAAGAGGAACAGAAAGGTAAGAACACAAACATAGTCCAGAGTGAGAAAAAGAGGAGCATGAAAATAAATGATAGGCTATAGGCTATATAATAAATAAACCTTTATTGATCCCGTACAGGAAATCAGGAATGCATACAAACACGCACACACACACAGAGAAAACAAGAAAGAAAGAGAGAGAGAGCATGAGAGAAAGACATAGACACCTATCACAGTCAGAAACAGTTGTTCAGACTCAAACTGTGAAAAAATAGGCTGCAAGCAAAAAATAGGGGAAACATTTCTTCTGCTGTTTTTGCTTGCTGATTTTGATAAACAAAATGTTGTGAACACAAAACATTTGCCTTTGAAAAACACAGTTTGCACTCATGACTCACCGATGTAATATTGGCAGCTGCCACCATTTCTCTGTTCCTGACCAATCTGCTGCAGAGGATGACTGTCACCAAGGTAACCACGCACACGCCTAGGTCGGGACACAGAAGGCGTAACACGGTCCAAGGATTGTCCAAGGGCAGCCTACAAGATCCACACATACACAATGAGAAACTGTCACGGGGGGAGGTCAAAGGTCAAACATCTCACATGCACGAGATGCAAATTCAAAACGTACAAAAGGTTATTTCCTTAAATTAATTTGACAAACAATGTTACTCACACAACTGATGATATTTAACAGGACTTGTGGGTTTCTGTTTGTAATATTTGTTTAAAAAAACGTTTTCTGCACCCTACATTGTGCCAATGTTGTGTGCCTTCAACATTACATGTACATATTGTGGCAAAAGATCCTCACTTATCATTACTAAAAACACATTTGCACCATTGCAGACTAAAACCCTTATTCACCAATAATGACCTTTCCCACAATCGCTCGTCCAACCATCAATAATAGCAGTATGCATAACTAAATCAGACACAAGTTACATACCTGGATACTCCTATTTGTCTGGTTATGGTGTCCCATTGTGAACAGTTATCACCTATGCCAGTGTTGAGAGGAGGATATGTGTAGAGGACTGTCTGGAAGCAGATATGAGCCACTACAAACAGGAGACTGGTGCAGAATACCGCTCGGATAAAACGGCCAGTGTGACCTGGAAGGCAAACAAAGTAGAGTCAGATGTCAAATTGGAATGTTTCTTAGCACAATACCTGCTTACATCGCCTCATCAAAGGTGAAAGATACAAGTTAGATACAAGTTACAATTGTAAGGACCTGGAGAACCCTCATATCTCATGCCTGTAGGCCTTTATGTAATGAAGGTGATGAGGACGATGGTCACAGTGGGGCAGTCACAGCAACTTCCACAAGCACTGTTTGTGTTTCCAACCCCAGCCCACTCTGGATGGAAAACACCCTCACACATAGCTACAACCATTCTTTATTTCAGTCTGACCAACCTGTGTGTGTGTGTGTGTGTGTGTGTGTGTGCATGTGTGAGTGTGTGTGTGTAGCTGTGAGAAATATTTGTGATATAAACCCATCATTCAGACCTTTTGGCTGGTCCTTACAATTTTAAAGATCTTTTAAGGGTTAAGACTTGGTTTTAGTTTTAGAATCAGGTTCAGGTTTAGGAGTTAATGGGCACACATGGAAGGTGGAAACGATGAAGAGACGATGGAGGACAAGACAGGGAATAGTAGAGGGGTAAAACCAAAAAGTGGCAGAAATGCAACTCATTGACCACGTGGACCTGGCAGACAGAAATGAAACGAGATTATATGGTCTATTGAGAGCTACGCTAACATGTCACAATCTTGTCTCAATGTTGCCTAAACAATTCAATTTAACAGGCTTGCATTTAGCAAAATTTGCCCAGAAGGCCCCTGTCTGGAGATGTTATAGCCCCAGCCTTGCTCCATTAAACTCTGTTTCTACTAGTGTTTAGCTGAGTTCAAGCAATAAGAAAGTGCTTGGTCGGAAGTGCCAGTGTTATGTGTTCTACGTGTACGTTTTGGATGAATAGTATGCAAAAGTGACAGCTTTGGTTGTTATTGTCAAAGATGTAAATTGTTTTGTTAGCATGCTAGTGGTTAGCATGCTAGCATATAGCACGCTGGTTAGCCCAATAGACATTACTAATGTGGATATAGTTAAGTACTTACAATGCTTTATTTAAGGCAGTGTTTGTCACACCTACAAGAGCTATTAGGAGTATCTGGAGACACTAATGATAATCATTTACTTTCTTCTTTAAGGATCACACACAAACACGTACACCTACATTCTATTCTGTATTCTGGATACACTGAAAATAAAGACGTTAAAGGGCACCACCTGAACACTACACTACAGCTTTGTATGGTCCTCTCCAACATTGATTGTCCTTTGAGCCAGATGCCGTGTTAGTTTGGGATCAAGAATCCATTCAACTTGAGTTGAATGTTTTGGGCCTTTCCTGGCTGACCAGTTCTGGGCAAGCCGTATCCACAATTACTCACTCACGTTAAAACCACGTCAGAGATGGCGCCCGCCACTCGAGAGGACCTATCTGTGGGTACTGTGGTCCTGCTAATGGATTATTAAGATAATCGATCGAAAGGTGTCTTTGAAATGGGAAAGCACACTCGCGCCACTGTGATGCAACCGGCCTTTAAATGTAGCCTGTGATGAAGGCGGCCTCTGGATTGGGACAGACCTCATGTTATCAAGGAGGGAAAAGCATTCACACAGACTCCCTACGAGATCAAACAAAAAACTGAAAATGCCGTTTGCTGACTGTTCATTCCTCAAACTTCCTGGATAAATGTTATAACACATGATGTGTACAAATCTGTATATGTTTTACACAGTGCAGAGAAAGTCTACAAAACAAACAACAGGAGTCTTGATCTTCTATCACCTTATATAATGGATAATGGATTCAAGAAATGACTTGTAGAGCAGCAGAACACACCCACAACTCTGCACTGTGATGCTGCCTTCATCCTAAGAGTAAACTGCAACACTAAAGTGTTACGGAGCACGGACGGGAACATGCACTGAGCACTGCACTGAAACACTGCAGCTTACAAATATTTCCAGGCCAGTACTAACCTGTGAGTGTGTCTGAGGTGAGACAGCAGAGGCTGGGGGTGGGGGAGTGGAACAAGACATCCATTTCATTTGTTTGTGCCAGTTTACAGTGCCCAGCGTTCCTCCTTTTTCTAAACTGTGACCTGATCAACACCTAACTGGAATCACAAGCATCTTTTGGATTTGGACTCATTGTTAACATTGTTTTTTCAGTGACACTGCTTTTCAAATTACCTTACATCTCCATTGCTATTCAGTCATTACAGCATCATATCTGGAAGTCATCAGAGGAAGCCATGCATGTCTTAACTGGTGTGAAATTACTATGGGAATGAGATTTAAACACTGGCATCAAAGGAAAAGCTCAGTGTCCACAAAAATCGAATAATATAAGACATGGTGTCATACGTTTTCTGGTAACCTTTCACCAATGCCTCACCGAGTTTGTACAGAACATCACCAGTCTCCAACCAAAAACCCCACAGCCCCCTACTAACAGGAGAACTATAGGCAAATAACAGTCATGTATACAGTGTGATGAATATCTGAGAACATGCCAGTTGTTGAGTAATCCTGGGTTCCAACTGTCCCCTAGTTCTCCTCAGAGCTCAACAGTGCTGCTTCCCATTAGACGCACAAATTTTTCCTCTGCTCCATTTACACAGCTTTCATGTGTGTGTGTGTGTGTGTGTGTGTGTGTGTGTGTGTGTGTGTGTGTGTGAGAGTGTGTGTGTGTGTGTGTGTGTACGTGTGTGTGTGTGTGTGCGTGGATGCACGTGTCAGTTTTTGGCGGGCCACAGGGTTTTCCATTGGGGGAACTCCCCCACACCCCAACTCCCCCCACCCCCATTAACTTTAACTCCTCTCCTACCAAAATAAAAGCCTACCCACACATTCTGATCATGAGATCGTAAAGGGTGTCATTAACAGAGACAGACGGGAGGATTAGAAAAGATCTATGACTTCTGTCCTGCTAAGGATTATAGTGCCATGGAGCAAAGACTCAATTTTTATTTCAATATTGTGAAAACATATCAGTGGAAACTACCTGAACTAATTATGCATGTAGTGTCAGATTAAATCAGAGATTTTGTGCTTCTCAGTGAACTCATATTGTCCGCGGAAGCAGTTACATTCAACCGCGTCAAGTCGAGGAGCAAAACCCACATTCACATGCACTTTTCTGACACAGTGTAAGCTGTTTATATTACAGTAAATATCACTCTTTATTTATATCCATTGCTGGGTACCACACATCCACCTCGACCAGAGACCAAAACACTGCTGGGATTATTTAATTCCCGACAAGCTGCACTTAAATGTGTGCATAATTTCGTATGGAGAAAAACACACTGAACCACATTAACCACTCCGGCGACCTGCCCAGTCCAGAAAAGCACAACAGTAAGATGCAGTCAGCCATGGATGATCCAAACACCATGTCCAGCATAAAGCACTTATACAAATTCATAAAATAATAATAATGGAGGGATGTAGATATTCGTATAAAATGTTTTAACCTATGTTGGAATATAAGTATATCGTGAGAAACTGAGCACCTAGACCTCTTGCTAGTGAGGCACATTCAGAACTGTGGTGATCACTTGAAACAGAAATGCTAACCAGGCACAGGCCATAATCCTGCTAAAAATCCTTAGAGAGAATCCTAAAAGAACATTCTTTCACTTAGAACCCAGTTCTCCACAGATGGTGCTTCAACAGAGAGCAGGAGAATATCTCTCAGGTAAAACATTCCCTTAAACTAATGTCATTCTCTGTCTGAAATATGAATTACGGGACAGAAAACTGCTTCCTGGAGTTACACGAAGTGGATTATTGAGACAAACTTGCAGTGTGAGGGAAGCACATAGGTGTTAAATAGAGCTGATATGCATGGACGGACGGTCTTACCTCTGATTGTGTGTTTATTGGGACACAGGAACCATGGCAGCAGCAGCAGGTAGAGGAAATAAACCAGGGACAGGATATTGTAGCGAAAAAGAGAAGCTGCAATGACAAAAAAAATCAAATCAAGCCACAGCAAACAAACTATGATGGCTGAGGTCCTACATACATGCACAGTCCCTGATCTCAACAGAAACATGAAATTGACATATAAGCAGTCATGGATTCTGAAAGCAAATGCTCAACTCTGTGTTTTTATGGCTGCACCGTTCCATAAGGTGGAAACATTTTAAAACACTCCAAAAGTGTCTTTGTATAATTATGATCAAATTTCAAATTTCCTAAACCAAACCAGACTATAAAACTGGAAAATTAGAAAACATTTATAAGAGCGTTGTATAATGTTGGATGTTCTAGAAACTGTTTTGTTGGTTTTGGAATAAGGACCCTGTGAGATGAATGTGTGCAGGGTTTTCAGACCTTGCTTAACGTGAACAAAATCAATCAATCCGAATTCTCCTTTGGTATTGTTACTGTCTAACATTGTTTCTCCACAGCTACAGAGCTTGGTCACTGTCTCTACTGTCTCGAAAGCATTTTACAGTCCGTGCATGTTTTCCATAGTATTTTGGTCATTTTATTTGGTGAAATCATTCATATAAACTTCACCCTCATCTTACTAGTTTTATTTATGTTTCACAAAACCGATGTTATAATGCAAACAACACAGTTTCTAATCTAGAAACAGGTTTGTTTATGGGCTTAGTCTGCCTGGTGCATAGCTCTACAGATGTCTTTCTTCTGTACGTACAGAACAACGGGAAAGAGTTTATGAGGTCCTGCTGACTTGAAGGGATTAACACAATGAGGCAACATTAAGAAAATGTAATGGCTTATTTCCTCCTGTTAAGCCCACCTAGTGATAATTGTGCAATTTAGTTGTTGATGAATCTTAGCCTGCTCCAACTGAGGTTTGCATACAGGTTGGCAACTGGTCTTAGATTATTCTGTGGACCAAATATTTGATCGCCAAAGTTTTTTTTCTGCTGTTGTGAACAGGTATGACACAGACAATCTCGAGAAAATGTCTGGACCTTATTCACCCGATATTTTCTACAGTGTATGTCTGAAAACATAACTCTCTCGATACCTGCTTTTCAGTCTCTGAACTTTTTGGAAAGGTGCAGATGTCATCACCATAACCATTGAATGCATATAAATACAACCTGGTGGGGTGGCACTTTTGAGTCGTTTGTTCACGGCTTTGTCTTCTTTTTAATCTCGCTCACCATCACTTGATGGTGGAGTCATTATTGCATGTACACTTGCTATTATTTTCTCTAGAAGCCAAAAACATGTGGCCTTCCGGTCTTTGGAAATAAGACCAAAACAGCAGTAGACTGAAAATTGTATAGCCTACCTCAGTCTTCTGATGTGTTTGATCTCTTCATCTCACTGAGAGACAAGGACAAGCTTTCTTTGTTGAGGAAGATAACAGAAATGTTGTGATATAATAGAAAGAAAAGCTCTATTGTAGAGTATTCACCTAACCGTAAATCTTTTGATGAAGTCATTTATGAAGGCCAAAGGTTGTTCTGGTATAATCTATATAACAAAACTGACTAAACAAACCCTGCCCTGAAAAAACACAACTAAAACTGCAGGACACCACACAATCAACATATGGACTCAGATCTACTGTTTCTTTGTCTCTCATTTGTTTGTCCTTTTCCTCTTGGGCATAATGCAGTGGAAACAAATAACTCAGATATACACCAGAAGCCAGAAAAATGTAAGTCAAACCAAACCAAATCTGGACCTCCATGTCCAAACCACCTGACAAATCTATTGGCATGTAAAGGCCTCTCTGTCAAACCGCTCTTCTGCACCATTGCCTTCTCTAGGGTTGTGCTCGGCTCCATATTTGTAACTTCATGAAGTCCACTACAAACAAAAAATATAAACTATACACAGCATGTCAATTTCAATTTCAAAACTTTTTTTTTTTTTTAACAATTTCCCCAGCTTGTTATTTAACAGATTTCTCTGAGCTGGGTTGGGATTTAAGACAATGGAGGGATTGCACAAATGTATCGATGATCAGGAACAAGGCAGGAAATAGTTGAGGGATAAAACCATATAGGGGGATGTAATGTAACTTAACCCACAGTGTATAAATGATAGGCCTAATACAGAATCACAGGCCGTTTAAATTAGGACTTAAATTCAGCTTAGTGCCTTGACTATTTAATGAAAGGTTTATGGGTAGCAACGTTTCGTTTTCGTTTTGAATAATGTAACCTGCAATGACCAACACAAAAGAGAGTCCACCTCTAATGTCCTTGAACAAGGTACTAACCCCATCTGCTCCCCGGACGCTCTCAGCTGTCCTCTGCTCTGTGGCCTTGCATGCGCCACAGATGGGTTCAATGCAGAAGACAAATTCCCCTGACTTGTGTGTTTGCATGTGCATGTTGTGTGGGACGATGTGCAATTCTAATTCTAATTCTAAATTATATTCAGATTTCAGAGTCTCAGTTACAGACACTTCAAAACCTTCACTAAAAAGAAATTCCACTCAGGGAATATAGAAAATGTGTTTTGTTTTTTTTGGCTGAGGTGTATTAAAAAGGTTTGTTGTTTTTTTCTTGGTACATTATAAAGGACATTCTTTTTTCATTGTGGAGCTGCAGCATATGTTGTGGAGTCACTAGATGGAAACCCCTGTGAAGAGACACCACATAGGCTGTAACACTGAACAGTGTTGCCCTCGAGAGGGAGAAGGCATTTCCTCTCTTCCATATGTGACTCATTCTACTGGTCATCTGACATGGTGGTAACATGCCAATTCACTTTGGCTATTTATGTTGAGTGTATATATGTTGCAGCCTGTGAGCGACTTCCCGAACAGAAACAGTCAAGGCGCTCACACAGCCTGTCATTCTCTCGCAGTGATGTCATGCCTCAGCTCTCGCTGCATGCAAGAAATAATGACATGTTTAAAACAAATGGTCGTTTGAGAGACTAGAGTTCAGTTCCACACCCGCAAATAAAGGAGAAGAGAGTGAACGCATCTTCACGCAAGAAAGGCACTGCCAACCCATCCCATAGTTTATATGCTAACATGGGAATATAAAAACATATATTTATACACTTTTCAGACAAATCTATTTCAATTTCAAATAAAATCATTATTTCTAACCTTGCCAATGTCTTGACTTTATTTTCTATTCATTTTACAACTCGTGGTGGTAAATAAAAGTGTGACTTTTCATGGAAAACACAAAATTCTCTGGGTGACCCCAAACTTTTGAACGGTAGTGTAAAAACATATATTTATACACTTTTCAGACAAATCTATTTCACTTTAAAAACTTGAAGGTGAGGTAATGGTTTAGAGACACAAAAAATGAACTTCTAGTAGATGTTAATAAAACAGCAAAAGGTTAATAAAGAAAAAATAGAATATATAGTGAAAACTGTATATGTTAGAATACAATACTAAAATAAACAAAACTAAGTATAATATGATATGTAAAATATATTATAAAATGAATAGAATAAATAATGATCAACATTGAAATGTTTACAAAGAAAACTGAGAGCAAAAAATCAAGACTGAAGAGATGTATTTTGAGTTTATGTTTATATCTATTATGTTTAATATCGTTTATATTTCCAGCTCCTCTCAGATCCTCTGGAAGTGTGTTTCAGTGCCTCCTAATGTAACAGCTCAGGGAGGCACCCCTGAAGTTTATTTTTTTTTATTTAATTCATCATCAGATTTTGGATCCTGCGAATGGTCTTCACAGGGGAAATACCAATACCAATAACAATACCCTAAATACCAAAACACTAAATACCAATTCCCACTCAAAGAGCAAGCTGAGTCTTACGGAACTCCACCCTGCTGGTAATCATCAAACGCACCCAGAATTATGTCTATGGAGAAACATGATAACAAAGCACAGACTAGTTCACACTACTCTGTCCCTTCTGTTTATCATATTTCCCCTGCTAACATTCAGATGCTGAGTAGTACTTTTGTCCTGAAGAACTGCTGTTTGCTGGTTTGGTTTGTGCTTTCACATCTCTTTTCTGTGCTAGGAAATGTTGCAACACTTCATTTCAGATCTGTCTCTCCTCTTCTTCTGAGCACATTGACTCTGTTGAGGTCATTTCCCGCCTAACTGCTCATCAATTTTGGAAGTGTGTATTGCAAATCAGAAATCTTCCCAGGTCGAATTTGTGCTCTGCAATGAAAAAATGTGCTCATTTTATGTTCCTGCTAATCAAAATATGCAAATATTCTCTTGATTTCTAGATAAAAATGATCAGAATAATAGGTCATTGTATTTTAAAGCCTCTTACCTTACCTGAACCTGTGACTTAAGTTTTTATTTAACATGTTCTTTGCTCCTTGTATCAAGTCTAACTGCACTCTTAATTTATTAAGAGTATAAAACATCCACAACTACTAAAATGATTGATTCTCAGCATGACACTGAGATTTAGCTACAAAATGTATTTTGTAAGTGAAAAGTTTCCATTTTACCTACAGCACTTTTCTCTCATGAGGCATCAGGGCCTTCATCAGGCCTGACTGGGAAAGGTGCATGTTCACTTTTACAAAAGCCTCTTGTACTCCGTGCAGAACCATTATAGATGATACACAATAGATGAATCCTTGTAGGATTATTTGCTCTGTTGTCACAAGCGCTGGTTTGTTATTTGGAATCTTTGCCCGTTACAATTGGTTTTAATGTTGTGTTTTTCTGTTGTGGACTCATAGACATATGCAATTTATAATTCATTTGTCATTCATTCAGCTGCACAAACTCCCGTGTCTGCTGTGTAGTTCAGCCTCAATGATTGATGATATTTAGTAATTGCGGAAATAACACTTCAGCAGGTGTTTGATGTCTGCAGAGCCTGAGACTGTACCAGATGTCAACTACACACTAACAATTACAGATGTATCACTGCATGATAATGTATTACATATATTGTATTTACATTCACAGAAAAAACAATACACACTCCTTCATCCTTTTTAGGTCCTTGGCCTGAATAAGTTGAAATAAATATGATGATTTATCTTAATGTGAAGCCAAGACAGGGTCCCAAATTGTTGTGTGCATGTGTGTGTGTGCATGTGTGTGTGAATGGGTGGCTGGAAACAGCAGTGAAAATTGCTTTGAGTACTCTTTCAAGAATAGAAAAATGCTATGTACTGTAAGTACAGACCATAAGGACAATGCAAGTTAAGTTACCTGAGCCCAAAGAAAGCCAGGAATTAAGACATTGCTTTTACCTGTCTGTAAAGGTATGTCTTATACGGCACGTGATACAAAATATCACTGACAGCTGAATGCATAAGCAAAGCGACCATCTCCTCTATGTATAATACATAGTATATACACTACATAGTGCCTCTACATCTTATTATGTGATGTCAGACATTATATTTGTTACAATATTTCCAAAAAAGTGGACCTTGAACGCCAGAAATATAAAGCTTGGTGTCAGTCCATTAAATGGTTGTTGTCGGCGTGAATAAAATTGAAGCGTATTGCCACCGATCTACAGGCCTTTGTCAGTGGGAAGTTTGAGTGGACAGAACTTCTACAATGTTAACCTGTTTTAACCATGGTAACCAAGCTTTGTTCGGGTTTGTTCTCTGCACTGGTGAAGTCTCGTAAAATTGTACAGTTTGTCAATCAGCTAACAGAATTATTTATACGTCTTGTCGATTACACAAACATTCTTCTGTCCTTTACCTCACTCACTGGAACCCAGCTACTGTATATTTAGGCTTTATGGAGACTAGAGATGCACACGTGAGTGTGTGTGAGAGCGCGAGGGGGTTCCTCTATTTTCTCAGTCTATAATCAGAGAGCGGGTACAGTCACATCCCTTTTTACAATTCTGTAGATGTGTCTTACACTGTTCCACGATTATTAATCCTCGTGTTCAGGGATCAACCCTGCTGCCCCCCCAAAAAAACGTGTGACAGACGAAGGTAAAGTAAACGACAATAGGATAAGTCTTTGTCTCTGTAAACATACTGTATATAAACATATAAACTGTCATTCAGTTAATTAAAACCCTTATTATGGTCCAAAGTATACAAAATAAAAAGTAACCAAAACTTAAAGGAGCTGAAAGTCAGACAAGATGCAAACAATGTTCTCATTTGATCATGTGGAAAAATATACTATAGCATATGTATCTAACATAGATATACAACTATGCATTTATTCATTTATATGACGGGTTAATGTTTCAAAGCTCTAATTGACAATGGCTTAATTTTGTAGCAGAAAAAAAGACCAGAGTAGTGTCCCAAAGGGTTTAATCATCCTGCTGGTAAGCTCACTATATTGTTCTCTACATAGACATCACTACATAGTGCGTAGGGGTTAGGTAATGAGGGAGTTATTTCGGACATAACCATGGACACCATGTGCCATAAAACATCAAAGAAGAAGAAGAAGCAAAAGCCAAGGTTAGGTTTTGATTACAATTCAAACCCAGGCCTGGGCGCAACTCCACCGGACGATGATGAGACGGACGTAATGGAAGCTGATACAGCCACATCTGCTATGTCGAGGACCAGTGAGTGTGGTGTCTTTGAGTAACGACAGGGTTGCAGGAGGAAAAAAGGAAGAAAGGAATGAAGTTAGGCAAGGAAAGAAGGAAGGAAGGAAGGGTAGTTAGATAGGTATCACTGTCACTTTCTGGTTCACACCGATCAGCGACCCAGTGTTCAGATAACACAGCTCGAGCAAGCTCTTAAATGTGCTTCCCTGAGTCATGCAAATCAAATTAAGCTTGAAGAGGTCAAATCACCATACGCTGTGATCAGGCATGGAATGTGTGGATTTTACATTCCTCCGGTCTTTAGCTGTGAAAATGAAGATCTCCAGGTTAGTGCCCAGCTATGTTGAAATGTGCTTTAAGCCATTGCTGGCAAAATAGCAGCCACAACAGCAATCAGGGCTGAATGTGTTTCATTCCTCACTTCACGTGCTGGAAAAAACAACAGGTCTGCTGTGGAACCCATCAGAGCAGTGAAGTTACTTGTGATGATGCTGTCAAACTTTTTGAAATGGAACATTTTCTATGAGTGTGTGTGTGTGTGTGTGTGTGTGTGTGTGTGTGATTTACAGACCAGCTTTCCTGTTTTTGTGGAAAGAAAAAAAGCCAAACAGACATGAATAATTTACACTCCCAATTTCCCCCCTCTCTCTCACATTCTTTCGAACACACACAAACACGCACACGTGCAAAAAACACACTCACATGCAGTAATCACACAGTGTGTTATAATGCTGCTGGAGTAATGGAGCTGTAATTTATGTGTCAAAATGATCGGTCCCCTGTGTACATGTTAACACTGCAGGGTTCCCACCGTGGCCAAACTGTTAATTTCCACGACTTTCATGAGAGTTAAAACAAACACACCGCACATGCATAGGACAATCAAAAGAGCCTCAGCTCCAACATCTGAGCAGCAAGAGAAACTGAAAATTCCAAAGGGAAAATGTCTAACTTTTGCAGCCAGTCCATGCGCTTGGAAAGTTTTTTTTTTTCTCCAAGTTGAACTTTGGCTGAGGAAGGGAAAAAAATACATTTCACAAAAAATAAAACTTGCTCTGTGATTGTGATTCTGACTCTAGCTCTCTCTAAGGCACTCTATAAACAGTAATTAACAGTTGCAATGCATTTCCACTTGAAGAAAATCAAAGAAAAGGTGGTTTTCTTTTGGTGTAACACACTATTAAAGCTGTGATATCAAATTGGTGCACAGACTGGCAAACTTTCTAATGTCTGAGCTAGAAATCATTCAATACTGGTATTGGCATTGGTACATCTATAAAATGCATTAGAAATGAATTTTAATGGGATAAACAGTAACAACCAGCAACGAGTGGCACATTGTGGGAAAATGGTTTGAATGGGTGAAGTAGGCATGGGCCAGTATGTGATTCTGACATTATAATAGCAATAATATCACCGCCACAGTGTTGTGATTAAAGCTTTAAATTCTGTTATATTTTAAATGTCTGGGTAAATACACAAAACAAAATGTATTGGACATCGGTAAACATTTTTCTTAAGGTAAAATAAATAATTAAATAAAATTGGAAAAATGTATTGCATAAACTAATTTATGTATGTAAAAACACATATACTAAGAATAATATAAAATTGTTCTTTAATATCAATCTGTTACTCAAATCAGTCTTGACTTACACATGCACATAAGGAGAGAGAGAGCGAGAAGGTCCAAGTGTATCGAAACCCCCCCCCCCCCCAATACTAATAACTAATAATGTGTTTGTCATGTGTAAGTATAGAGGCTAGAGATAAATCTTAAGCCAATACAGTTTTAACAGCTCGTGTTTTTATGAATTATGCATGTGTGACTTTCTATTTTGTGAGGACAAACAGAGCAGCCCATCAACCCTAGAAGTCGGGAGTTCAATCCCTGGCACCTCCACACTGTGTGCTGGAGTGTCCCTGGGCAAGACATTGAGCCTCAGATTGCTGTGTGTGTGTGTGTAAATGAGTTGATGGCAAAACTGTAGTGTACTGTAAAGCGATTTAACTGGTGCGAAAAGGCCCTTATAAATACAGACCATTTACACAACTTTTTTTCTTTCTGAGGTTTCAAATGTGGTTTTGGGGTTCGAATTGCATTAATAATGGACAACAATAGAAAGACACAAATGTGTCCTTATGTTTCCGTGTGTGTGTGAGTGTGTGTCTTGTGACAGGATGTCACTTGCTAGAACTTGCTGGGTTCTGCCAACAGTGCATGACTTTCGGAGGAGTTAAAGGAAGTGAGTGATGCCCATAAACTTTTCGTAACAGACAGACACACCCAACCAGTCAGCAGCTGGTAAAGTAGTTAATCAAGCAAATACATAAAAAGTCCAATAAAGTATATTCACATTTGACTTGTGACCGGTGCTGTCTTGTGTTGGTTTAGAGTAAAGACGTCTCACGGTTGTAATGCTTTGTCTTTGAGAGACCATTTGTTTGCCGAAAGTTTCTAATCATACACTTGAAAAATTAGATTGGACAAATGATTGAGGATAAATCAAAAGTTTTACTTGAACACTTTAATCTATAAATTAATTTTCCAAACCCACCTGGCATGTTCAGGGGGAGGAGCTTTTGGTGATCCAGCACCTGAGCCTTTGATGAAACGGTTCGTTGGACACCAGGGGATAAAGTGTATTTTTGTAAAGGCCAGCCTTTGCCCTTTTTTAAAAACAACATTTAACAATTCATTTATATGACTTTGCTGCTGTCGGTCAATTTACTTTCAGGTTCACAATGTGCCTCTGGATGCCCAGTACAGGGTGAGTTCACATCTGTCTTGGGTGAACTATGCTTTTCATGTTTTAAAAAAACCACGAAATTACACTTTTATATTTGCATGTTTTTCTGTGCACCATGTAGAAAATGTATCACGACTCCTCTCATCATGTGGCAAAGGGGCTCAAGATGAGTCACACAAACATTCACTTATCAAATTAAAAAAACAAAACCTCTACTGTTTTACAGAGTTATGCATGTTGTGTGAGTTAATGTTTCTAAGCCGGTGAGTCAGGGCCCTTCTTCACCAGAGCAGTTTAAAAAGACTTCATGGCTGAGTGACAAATACTGTATGAGTGTGTGTGAGCTGCGGGCGTGTGGGAGGAGGAGGGAAGAGCGGGATGGGACCCTATCATCAGTGGCACAGTTTAGTGTTTTATCTCATCGGGAGAATGAGCTGCAGCTCTCCTGGTGGTGCCTCCCAATGACAATTTACTCTACAAACCTTTCTTGAAAATCCAATTAAAATGTTCCTACGTGCTGGCTTTTTTCCCCCCTGCACAGGTTTCATTAAAGAGATTCAGAGAATGTGTTACGTTGGGAGAGTTCAGAGCAAGGACATTATTGACTCTCAATGGCTCTGACAACCCTCTCTGTACAGGAGCATTGACTCATGGAATATTTGACCACAAAAAATGACTTTTTGGGAAACTGTAGACGACATGGGAAAGTGAACAAGTGTCATGGGTCACCTGGTTTCTTTCAGTATTCCTTTAGATTCAATCGCAATTGCATCCAACATCCTTTGGTAGAGAAGGACACTATTTCTTCACATTCACATTTCAGTTATCAGAGAGAATGTGTTAGACATGTTTTCATGTCCAGACAGCAATACATATCAATCAATATGTGTAACTCATTAACACTGAAAATAGTTTCCATAACTTTACAAATATTAGACTACAGCATCCTTCTCTCTTCTTCCTTAAGGTTTTACAGCAGTTGCCATCCTTTTGAGTTTCATTACCGGCACCTTGTAGTTTTACCCTTCCACTATTTCCTGTCCTATCCTCCATCATCTTTGAATCTGTTTCTTTCTCTGTCTTTCTTAAACCCCATCCCCCGTAACCCTTCTTCCACATTCTGTCATCTTTGAGATCAGGTGACCGTTTTGGTCATCATTTAATGAGCTGTTCAAATCTTACACCAGCTGCCAATCGATTTGTGGTATGTGTATGAACCTGCATCTACAACAGTGATATTATGGTTTTATGATTCTGATTAAATTCTTAATTTTGAGCTAGTCATTAGTTATATATATTAATATATATACTGTATATGAGCGCTGCTGTCAAATTCAAGCTGATGCTGCCTTGAAATGACCAACAACCAGATACAAGAGTTTGCGTGTCTAGCATTGGCAAAACAAATGCTACAGAGGCAGATAGCATGGTTAATTAACAAGCGATCATCAGCTACTTTACTACCGACCAGTCAAATCAAAAGCATTGAGTCATTAATATTGTAGGATCTTAAGTTAAGTTACAGAAATGTGTATCTTTTGTAGCAGAACCATTTCAAACATGGCCTCAAACAAGTTTGATGTTTCGTTTTCTCTGAATTATATTTACATTTGCATATAAGATCATGTAGAATTAGATTTCCTACCAACAGGAAGTGATTCACACGTTTATCAGTAAGTTCTAAACAAAGTCATACACAGACCAACTAGTCTTTTTTCCATTACGAGGGGTAACATGCATGGCACTACCATTTCAAGTACAAATACAGGTTCACATTTTTACAAATATGCTCACGTGATTTTACAATGTAATAATGTAAGTGAAACTATTGATTATGATCATGGTGAAGGTCCTGGCCATTTCTGTTCTCAGCAACAACAAACGCTTGCTGTGACATCTGAATCTACTGGTGAGTTTGAAAATACCTGCAGGCCATTGGGGAGAGCTTCCAGGACGTGAAAATGCAAACAAAAGGAACTTAACATATTTGTTAAGCTGTATGATGTGGAACCAGATGGTGTGCCTGAAAAACTACAGTATGATATAATTGAGAGGCAACAACCACCTCGTTCTGTTCAACTTCTGTCACCTGCATAAATGTCCTGAGGATTTTCCCAGACATACACTGACATGTGAAATAGTTCGAGACAACCTACTTCTGAGATTTATTTTAATCAACTTACTATTGCAAAGACTCAATTTGGTCAGGACTGGGTAACCCAAACCTGGAAAACCATCTGTGAGTAGTATCATCATCATCATCATCATCATCATCATCATCATCATCATCACTACCATCTAATATAAAATACCTCACCAAAAAGCCATCCCATTAGACATGGAAGAACCTTAAAGTGTCTTTAATTGCAAAAATGGGCACTTTTTTACACCTTAACACTTGAACATGCCCACTCACACCTTTACATGGTAAAAGTACATGTAAACACATACATACCAATGGTCCACTGTCTTAACTTGAATCACTGACAAGACAAACATGAAAAGACTACTTGTCTTGAAACAACGCTCCGCTTTCAAGTGGGATGAGATGCTTAAATAAATGTAATAATTAAAAATAATGTATGACTAATTACTATACAGAGATACAGGAGGTTCTTCTGAATTGGTTCAGTTTGTGATAATATGGGCTACAATGTGTATTTCTATTATTCAAATCCAAAACCAAGCTAAACTCAAAGATGAAAAAAATATGTCTTCTGTGTTTCTTGACGGTCGTGTAGATTAGTCATTAATTAAACTGCCTCTCATACATAGTGCTTGACAGTAAGTAGCCACGTTGAGATGACAACGAATCGCTGTTCACATTCTCCACCAAGCCTAACTGAAATTGTTGTGGGTTTATGATACTCATGTTCATCAGCCGAGACGCACACTCAGTTAAAAAACACTTAGGACCTGTTGATTTAGTTCGGACTTACAGGTCATTCGGCCAACAATCCAGCCCCCGGTCAGTGATCGATAAGAGGCTTAGTTTCATTTTTCCACCGCCTCGCCCGTTTCCACTATCGCATTTCACAACAACGCATACATCCCGGGACCCAACACCGGCACCCTTTCCAAACAGCACCGAGTCTGTGGTGTAAAAACAACCGTACTGGGGACATACTATCATGTGCGCCCACGTTGTCTCTCCACCTAACGCCTCATTAGCAGACAGTTGAGAAATGCTGGGAAACAGTTAACACCGTTGTTTTTACTGCCCCCCACGGCACTTCCCACCCAGCGCGTTAACAAATATCGCGTCAACGTGCAGATCATTCTAATAAGGAAACTTTTTTTTGTGTGAGACATGCTCCTTACAGTTTTTTGTTAACGTTTAAGAAAAAAAACAAAAAAAAAACGCGAGTGAGGTACCTGTTAGGAGCGCGGTGGGCAACAGGAAGCAGTAGAAGAGCCAGACGATCACCTGAAGATCCATGTCAGTGTTGA
Organism: Colistium nudipinnis; assembly: GCA_016785305.1. Lineage (NCBI taxonomy): Eukaryota > Metazoa > Chordata > Actinopteri > Pleuronectiformes > Rhombosoleidae > Colistium > Colistium nudipinnis. Next base: position 363,418 of record JAFBJU010000111.1, on the reverse strand, counting down.
TCAATACCAGCCCCGATGATCGACAACGACGTGTCAATAACTCGAGTAGATCGGCGCAGAAGCACTGGCTGGTGCTAACTTGAACTGCTCCATCGAGTTTTGATGGACCAAACTTAACAAAGGGTTATTCCGACGCATGCCCATGATCTCCTGTAAAAAAAAAAAAAAGACGGAAAACTTAAACGTAAAGTTTCCAATCACTCCGTGGTATTGATCCTGGCGCGGCGGGCGCGTCGGCTTGTCTCACTGGGGCAAATAGGTCTCGCGGCATGTGCTCGTGTGGAGGGAGGGCAGTGTGGAGGAGCCACAGTGTTGTAGGTGGAAAATGTGATTCACAGGCAAGTGAGTCTGAAGGGCGTTCATAGAGGAGCTATTCTCCGCTCTGCTCCAGCGGGTCACCTCCCTGCTGCAAACACCGCTCCAACTATGCGTGTATGTGTGTGTGTGCATATGTGTGTGTGTGTCAGCTGTGCCGCTCTCCTGCCGGTTTGAGGTATAGTGCAGCAGGAAAACAGCCACGTGCGTTTCTGCTTCGTTATACTGGCATGAACTTTGGTACGGTGTCTTTCTTTAAAGCACTTCAGACATGACCACTTCCAACAGTTTCTTGAATTCAACAATATATCCGCCCCATCTGGCACCAATGCTGGTATTGTGTGATTCAGTGGCGCCCCCTAGTGGCACAGATAAACCAGGCAAATCATGAAGATTTGAGTTTTGGAGTGTGTCGGCCATTCCTTTAAATAAATGATTGTCCTTTTCTATTGGGTTCCAGTCAAATTTCATCATTTATTGTGCAGTGCTGTGCCTTTATATGGTTTTACTCCTCCACTATTTTTCTTTAGATCCAACAGTGGATTTCCACTCCTGTGGAACAACTTCTTTCTTGCCATTCATAATCATTGCATATGTTCCATCATTCAACCGTCTCCACATCTGTTTTAACTGAAGACCCCATTCATGCGAATCAAAAACCCCACTTATTTCACTTGTCTTCTACTTCTTCTTTTGGGTCCCAGGCCAGTTGGCATCCCCCAAGTTGCCTGACCCCCAAATTATGATTCTTTCATGTTGACCATCATTGTGTATAGATTAGGGGGATGACTCTAACTTAAATCCTGTTACTGACCTTTAGTCTCATGCATATTTAAGTTACATCTATCAAAGCAGTGGGAAACCCGAGAGACCCTGAGAAATAGATTATGTGATTGTTTGTAAACTAGACTTTCATCCATGGAACATGTGACTAGGGACCAGCAGAGGACACAACAGTAACACAACTGATTGTGAATATGAAAAGAGCAAATATTTAAATAAAGAATGGCTTATTCACAGCTTATTGATCTCTGCAGCAACACTGTCAATGCCATTGATCATCAACTGTAAAAGCAAGTGATAATTATCGCAAAGGATTATACATGAGTTTCAACAGAGAGATATTACACCTAGGCAGAGTTCATCAATGGTGTTTAACATCAACACTTTATTATCGTTGTACACATTTTTTATGTTATGTTAAAACTAACTTACTCCAAATGATAAACTATTTAATTAAGAAATAATATTTTCATAGCATATTCTCTTGACAGCAGCTAATTTGTGTTATCATTTCATCAGCTTTAAACAAGTGTAACACTCCACTAGAATGAGTGAGTGCCATAATGGAGTGACATTTTGCCCCAAGATGTTTATATTGTTTAAATTAGAAGGTGTGAATAACATGATAAATCACCCTCGGTCTCACAAGACTTACTGATGACTGGAATTTCAAACATTTAATTTAATCTGAAACGTATCTTATATAAATAATAATCTCCCAAGTAGTAGTTCATACTGCCATAGTACACCACAAACTATGTAAATTATACATGTCAGTTTTCTTCAAATAAGTACCTAACAATTTCTGAGCTGCTTTAATTTTAGCCTGCAGTATAATACCATATTAGTATATGTACACTGGGACAATAAAGGTAAAATTGTCATTTTTATAATCAATCTGTAATTAACGTGAAAAGGATATATTATTTCCTACGAATTCTCCATCTGTTAACCTGTTTATAATGAAAGTTAAACGTTATTTGAGTCAAACAATCAATGACTGCTTTTCTGCAGCTATCTTCACTCTGAAATGTGTACATGATGTATGAAGGCTATTTCTAGTCCTGGATTATTTAGTGTCTATAATTCATGTATTTTCTTCTACCTCTTTTGTTATGTTATCTCTTTTAGTTATAACCATTGTTTTTCATTTGTTTTGTAAAATAAACTGGTATATCGAATTTTCACTGAAATCCGAGCAGATGATCGAGCAGTCAAAATAAATAATCAAATGTGGACAAATACTCCAGATGTTGGCTGAGGACTTCTGTCCCTTTAATTCCTTCCTCAGTCACCGACACGCCCCTTCGACGTGGCCCGGAAAAGGCGCGGCTTTGAGGATTTCGCGCGAAACTTCTTTTCTTCTCCTTGTGTGAAGTGTGACGATTTCCGGGGAGCCGTGGTTGATGGACGGTATTTATATCTTCCCCGAATTAGGTTTGCAAGTGGAGCGCTGCTTCTTTTTCAGCCCGCGGTTCTCGAGCTGACATACAGCGGCCGCAGCATGTCTCAGGCCCGGGTCACCGACTTCTTCTCTCAACGAAAGAAAGGCGCCGCTGGTCCGGTGAAAGCTGCCAGGCAGGGCAGGGACACCCGGGCAAGGTCTGCGAAACATAAGGACGCTGTCCTTTGTTCGCCCTCCGTCCACGAAGAGTTTCTCCGAGTTATCGACGAGGCAGCGGGCCTCCACAATGGAGACTCAGCCGCCGGCGGCACCGTGGTTAGCCCCCCTGCCAGTCCCCGGACACCGAAGAGGACCTCGGGCGATGCAGAGTTTGACATCGGGACAGCCGTATTTTCAGCCACCCAGGACCACAGCACGGCAAAGAAGAGGCGGCAGGGGGAGGCCGCCGGGGGAAGCAAAGCCAAAGTCCCGGAGACTGCAAAGCGGAAAACGGCCAGAAAGAAACTCGCCCTCCCGCAAGACGCCACGCAGGTAATGAAACGCCGCGTGTTAACCCCATGGAGCTCATCTTCATTGATGGGGTTTAAACGAACCTGACTGTCTATTGATTTTGTTGTTGCACGTGAAACAAGTGTCCTTTTAAGTACACCGGTAGGAACACTAACTCTGTACCACCCTGCTTACGGTATGGTCACAATTACAAGCCAACACAACGCGCTAAAGCTAAAAGGCTTAACTGTACATTACTATGTGTGTCGGGGGAGTTCGAACCAGTTGTGTTGTGTCTAGGCTGCAGCCCAGCTCCAGAGCCGGGAGGGGACCCAGCGGCCCTCCGCACCAGCAGCCCTCGGGTCGGGACAGACTGCGGAGGGAGGACAGGCCAGCAAGGTATGCTGGTTTATTTGCGGGCTGAACATACACAATGAATCACTGCCACTCGGAGTGTTGTTTTAAGCAGCCTTGTTGCTTAATTTTTTCTCCTAATTGTACATGATTTATTTCCGAAAGAAGTCCCTCCTGGTTAAACGAGTCTTATATGGAAAAGGCTACCCCGGGACAGTTGCATAGATCAGTTTGATATTGATACCGTTGTGTGTTCTAAACATGTCATTGTCCCCTTTCTTTCTAGACTCTGTGTAAAGAAGACATTGCATCCCTTAAGTCGCGTATTCAGAGGATCAAGAAACACACAGAGGATATAACCAGGAAGTCGACAGTTTCAACGTCCCCCTGTTCATCTCAAGCTGGTCCTGCGCCGGCAATTAAAAACTCCCAAACAGACCCAAAATCTGCCACACCACCTGATGCTGATGTTCAGGCCCTTAAGCTAACTGTAGCACGAGCCAAATGCCTTGCAGCAAAGGTTCATAGAAGAAATGAAGACAGAACAGCTGAAGAAAGCAAGCAGAGTGAGACACAACACAAGGACAGGTAAGCATATACAAACGTGCATTCAATGTAAAGCTTTCAAACAATGCTGATGTCTAATGAGCAAGTGACTCATTGCATTTTCCTGCTCACTTAATCAAAATCAGCAGCTAACGTGTTTTCTCATTTTATCCCTCAGTGCTGCGCAGCCAGCGTACCAGCGGTACCACAACCTCTCTCAGGCCGCACCCCCAGGCCTCTCCCTGCCGTTCCAATACAAAATGCTGGCTGAAATGTTCAGGAGTATGGACACGGTTGTTGCCATGCTGCACAACCGCTGTGAGACGGTGACATTCGCCAAGGTCAAACAGGGCGTTCAGGACATGATGCATAAGTAGGTGGAAGAATGGAGACATTGCATGTTGTTTTCTAAATGCCGGTTGACCCCTTTCTACTTTTATCATCACACTGAATGGTTCACGACACCTGGAGGTGGAGATCACACAAACTGATGTTTGTTGTTTTTCTCCTTTGTGCAGGCGGTTTGAGGAGAGCCACGTGTGTCAGATAAAGACAGTGTTTCCTGAGGCCTACACATTCAGACAGGAAAAGAACATCCCGACTTTCATCAGCAGCATTAAGAGAGGCAGCTACCAGCTCACAGTGGAACCTGTCATTCGCTCTGGTAAGGAGTCTTCGCTCTGTCTCCTGCTCAAAATCTTACATTATAATAACTTTAGTGTTTATTAAAGCTTGGATCTGTTCAATCGACAAATACCATGTCTAAACTAAAAGCAGGCCCCTTTTATTGGTGAGTGATGGCTAAATAATGTCGACTAAGTGCATTGGATCACATCTAGCTGTATTTAAGCAATTTTTATCCACTTCAAAAAATCACTCTTGAATTGACTGGTGTAGTTTTCTGAGTTGTGTTACTCTTTATGCGCTCAGTTCATGAATTTGTGTGTATGTTTGTTTCCTGCTCAGACCAAAATGAAGAAGCACGTCCTGTTCTGACAGCCTCTCGTCTTCTTCAAAGGAGACTTATTTTCCACCAGAACTTGCTCCACATTGTCAAACAACACCACAAGGTCGGTATTTATTTGTTTGTTTGTTTGTTTTTCAGGTGTTAATTTGTAGCATTGGATGGATCTCTGTTTCTACCACCTCATGAAAAGCTCACATTGCGCGTCCCTTCGATTATGCTCTTATCTTGTTTACGGCACGAGCTGCTCTATAAAGCCCTGATAATCCGGTTTTGTAAAGGCAGTTCTGGTCTTGACATAACAATTGTGTGTTACAAGCTATGGTGGATGGCCCCATTCACATGTGGGGACATTGTTTTAGTTAGCGATTGAAACATTCTAGCAGTTTTTTAAACCACAGCCATGTCAACAGGAATTCCTATCTTTGATGGTTCCTGCGGTGTGCGTCCCAGAAGACAAACTGACCCGCTGGCACCCTCGCTTTAACGTGGACACTGTGCCTGCCGTCAAAACCAGTGCCCTGCCTCTGCCTCCTCACACAGAGAAACTGGCCACAGCTCAGGAGGTGCTGGACAAGGCCCGCTCACTCATCACACCAAAGGTACAGTTGGCTTTAAAAGGGTGGCATGGCGGTTGTGCAACAGATGACTTGTTGGGAGATTAATTTAATGTTTTGATTATTATTTTTTTTCCCCTGCATTGTGTTTAGATGGAAAAGGCTCTGGTTTCTCTTGCTCTGAAGTCAGAAATTACAGCTGCAGAGAATCAAGAACCAACAAACTCTCAGATGTTAGCTCCACTGGTTGCTCCTGCAGCTCAGGTCCCCACAGCCCTCAAAGGAGTCCCTCAGTCACTGTTGGAAAGGGTAAGTACAAGAGAGGGTTTTGGGAGTCGTTTTGCTGGGATGGAATTAACGGTTCTTTACGGGTATTGTTGAATTAGCCTGAAATCAGTGTTTTTATTATTGCACGATTTGTTTGGTGTGGCAGATTCGGGCGAAGGAGGCCCAAAAAATCCAAGCGACCATGACACGAAACCCTTCCCAGGAAGAGCGCCTGCTGATGATGTCAAGACTTGGGGAGCTGGCAAGGATTCTGCGGACAGTTTTTATTTCAGAGAAGAAACCAGCTTTAATAATGGAAGTGGCCTGTAACAGGATGATGGCCAGCTACAGGTCTGCGCTCAGTTCAGGTAGGTTTGAAAGAGGATTTCAGGGTTTGTGAGCTCCAAACCAAACACCACAGACACAAGAGTTTTTGATGATTCTAATAAGCACGGTCATAACTCTAATCTGATTGGATGCTCCTCCCTTTTAATGAACAGGTGAAATGGAAAAGCACATTCGTCTGCTTGCAGAAGTGGCTGCTGATTGGCTAACACTCCATCCAATCAGGAAAGACGTCTACCTGAAGATGAACAAGAACATGGAAATCAGCAGTGTTTTGGACAAAGTGAGCAGGAGACTGAAAGAGGAGGAAAGGCTGTGAGAGACTGAAGTGATGTGGTGAACGGTCATGCTGACCCCAGGTCTGATCTGTTAGCTGCCATCCAACAGTGGTTCAGTGTAGACAAACACGGACTAATGTTGGCACAGCTTCCCATAACGGATACCTTCTCAGTCGCCTGGAGCTAGATGTAGTTCACATGCCGGCTATGCCCCTGTGTTGTAAACAGGTTGTTTTAATTGCGCGTGTGTTGTGCTATGTTTTTTTTTGCTTTAGGAAAGTCCAATATTGTTGCAAACCGATTTTTGGTCAGTTTTCTAGAATGAAGAACTGATTGTTTCCATTTTTAGGTCTGTTTGATCATGTCTAAGAAATACAAGAATTTGTTATAGTTTCATTGTCTCCAGTTTTTTTTAATTAATGCATTTTATTAAATAAGTGTGTTCTCAATTGTCTGAAAAAAAAATACTCCTGCACGTACTACACAGAAATGTGTTTAATTGCTCCCACTTTCCCCAATTGCGAGAGGCAGAACATGTCTTCCACTATAAAATATTCAGCATGTACATGCTTTTAAATTCTCCAAAAGCAAGAATGCCAGCATTTACCCTCATGGCATGCATGATATCCTCACATAAATGGCGCAACACAGCCCAGGCTTCAGGTCTCAGACCCACATTACCAGTCAAAGTTTAACTTATTGAAAATAAAATGTTATGCTTTTTCTGATGTCCAGTCCATTCATTCATCTTCACATCTTCACAGTGTTGCACAGACAGCTCGCTGCAAGGGACAGAAATGTACTTACGAAGGAACCATTAAAACCAAATAATCCCTAGTACTGAATGAGAGAGAACACGTTGTGTGGTTTGAGCTTGTCAAGGCCTTTCAGTTCTTTGAGCTCAATGATCACCATGCAGCCCAGAATCTCAGCCTGTTGCTTCGTCATCAGTTGAATGGCTGCGTACATTGTTCCTGCAGCAAACCCAAGGAAATAACAAGAAAAAATATATTTAACGCCTGACTTAACTACCAAAACAATGGTTTCATGTTACTAAAATGCTCTGGTCAGGCTGACATTAGGAAAAACCTTTTTCTGCATGAGTGACATTTCAAAAGAAGCAAAACTTGGTTCAACCAACCAAAAAGATGACATACTGGCCAATCAGAGGTCCTTCTTTTGTTTTGTTCCAGAGCAAATGAAACAATAGATTACCTCCAGTAGCCAGGAGGTCATCAATGAGCAGAACCTTCTGTCCGGGAGCCACTGCGTCCACCTGGACCTCTGCCTCAGCCTTGAGGAACATACAGAGGATTGTGGTGAAGCAAGAAGCAGGTCATTTCAAAGAAATGTAAGGGTCCCCATGCAAACGTGACCAGGGATGCCCCACATCAGACCAAACGCTGGCACAAGTAACTTATTTAACCTAGCAGATGGGTTGTTAGGTGTGAGCCATATGTTGACGCTCTGAATTTCGGGGGCTTTTGGTAACAAGTTAGTTATATGGGTCCTTATAATTCAACAGAATACAAAAAAATGTCATAGATATCTACACAATTAATCAGGTGCTCTCACGTGCATGTGTGTATATGCACAGACATGAGAACAACAATTCACTTGCAACATTGGCTCTTGAATTTCCTGACAGCAGAAGTTTCCCCACTTCATTCAACAAACAGGAGGGGATTGAAAGAAAAAAATAATCAACAATTATTTTAAACAATAAGCAGGTAATAATATTTACTGAACAGATACGGCCCATCTTCAGATTATATTCATGTTCAAACATGTAAGGACATAGAGTTAAGAAGTTCTCATTTAGAACATATAGAAAACACAGAATAAAGCTTTACTTCAGACACACTCAGAAGTAATTTTGTTTGCATTCTCTACCTTGCCATACTCCAAATCATATGCTACTGACACAGTGGCTCCAGGAAGTTTGCCCTTCTTTCTGACCAGAACAAAGCCAACGCCCAGGCGCTGGGCCAGCAGGGGTCCAAACAGGAAACCACGAGCATCTAAACCTGCATACAAAGGGTGAGACAAAAAAAAGGTTTACTATAGAGACTAATCAGGGGAGACTACAGTTAAGTCCTCTAGATGAAAAAAGTATACTTGAAGATGTTTCAAGAAAAATATCTGTGGCTAACTTAAAACAGGGCTTTGCTTTCTTCTCTTACCAACGATCAAATCAACCTGCTTGTGATTCTTCCTCACATATTCTTCGAGCAGGTCAATTACGGCTGTCAGACCAGCTGGATCTTTCAGGATGGGACAGATATCTCTGCAAGACACACAAATTAGCATCCTGTTATTTAATACACCCACGCACGCACACACACACAAGAAATAGAGTTGTTTGTGATCATGCCTCCTAAACTGTATTCTTGGTGCCATCAATAAACTGAAGTAGAAGCATACATTCTAAAATAAAAATAACACATTTTAACACAAAGCTGAGGGATTCTTCTTTGTATTAGAGGGGCTGTAGTTCACCTGTGCTCAACCTTCCGTGTGTTATCTAGACTTTAGATACTGAATGTTATGTTATCGTGAAGACTGTGTGATCGTTGACCCCGGTAAATTGAAGCGGAGAGTGTAAAGTTCAGCTGGGTCGACACAGTCACACGTCTCTATAAAGGTACTGAATTAAGTGCTGGAATGGAAATGACCCAGCTTGTAAACCTATCAAGCATTGGGTAGTATCCTGATATTTGTAAGAGCTTTTAAACACATTGTCTCAGCGATATAATTTCAGTTATGTCATGTATACATACATACATATACACACACAAACCTATAAAACACACAACATGGTGTGTAACAAAATAATATATACATGAATGATGTCCCATCATCTATGATGATCCAATACCAATGCAAAGTCGAGCAGGGGCTAGCACATTTTTTTTTAATTATTCTGTCACGATATTATCTATTCTTTCCTAATTCCTTATTATCTAATATATTTTTTTGAAATGGGTCAATTTTCTTCAATTCTATATTCCTTTCATGTTATTATTAAACATGATTTTATTTCAGAAATAAGTAAGTGATAGTTAAATGTTCCCTCTGTGTAAACAGAAAACATCCTTTATTAATATGATGCAACTCTGTTGTCGATAGGATACATGTTTTTTTTTATCGAAATTTGTCACAAGTATACACAATATATGCAATAATGCAGTGAATATCTTTCGAATATGAACGTATGTGCCATGTAACCATTTATTTGAAGTTACAAAACAAGGTCCTCATTCCCTGAGCTGACAGTTAACACAGCACACCGTCAAGAAAAGTTTGCAAGAAAGTAGACATTTGAGATTTACATTACATTTAAATACCATACGAAACAGCAGTTTGTAAATAAAACGTTATAAAACTTTAAGAGACAAAAAAGTAAAACACGTGTGTATTAGTGTGATGTTGTACAGTGTTTGTATGCAATTTGTGTACAATGTAAACTAATGTTCTTATGCCAAAGGGAATGCAAAATAATGTTTTTTTTATGAAAATGATAAAGATTAGTATATTTGCACTGAATAAATTAAGCGATATACATGACCACATATAAACCTAGGTCATACTATAGCTAAATGTAGGACTAATTTAATAGCCAAAGCAGTCACAAACTACAGAAGGGGCTGTTTGGAAGCCAATAGAGCACACTTTTCAAAATACGAGGCTCATTTTAAAGAACTGGACTTGCAACACCCTGACACGCAACTCCTAACGCTCAGAGGCTGCGCAGAAAAGAGCAGGCACGTGGGAACCCTACAACCGAGTGACGCGCCAAACCGTGCAGTGACAAGCAGCTCACCTGAACAGGATGCCTTCCCTGGGAAAGTCCGGAAAAGATCGGATGAGTCTGTGGAGCAGCTGGAGTTTTAACTCTGAGACCCCGGCCATTCTGCTTAACTGACTGTCTGATGCTACTGCTGCTTCTACGAGCTTCAATGAGCAGGTGGTGACACTACCGCCACCAAGTGCTCAGGAGGATCAGAATGTTTCACAGTTCTAATGTGAAAAAAAATATTTGTGAAATATTGATGTTACTGCCAGACACTGGAATTGGATTGCATCTTCTTTCCTTTTATACATTTTTTATTGAATCAAAATACATCCTAAGGTCTTGAACACTTCTTCTCACACATACTGGAGCTAAGGAAGCCCCCGTCATCAGGAGGCGCGGAAAAGCTAAACAGGATTTGACAATTAAAGGTATTTAAGCAATTAAAGTAATCAGTTAATGACCAACTAAACTTCTATGTTATTCCAGTTTGATATGGGACTTGACCCAGATAAACCCAAAGAGCTGTCATTTAAATTCTGTGATTTCTTTTTATATACCGTCTCTGTTTAGGACACACATATGTAAATAAACCCTTGAAGTTAAAGTGTAAACGTCAAACACGATCATATTATTGCGTAGTAGAATAAGAATCGGTGAAATATTTGATATTATGTATACTGTTAAAAGAATAGACACATACAACCTAAATACGTATGGATATGGAGTTGTATAGCCACTGTCTAGTAATGGGAATAGAAATACAAAGCTTTGTTCGAATTTTCAATATTATTTGTTCATTCATTGATAATCTCGAGCGAAATAAGTAATTTGGTCCCACACTCCAGGACAGTAGATGGCGATTACTCGTCTTCAACGCTAGGTGCCAACCGTTTTAAAACAAACAGTAACGAGGAGACAAGGAAGAGACTATCTGTGGATGTGTTTGTGTTTGTGTGAGATGTGGGTAACCAGTGTGGGACTTCTTTCAGCGCGTGTGACTGCAGGTTTGAGGCTCGGGGCTGGGAGCGTCAGGCTGGTCCAGAGCGGAGCACGCGGTCGCCCAGGTCAGTGGAACACGGAGACCTCAGAACACGTCCATTGAAGATGCCGTAGATAACATTCTGATACATGTTAGACATTTGTTATTTCAAAGAACGACAACAACATAAAACCTCGTTGAAAATTGAGCACACATTAGTAATTAGCATGGTCTGTAATGATAGTTTGATGTGTGTTGCTAACATTAGCACTGCTAGCGGCTATAGCCTCAACTGCACTACGTTAGACAGGAAAGCTGAGTGGCATGAAATACGAATGAGGAACAGAAATGTGGATTCAATCAATCATGCGTGCAGCGGCCACAGCTGTTGGCCCCGTGCTCACTGACTCGGACTCGGACTCGGACTCGGCCGTGACGTCAGCATGGGCGTTTAAGTCACGGTTTCTAGAAATCAAAACGGAACAGTTCTCTGTTACTTGAAAGTGCAACCAGCAGCATCTGTAAATGTCATTGGGTAAGGCCAGTATGACCTTATATGACCTTTATAATATAAATGATACGTTAAAAAGAAGAAGAAGCAGCTTTTAATAGTCCCACACAAACATGCACAAACACTACGCGAAGATGGGGAGTCCCCCAGATGGACGTAGTGTAGTCTGGGCCATGTGTTTTCTATATGTAGTGTATTAAACCACGGTCAACAGCCATATATATATATATATATATATATATATATATATATATGGCTGTTTATATATATATATATATATATATATATATATATGGCTGTTTAATTCCCATGCAAGGAGTGTCCATTGCTGACAGTTCAATTGTCCAATTACCAAAGAACAAAGCATGAGACAAATAACCGAAACTAAACTATCAGGAATCTCTATCCCTTTCGTTTCTCTCTCTGAGCAGCTTGTAGGAGGAGTTTAACAACAGTAAAGAACACTGTGCAGATGTTCACAGTGACAGTTTATTTCTAGTCAAGTGTCCTGGAATCCAGAGCAGCTGCTTGCATTTACTCTCACACTGCACTGTACCTGTGCATTTGAACATCTTCCTGTCCCTCTTACCTTGCCGTAGCCTGCTGACCTGAGAGAGGCCTGCACTTGGACTGTTGAGAAGTGAAACATTGTCTCATTATGTTGTCTTCCTTCCAAGGGAAGCTTGTCCGAAATGGAGAGGCTAAAAAGGCCGTGGTGAGTGCCCAGAGATTTCTTCTTCCTTGTGTTCTCCTTCTTTACAGTACTGTACATACTCCGCAATGTGGGATCTACTCTAATTATACTACTCTAATGGGTGTAGTTTTGTATTGTTGGGAATCATGTTCTTTTTGTTCCATTTTACAGTTACTTCAATTCTGGTAATTTACAGCTGGGGGTTTAAAACTGTCTAGTGTGGACAGTAGACGTAAATCCTAGCATTTTAAAAAACATAGTCATGTCGATGTAGTCACTAAATTACTTTTTTGTATTGTTCACAGGAAAGCCCCTTTAACATCTGATTTCCTGTCAATATATTCCAGATCTGCATTGAGGGGAACATTGCCAGTGGGAAGACAACCTGCCTGGAGTATTTCAACAAAACTGGCAATATAGAGGTACACCAAATTTAAGTCCTGGTATTGTAATTTATTGTGCTCACTGAAGAGATGTGAGCTTGTTCTTCAACCAAGCAGTACCACTGTATTTGAGGTTTATAATAAAAACATGTTACCTAACCCACTGCTCCAACACCTCAATACCCATTCCATCCCTTTGAGGCAGTGGGTTTCAAAAGATAAAAGTATAAGGAAAAATTGGGTAATATGGACATCAGATGCATTTACTAATGTGTTATTCCTCTCTCCTCTTGTTTGGTCCAGGTCCTTACAGAACCCATCGCCAAATGGAGGAATGTCCGTGGTCACAACCCTCTGGTACTGTCCACGACAAGACCTAAAACATTTGTAGGATCTATTCCAAAAGTATAAACGAGAAAGACTTTTAGACCACTCAAGGCCCTTATGAGCCACAGTGTGTCAGAGTGAATAGATGGATGTGACTTTGTGTGTTAAGTGCTCTGAGTTGTTGTTAGCATATGAAATGTATGAATTCCCTCCTTTATCATTACCTGATTTGGCTAAGACCCCTGTTCTGTGTTTATGAATGGATTTTAGCCAAGCAGTGACAGTTGCACATTGCACTTAGTGGAAAGGTGTCTGGTAATTGGTTGTATCTGCTCTTTGTTTCTGTCCCTGCAGGCACTGATGTACCAGGATCCTGAGCGCTGGGGCATCACACTGCAGAGCTACATTCAACTTACCATGCTAGACAGGCACCTTAAATCCATAGTAAGTGTAATGTTGGCTAGCTTTGCTTAGCTCTTTCATGGTATCCTAATACAGTTTTGTCAACCATGTCACTGTCTGACTTGTATGATATTTTTAGGTTTTCCTTAAATTTGATTTTCCTTATCATTCATACTATTTGTATCAGAAGTCTCTCCTGTTGTTTAAGATATTCAGTAATTGTTTGTTGTTTGTTTTGGTCAAACTTAAAAAGTAGGCACACCATTCAAAATATACAGCCCGCACACTGACACAACCTCAATAATAGCAGCAACACAAAATCCCAGTTTACAATAATAACTCTTGTATATTAGAAACATTCTGACCCCAAAATCCCAGTCCCCAAAATTCTAGGATAATTTCAGTTATGTTGCGTTCAGTTTGACAAAACAAACCAAAAAAAGTGTGGAAGAAAGTGTCTGTCAGTGATTCAAACATAGAACATTGACGTTAAATGAGCTGTATGTGCTAAAAGTTTGTTTCTGGTTCCAGTCAACTTCAGTCAGGATGATGGAGCGGTCCATCTTCAGTGCCAAGTACATCTTTGTGGAGAATCTCTTCAAAAGGTACTGTAATCCTCTCATGACATTACCAGCTTTCATGATCCTGATAAAGACTCTGACGCATTACAGTTCTCAAATTCTTAGGCTACATTTAATACCTGCTACTTTGCACCACACATACGTACTCAGCGGAGGCTCCAACAGAGATGCGGCTCATTCCTTATGAATGGAGTGATGCCAAGTGTTACAGAACTGCATTGTGGGTGCATGGTTTTGCTTACACTGTTTGCAGTAGAAGCTGAGAAAACCTTCCAAACACAAGCGCCAGTCAATCAAATTTTGTTAATGCAAATACAGATCCTAATTGACCTCAAAGGTCAAAGCATTGGCAAAGCGCGAATGCTCTTAGACAGTCATCATCGTTTTTATCACCTTATAATCATGTGATTTATATTATTTTGTTGAACCCTTAGTGAAACTGACAACATAGGTGGAAACGCAGCAGTGATTCATACACATACAATTTTATAACTTGATAAAAACAAAATCATTGTGGATAAGCCATTATGAGCATGGCCAAATACAGATGGACAAATCTATTTCCATTATCTCAGGGTTTATGTGGTTTCAATACAATAATGGATAAATGCTGATATCCTGTTTATTTTTTTTCCTAGTGGGAAAATGCCAGAGGTGGACTTTGTTGTGCTCAGCGAATGGTTTGATTGGATCATAACTAACATTTCCGTTCCCGTTGATCTGATTGGTGAGGGAAAACACTGAGAAGAATTTCTGAAAATTCTGTTGAGAATATTTTACACATCATGTAACGCAAAATAAACTAAATCTATGGTCTTTAAACACATTCCAGTGACCAGTCCGATAGCGTTCAAATCAGAAATCCAAATTTCAGCCATGAAATGGTCCGGAACTTTCTTTTCCTTCTGTTTCCAGTTTACCTGCAGACGTCTCCTCAGACCTGCCACGAGAGGCTAAAACAGAGAGGCAGGGAGGAAGAGAAAGTCATTCCACTGGTAAGGAGGAACACTCAACTTGATGGAATGGAGAAGCCCATGAATATACTAAAGGGCATGGAAAGATTCACTGATGTTTTCTTTGGTTCTGTATCTGCATCTGAATCACCAGGAGTATCTGGAGTCTACACACCAGCTGTACGAGGACTGGCTCATTAAGAAAACCTCCTTCCCTCTTCCTGCTCCGGTTTTGGTGAGTGTCTATTCTCTCCCCTCCTCTTGGTTGTGTTGCAGGTCCAGTTGTAACATTGGGCCTCTGATTTGTCTTTTAAAAACCCTCCTCTGTATGTGTGTGCGTGCACAGGTCATACCAGCTGACAAAGACCTCCAGACGATGCTGCACCAGTTTGAAGAAAATCGCGACAAGATCTTAGCATCCAGCCACGTCTGATACCCAAATATTTCCTTTCTTTTTTTTACTACCATTCATCGCTCCTTGTCCCATCTCTTCTTGTAAATTATCAATCTGATTGTACACAATGAATAGAAACGGCATCAGTTGCAAGCACTTCTGCTGCTAATTGAGCGCCAGTCTTTATAATGTCCACAATACCCATTTTTACTTGAAAGTGACCTGATGAAGACTATCTGTCAAACTCATTTATAATGAAGGAACTTTTGCTTTTTGTTTTACATGTATTGTTGTATAAGTACATTGTTTAGTATGTTCTGTAATCCTGAGTTTGATTTTAAACGCGTTTACTGTTGTATATAAAACATAAAATGCCAAATTCTGGCCAACACTTGTTGAATCCATGCTATTGCTCTCAAGCACTTTCAGCATTAAATATTAAAAGTTCATTTAGGCGCATTACATCTCTCCTTAGCAATTTCTGTTGTGCCAAAGAAACCAGTCAATTATTGGTCAGCAGAGAGATCCCTTAGGTTGTTGATATATTTAAAAAAATTACTGTAACTGACTGCCTTTGTTTAATTTGACTAATTCCAAATTGGTCTGGTCTTTATATGAGACTAATGACCAAATCCCAACAGAAAATCAAGGCTACATCCCTGCTGCAGAAGAGTGAACCTTAAATGTAAAGCGTAACTTATATTGCCTCAGTGTACAGTAAACACCTGTATTATTGCAGTAGACAGACGGAAAAACTGCAAATCTAATGTACGACCTTTGCCCTTCACCCTCAAAAAGGTAAAAAGGAAAATCCTTTTTAATAGGGGAGGGGAAGAATGCAGGAACCTCATGAGGAGCGAGGCATACCTCTCCCAGAATTGACAACAATGCAATACTTAAAATGTACAATTGTTTTTATCCAATAAGTCATTAGGATAGACATTACAACCGATAGGATCAATACACTCTGTATGTACATAGTATGACGACTCTAAAATTGGAATAACCAGGCCTAGAAATGCAGCTTAACAACACAAATGTGCACACATCTGAAATCTTAAATTGTATTAGTCTACAGTTGCTCAGTGGTTTTCATTTGATGTGATGCTCAACAATAACAAAGCCCTGTGCTATCTGCTCCTCCTCTCTGCGGCCTCTTCGTACTCTCCCCTGCTCTTCTTCTCCTCTATGGACATACAGACAGTCCGACTGTGCGAGAGCCGTCTGCTCTCTCATCAGTGCAGGACCAGGGGGATTGGATACCGGTGGATCGTGGCTTGGTGCTGGGACTGTCTCCACCACTGGCTTCCTGAGGCTCTGCTCATCTCCCTCTGTGCTGGTCTTTCTTTCTTTCTCCCTCCTTTCTTTTTCTGCGTTTTCCCTTCTCGTCATTTCTCCTTTTCTCTTCACCTCCTCCTTAGTGTCCTTCAGATGGAGCTGATCCATCCTCTCTGCCAGCTCCCTCAGCTCCCATTCCTCATCTTCGGAGTTCTGGGGGGAAGGCTTTGGTCTGACCACTCTTTTGTTTTGAAAGCCTGTGAAAAATCAAAGACTCAGGTTGTCAGGTTTTACATTTTGTGGTTCGGCAAATATTTGTGTCAGGCTTTATAACTATTTGTGATTTTTTTAATGAAAAGAAATATATCATGATGAAGCCTTTTAGCTCACTTCTAATGGAAATTGATCTGCTCTCCGTTGGCTATTAGATACAACCACTTTAATATGGAGGGAACTGTCATAGTTATTGATTGGCGTTTACAGTAGCCAACAGCAGTGGTGTTGACAATAACTATAAGCTTGACGTGTAAAGTCATGACATCCTGTTTTCTGTTGTCAAGGACTTCTCTGATAAATCGCACAGCGTAGGTACCTGTGCACCATTCACTAGCTGTCAAAGTTTCTACTGACAAGGAGAAGTTCAATATTTCCTTAAGTGTTATGATTGGATGCATAATTATTAAAATCCCCCTGAGGGAGGATGAGTCATCAAAGGAAGAGAAAAGAGAGTTGGATATACAATTGCTATGACACTGGTTATATAATGACATAAATGAAGAGTTAACAAAGAGACACAGGATTAAACCTGGGAAACGTTATTAGTGATGTCCTTTTATTAATAGTAAGGATATAATTATCATGTAATGTGAGTGTGTGAGTGTTACCTGCCACTGAATGCTCAGCTGTGGCCTGACCCTCTCCAGGCCTCAGGCCTTGCTCTCCTCTGGTCCCAGCCCTCAGTGTTATGTGGAGGGAAATGGCCTGAGGGCCACTGTGCTCATCCTCAGCTCTGCTCCCACCGGAGGCGACGATGCTGCTGCTGCTAATGCTGCAAGTGGCGGTTCCAGGCGTGGTGTTATTACAACTACTGGCTCTACCACTGTCAGCCAACACCCCATCAAGTTTACTGCACACAGTTGCACAAGTAGCTTTAGTGCCTTTGACACAGTCCGTCTTTAGGAGCTCAGCAGCTTTACTGTCATCACTGCAACACTGAGTGGAAACAGGAACACCTTTGATGCCGCTTCTGCTACCATTTGCGTGGAGGGGTTTGTCGGGTACCAAGGGGCGGCCCCTGAAGGCCAGGTCAGGGTAGGTTCTCTGCATCTCTATGATGGACTGGTCTTGGCTGACGAGGCGGCAGCGGCGAGGCTTCGGCACAGGGTTCACCGCTGGCCTGGTGTCCGTACACGCCGCCACCTGGAAAAAAAACAGTGTTCAGAGCTGGCTTAATGAGGCTGGGTAATTTTTCTGACCAGGCTTGTGGTCTTGCCACAATTCATTCTCTATTGAAGAGGATGTATTTTGTCATTCATTTGTCATTCAACAGAAAAAATGGCCTTCAAATAAAATAATTGTTTTTTTTTTTTTTATATCAGCCAGAAATGTGTCACACTTAGTCATTTCTTTAACCTGGTCATCTGGGCCAGAAAAAAAGGCAGGTTACACTATTTCTTATATTACTTTTGATTTTTGGTTTGTACCAAAGGTCCAAGTCTGTTATTTTAACATGGCTGTGGCCCTGCCTGCCTCCTACACTCACAGGTGTTCCAGCTTCTGTGTGTCGCGGGCCCCCTATTTGTGGCCCCCTACTTGACATCAAAGTTTAGAGTTAATGCGGCCCCAGGGTAGCCACAAAACCCTTTTGACATTTAAAATGAAATAACACTGCATGTAACGTTTTTTCGCCTTTATGCTATGTATAAACAAACCACAATGTGTTGCATTTATGAAATCAGTCTGGTCAGCAGGGAAAGCATATGAATCTGCCCACATAGCATTAAACGTTCTGTTTTCTTCAGACACTTTTCTTTTTTTAGAATTTTCCATAGTTGGCCTACCTGGGGTCGAATATGTCGACGCATATTAAGAGCGACAACATTTTTAACACGTTTTATTCTGATTTTACAAGAACACCATCATCTTCAAATTTAGAATTCCTTTAACACTAACAAACTAAAATAAAATACATTTTAATTAAATACTCATTATTTATTTTCCAAAGCCACAGGGAGCTGTGGGTTGCTGACCCCTGCCCTAGGCATTTTATATATATATTTTTTTATCACTAATGGGATACAATAGCTCAGGTCAGGCCCAGCCTCACCTAGACTCTACCTCCGGCGGCCCCCAGGTAAGTTGAGTTTGAGACCCTGCTGTTGACTAAAACCACATTGAAATATGATGTTGTTTCCCTTATAATCTCAGCTCTTTCTTTTTTTCCCCACACAGTTAACCAGCCCTCTGCACTCACCCCTTCATCTCCCTTGTTCTTCTCCTCTTCCTTCTGTCCTATTGTTGTCTTTTTGTCTGTGGGTTCCTGTTGTTTTGCAGGTCCCACTCTGTGCTGGAGAAACTGCATCCACTCCTGCATCGAAAGATCAGTCACAGGGATCGGTCAGTCAAAGGTTTGGCTACATAAAGCTTGTTTCCATCTAATTTTTTTTAAATCTTATTTGTATATGAAATTGAATCTGGCAGAAAATATATAAAATAATACCATCACAATATAAACCATGCTTGAATCACTTTGGACCTTACCTGTGGTCCCAGCTGATCTTTCTCAAGGATGTCCAGAAGGTGGTGACACTCCACCCTGGCCAGAAGCAGCTCAAAGCCCACCAGTATGGCTCTGTCTGGGTTTGCATCCTCGCCGAGTCTAAACTCACTAAGATTCATCCAACAGTACAAAGGGCAACCTGTGACGTGATCAATTTGAATCATGATACCAGAGGTTTAAATCCAGGTTGTTAGTGGCTTTTCCCCATTAACTTCAAGATACCCTCTCTGGTCTTGTCAGATCGGCCCCTTTTTACTCACAAATTGAAAAGATTTTTAATGAGACTTACAATCCAGGTGCCAAATCCTTAGCCTACACATTTGAAATCAAGCCGACTTGATTTAAGAAGCCTATTCTACTGTGTACATGTATACAGCAATAAGAACATACGTTTACAGTATTAACTACCCCTCTTGTCCTTTATCTTCTCCTTGCTCCGTACCTTAGGGCGGCATCATTATGGGGAAAATAGCCAATAGAAGCCAGGACTGATTGGATGGTAGAACTGCTGAGGACTGGCAGAAGATAGTAAACATATGGACCTGTGAAGGTCTAAGGGAGACACAACAAAAGACACATATATTTCATGTGTTAAAAATGTGTAATTTACATAAGACATCCTAAAGGTCTTCAAATTAGCAAGTGGGAAATATTCCAGTAGAAACATTTAACTAATGATCTCTGTTGGTCAAAGTGTGTTTGAGACATTAGCTGTGTCAAGCTAAAAGCCTAAAAGTTAGCATTCCTCAGCTGACCTCCACTGCTTCCTATGTAGTCCTCCATCATCTCTGTTACATCCTTCTATAGTGTCTCCACCTGTTTTCTCCATCAACTCCACATCTGTCGTGTCCAGAATTGATGGAGAATATAATAGAAACAGAGCCTATGGAACCCTTCATTCTTTCCTTATATGCATCATGGTAACCATGAAACCCAGCACTGAAACCTGTCCGTCATTTTGAGTACTTCAACATTTCAACAAGTCTCAGCCATTGCAAAAAAAAGCAATATGCTTTTATACAGCAGCCTGTTGAACGTATTCTAACCTCCACAATGCGCCATTATCTGTTTACAGTGTCTGGTATTGGTAAATCACTCTGTTTCCTCTTTCTACCACATCCTGTGCTCAACCAGGAACTGGACCAACTCGAGGAACCATGTGGAAACATTAGCGAAGTTTCGTTTTCAAATAACAGATGAAACATGAGCAAAACCAGGCTGCGTACAGCATTAGGTTTTATTATTTCGTAAATGATCAGTCGTTTAGCAAGTGAATGGCAATTTAAGAGGCCAAATTGATATCCACTTAATGACATTAATGAGTCAGAGACTGACACATGTCAATACAACCATTTGCACAAAACCCAGAAATGTCCCCACTATAGACTGAATACGACAAATATTCCAAATACCAGATTCATCTTAATACAAAGGTGTTGGCGATACGTTGCACTTTCACACTCTGGTGAACAACTCCTACTACCTCTGAATGGAATGCAAAGCCTCCCTGTGAACAAACATTTACACCGGTATACAGTGTACACATGGTCAAATCATAATGATGACTGTTTTAATATAAACCTGGTGGGTGGTTGTAAATGGTTAAAGTTTAAAACAACTTAGGGGACATTTTAAGACAGACAAAGGGACAGACGGACAGAGTGACAGACAGGCAGAGCACCTTGAGCGTCTTGAACTCCTTCTTCCAGGGCTGGAGGTACATGTTGACGCACAGGGTCTCCAGCAGCTCGGTGGCCTTAATGAAAGCCCGCAGGTGGCTCCTGCGGTCGGTGTCCGCGGGTCCACGGTGCTCCCCCAGAGCCTGGTAGAACGGAAACAGGGTGAAGAAGCCGCTGGGGCCCGGATCCCTCCGCAGGTACTGGGCAGCTCTCTCCAGCAGCCGCGCGTCGCGACACGGCGGAACCTCCGCGCACGGCTCCCGGTAACACCTGAGGTAGTGGTCGCGCAGCAGATTGGGGGAGGCCTCGGCCTGGCGCCCTGCTTCCCCGGCGTCTTGCATGGCCCTCACGCCTCTCTTTGGCCAGTAACGAGGAAGTACACGGCCGCCGGCGGAGACGAGGAGGAAATGAGAGTGAGGGCAGAGTCCTGGTCCGCACTCCGAAAGTTAGTGATAATGTTCATCACACAGCAACTCCGAGTCAGCACGCTCCCGCTGAGCCTGAACAACCTGTATGTCTGTCTGTCTCAGACCGCCGCTCCATTTCCTCATTCAACTAGGACAGGCAGTTTTGCTTGTCGCTGACCTAGCAGGGGTGGACATGATCATCCAGTGATCAGTGAGGACAGGGGCAGCATGTTGTCTCATGACAGACCATGTCTCATGCTGTGATTGGTGGGACACTGTTGCGGCTATGGGCCGGTGTTTCGACATTCACCACACTGAATATCCAAGTGTCCTGTTAAAACCAATTTAACTCTCAAATGGCTCCTGATACAGAAAATAATGAATGACTGGGGATGGAAAAATCTGTGATCTGTAACTTTGAATTAAAGGTCTGTTTCCAGTTTGCGTTATTCAAAACAGATCTTAAGTTAAATTGACTGTCTGTTGAGATGTGTTATCTGTAATTTGTATGTGTTCAATGTATCCATCAAAAAGACAGCTGGGAGATTTAGAGTTAATTAGATTGTTGCACCGTCTGTGAACTGGTAGATGTGCGACTTGTCTTACCCGTGTATGCATAAATACATAGTTTAGGAGGATTTGCTCAAATTAGAAAAATAAAAAAACAATTAAGTTTCCTATTTTATTATTATTAAAAATAATTTTCTATTTCAATCTCTATGTTCTGACAGTCATGGGTTGGATTCAATTCGGAAATGCACTACATTTAGATGATTTAAGGATAAGGGCACCAACGACTAATTCTCTTTGACAAATACATACATTATTTAAAAAGTTTGAGTCATTGTTCTCAGTGGAGCGTTCATGTGAATATTTTGAAAGCACATGGATGCATGATTATGGCCTTATAAATTCTTATACCTTTTCAAGGAATATGGTCAGGAGAAAAACGATATACGCGACTGACAATTTTATTCTGAAAACCACCAACCGGAAGCAGTTTTTCTCTTCCGGGTCAGGCTATGATGTTTTATTTCACTCTACATGTGTGTTTCAGTCACGCTCCCGGGGATCAAAAACATTGTTCAGACCGTTTGCCACAACAGTAGGACATATCGATTGCAGTGGGTAATGTCCGTGGTGTAGAGGTAAGCATCCACACCAAGAACGGTACCGCATTACTCTTTATATGAACCCCGATGGCGCGCGAGCGTGTGTAACATAGTGTGACTGGGTTGTAATTAACTGTAACAAGCAGCCCTTACAGAAGTCAGTCTTGAGCATCATCAGCCTGAGAGAGGAACGAATGCATATCAGACGACCATTGTCAAGGAATCTCATGAAACAATGCTGCACTTTAAAGTTGTTCACCAATACACAATAGAATAAGAAAGTAAATGAGCCTATACGAGCTGTGATTATAGCAGCTAACCCTCACCCCTCCTCTATTTCTTCTGTGTGCTTTTCTTCTTCCTCTATTATCATCTCTGCATATGGTCTGCGCTACCATTGCATCCCCATCTTTCTTAAGATTAGATTAACATATTGTTAATTGTCATTCTGTGATGATTTGCTTCAGTAAGAACAATGTTTCTTCGTTTTTATCTAATGAGTTATCCTTCAAATATATAATGATAAAATCTGACCATCCTGTTAAAGCATATGCCCCAGCTTTTTGAACAGCCGTGGTTTCAAGCTGTTTTAGAATTCAATTGATGTTGTTTTGCCCGCCCATCTTTCTGTAGATTCACAGAAGCACAGACATGAAGCCTAGAGGCGGCAGCTGCCTGGACAGTCGGCTCAAACAGAGAGTGGAACAGGTACAAGTCTATCGCCTTACAACTGTTTATGTCAAGAATCAACATACATTATGTTTTTTCACAGTTCAATAAAAGCAGAGAAGCAGCATTCCTATAATCTCTACACTGCGATGTGACTATGTCACCAGAGCTGCCATGGGACCCTGAAAAGCGATATTTTTCATTGACGCTGCTTTGTGATTAATTGTGATTTTTAGTATCTTGAATCCAGCAGCAGTGAATATGTGGACCTCTCAGCCATGGCCGTGGAACTTCAGCGACTCTACAGGCAAGTTCACAACATTGATCTGTTCTGGTTACGAGTTTAAGTGGAGACTGGTTACTAACTAGCTGTGGGTTAAATTGCTGGACAATGTCCAAGTAAGCAATGTAAGTATTAATGTGATGTTGTTGCTAAAGAAAATACTGTGTCTTCAGAATGGAGTATGGCAGGAGAAACAAGACAGCCTTCAGGATTCAAGTAGAGAAAGGTAAGAGGCTACATTAACAATGTCTTATTACCCTATAGTATTTATTTAGTATTTATGAGCTCTGGGGATTTCTGAACCGTCTTTTCCGTCTGGCTCTCCTAGTGTATGAAGCAATCATGAAGGAAACTGGGCTGGATCATCTGGAGCGCAAACACTTGGCTAAGAGAGCCAAACACAGCCACACTGGAGATGGGTAAAGGACACTCTCAGGAAGATAATGCATCAACGTCTTGTTAAATCTAGAGCTGATGCCATGAAAATGTGTGTGTTCACAGCGAGGGCAGCAGCAGCAGCAGCAGCAACAACAGCAACAGCTCAGAGGAGTCGTCTGACACTGAACACCTTATGGGAAACACTGTAAGAGATTATGTTGAGATTAAATCTGGTGGGCCAGGATATTTTAATATGGATGTAACATGTCGCGTATTTTGCAGTCACAAAACCTGCACAGTCACTTGAGGTCCACAGAGCTAGATCTCTGTGCGAACCATGGTTAAACCACACACAATGACAGACCATAGAGCTGATGAGAAAAGTGATTCTCTCTGTAAGTGTCAGCATTTATTTCATCTTAACTTTCCAAATTCAATTTAGAATGATTTTAAATAGAAGTTGGGCAAATAGAGAACAATTACAACATTTTGGCAAATAATTGTGAGATAAACATTATTCGCAGTGTGCGTGTCTATGTACTTTTTATACTAAGACACATCTTGCACCTACCCATGCTCTGGATTCATATTCATATCTGATTTGTATTACACTTATTGACGCAATGAAATCCAACCACGCTGTACTGCCGCTTCCTGCCATCCACAGCCCACCAACCACATGAACAGCTCTATTACATCACTGTATCGGAAGGGAAACCCTGACTCCATCCCCAGCTCTCCCAGGAGAGAGCATCCTGCTGCCAGCAATCCCGTCAGCAATGCCACCCCCATTCCCAGTGTAGGGACGCTGGTTTCCACAGGAGGCTGGTTCATCGATAAAGGGAGAGGTCATGGGAAGGTCAACTTCATCGACCTATGTGAAGAGGAGCCAACTAATACAACAACAAATGTAAGTACCTGTGGAGTGCAAGTCTGTACACAGGGTTCCTTTTGACATTGGTCACTCATCTTTTAACATTTAAATCTTAACAGTATCAAACTGTTTTGTCACAGGGAAAGACAGCTCAAATGATGGGGTACTGCCTGTTAGGTCCTGAGCCCTAACATATTTTAAGAAAAGCTTCTAACGCTGAAGAAGCCAGGAACACAAAATTGTGCCAAAAAATTAACAAATGTGCCGTGTATTTTCGTCCCCCAGACAGATGTGTCCATGCTGGAACCTGAGAAATCTCAAAAAAGATCGAAAAAAAAAAAAAGAACAATGAACTCCACTGAAATGACCGAGACTCACACTCTGAGCAAGAAAGGTATGGATCTGTCTCATTCTCTAGTGTAAGTTACACCAAGTAAGTTAATATTGAACACCACACAATAAGTTCATCCTAAGTGAGCAGTGAATTTGTATGCATGACGTCATCCGCACAATGGAAGCACAAACCTATTGTGATGGATCAAGACTTGGTCCATGTTCGAAGATGCGTTTTTTTTATTCCTATTCAGATTTTCGGCAGTCTAGGTACAGGAAGTGCATGAGTTAAAAAGCAACATAACAGAGCTGATGTACGTGTTTTTGTGCATATAGAGAAGTGAGGTCCATTCAACTGTCTTCTTCCTGATGAATTCTTTTCAGCAAAATCAAAGTTACCAGAGCTGCATTATCCTACTCTGAGGTTTGAGGATGTAGGAGGTAATGAAGACACATTTACGGTTAGTGACATTTAAACTTACTACTGTTTCTTACTGCAACAGAATTACTTCTATGGCAAAATCGGTCGCTTTGCTGCCATTGTCCACTAGAAGTCACCAAAGGCTTATAATGTATCAGTATTGAACCTATGTTATGTTGTGAATTTTTATTATAATGTTCTATTATTTGACCTGTAGGAAGTGTGTAAGCTGCTGATTCACATACGTCACCCAGAGGTGTACCAGCATCTGGGAATGGTTCCTCCAAGGGGCTTCCTCCTTCATGGACCTCCTGGCTGTGGAAAGACCCTGCTCGCCCAGGCTGTGTCTGGGGTGAGTTCTGGTCGTATCTAGCCATATACAGAGGGGGAAGGAACCTGTGGAAACCAAAAAAAAAAAGTTTACTTTAATTGGAATTTTACTATTGTTTTTCTACTGAGCCAAAGAGGATAGCCCCAGTGAAGTTTGTCTGTGTTCAGTGATAATGTGATTCTGTGTTTCAGGAGCTGCAGCTGCCCATGTTGAAGGTGTCTGCTCCAGAACTGGTGTCTGGAGTGTCTGGAGAGTCTGAACAGAAGCTCCGAGAGCTGTTTGATTTGGCTGTGGTTAGTATTGCTCCGGTTGTCCTGTCATTTTAGGCATCTCAACAAAAGACTATAGACTAGAGGAGGTGTGGCTGGGACAGGCTCCAGATACTCAAGTGACGTTTCTCTGGTACTGCTGATGCAGTGTAACTGCTGTTACTGGTATGATTGAAGACGATGTTGATCAACTCTGAACATTGTTGGTTCTTCCAGAGTTCTTCCCCATGTATCCTGTTCATAGATGAGATCGATGCCATCACCCCAAAGAGGGAGGTGGCCTCTAAAGACATGGAGAGGAGAATTGTTGCTCAGCTGTTAACCTGCATGGACGGTACGACACACTGGCTTCACCTTCTGGTTTTACTAACGGAATGCAACTTAAAGAATACCAACTGCCATACAATTTGGAAAAAGATAAAAAAAAAACTTAACTGGACCTTGAGAGGTGAAATTGTAATTGTAATTATTATTTTTTTTTTTCTTTGTTCTTCGTTCTTTGCCTTCTCGCAGACTTGAACAGCCTGGCGGTGACGGCTCAGGTTCTGGTCATCGGTGCCACCAACAGACCAGACTCCCTGGACCCCGCCCTCCGTAGAGCAGGACGCTTTGACAGAGAGATCTGCCTGGGCATCCCAGATGAAGCAGCTCGCCTCAGGTCAGCCGTACATTATTATTTTGCAAAAAATGTTTTACTTGTGAATCATCTCCAAAAAAAAATCTGTGACTGTTTGTTCCTTGTTTGGAGGGCTGTTACCTCCTTTTATATTGCACAAGTTATTCTTAATCTCCTGTACTGATCTCAAACATATACAAACACTCTCTGCGTGCGTGCGCGCGTGTGTGCCTGTGTGTCACAAGGAGTGACTTATAACTGGGTTGCCTTTGTCTTAAACCTGTGACCAGCAGTTAGACTCAAAATAGCAGGTAATGACACTTTATTTACAATATAATCAGAGGCCTTAGATAGATTTAGAAATAAAAAGCAAAACACACGGCAACATATCAGTATGACAAGTTTATTTTGTCCACAGTATATAAGGCACAAAGTATCAATTTTGTGGAGGTTGAGTTTGTATTAAGGAAAATAATAATATACTAATCCAGTGGCTGGGAGAGAGGAAGCAAACTCTAGTTCTCAGGACACGACTAGAATTTCTTCAATTTGATCTCATTGAAAATGATAAACAGCTCCATGTTTTATTTATCAGATATTCCAGAAGATTATTCCATCTTTTGAAATGAATGATCAACGTCCTCAGGACTTAGACTCATAACACACAATCCCACTCTCTGAACTTAAGCTTGTAACAGATTGTTTTGTGCTTTGTCAGGATCTTAAAGACGCTGTGTCGGAAGCTGAAGCTGCCAGAGGACTTTGATTTCCAGCAGCTGGCTCGCCTCACCCCGGGGTATGTGGGCGCCGACCTCATGGCTCTGTGCCGCGAGGCAGCCATGAGTGCTGTGAATAGGGCTCTGCTCGAAATGAGAGGATGGACCCAGGGCCAGATCCGAAGCTCTCCTTCAGATCAGTTACCAATTGGAGATCTGATAGAGGCTGTGGTGACGGATGGAGAGGTCAAAGAGCTGCAGTCAACGGACATCAAACCAGTGTCCCAGGAGGAGGCCGGGCAGGGTCATCTGCAGGTATGAGGAGATTCACTTTGTTTCAGTCCATCAGTTAACAGTCAGACTATAACTTTGTTGACACACTGCCTCACAACATGTTGGTTATACCGAATGTCATGATAGTGTCGTTTATTAATGTGGTTTCCTACCTACCAGGCAGATTTTGGTTTTCATTCTCAGTCAGTAATACCCCTTATAGAATTTTAGTTGATTGGCATGAAGTCACAAAGAAACAGTATTATATTTTAATTGAGTTTTCAAAAAAAAAGAAATGGAACGCACCCCCCATCAATCAATTTGCAAAATGCAGCAGAACCCAGCCCGGTATTGATTAAGTGATAGCTATATTTTGGCAGTGAAGCATTATATATAGATTTTTCTTTGCTGCTTCGTGGCGTTGTCCTGATTCGCATTGCTGTTTCCACCAGGGGGAGCTGTGGCACCTGCTGCAGTTGCTGAAGTCCACAGAGACCCTGTCAGCGGAGGAGCTGACCAGTCTGTCTATCCTCATGTCAGACTTCCAGGCTGCCTTGGCCAGTATACAGCCCTCAGCCAAGAGGGAGGGCTTCGCCACTGTGCCTGATGTCACCTGGGAGAATGTTGGAGCCCTGCAGGATATCAGAGAGGAACTCACTATGGCCATATTGGTAAACAGCATAGCACGCTGCTTTATATGTATGTTTTGCATTTGGATTTGGATTTTATCCACTCTGATTTCAGATTAAGATTTCATCGAGTGCCACAGTGAAAGGTTATAAACGTGTCTCATTTCAATAAGCTTTGAAGTTTTATTGCTTTATGATTGAGGTAGCTTGAACTAGTTCTCCTTTTACAATTTAACCTTCAACCTTCAGCTCTGGCTGCTACTGTTGTAATAGTTTGCTGTCATCTGACCTCTAACCCCTCCACCCCTGAGCAGGCTTGCACCCCCTGCACCAGCCTTTGTCCAAATATAGACTTTTTATCAATGGTTTTCGACACGTCCAGTTATCCAGTCAGCTCGGTTATCACACATTTAACAGTTAATGTTAAACCCACCCAGGTAAGAAGCCAGACCCAACAGAGTGTATAAAATGTGATCCAAACCCGTAGGCGTCCTAGGATCAGGGGAGTTTCGAGACACTCTGGGGGCCCCAGGCAAAACCAAAAAAAAGCACAAGTAGCATGGGCCCCCTATAAGGTGGTTCCCGACATGTCATTGCAGTGTTTTCTACATAGTAAGACATTTAAGGGTGTTTCAGGTTGTCGTTTCTGTGAACCAATGTACCTTGGTTCGGGTGGACCCAGAGTTCTTCAGGGTGGTGCAATGAACCTGCTGGGATCTGGCCCATTTTGAGCCTGGTTTATTGTGATTGGCTCCGAATAATACGGGTGTGCATGTGTGCGTGTATGTGTTCTCTGCAGGCCCCAGTGCGTTCTCCAGAGCAGTTCAAAGCTTTGGGGCTCAGTGCTCCATCTGGCGTGCTGCTTGCTGGACCTCCAGGATGTGGAAAAACACTGCTCGCTAAGGTTAACACTCTATTAACATTTCACAGTGTGCTCTTTAATTGTTCATCAACTCACAGAATATTTTGGCAAAGTATCATAAATGAAAAAGAGCCGGAAGGACCAACTCATTCAGATTTTTTTTCAGATAATATTTTGTATTAGTATTTCTTTGGCACAGCTGTGTTCTGTATGGGTAATGTTTTTCACTATCAGTCCTAGCTTTGGACCTTAAAATATGAAATCTAAGCCTCTGTCTAAATCAAAGATACCCGATGGAATGTGAGGCCAAATGTTATATGGTGAAGCTTCTCACTGTCTCACTGTGTTTACTCCTGACAGGCAGTAGCCAACGAGTCAGGCCTCAACTTCATCTCTGTCAAGGGACCGGAGCTTCTCAACATGGTGAGTCACTGAGCTGCAGGAGCATGAGGTAGATGGTGTTTGTGCATTTTTCTGTTGTAAGTGCATGGACCAGATCAGTCACTGAATGCTCCAGATTTTCTTTTTTCTTTTCTTTCATCAAACAAATATAAACCTGCAGTTGCTTTTGGAGAGCAGCAGGAGCCGTTGAAAGTGGGTGCTCAGCTTGAGGCAGTAACTTACAAAAAAACTGAAACCAAACCAGTCAGTGCACTACTAACACTACTATTTTAACAGTAAAATATTTATGTTTATTGATTTAGGACTTCGAAATCTTGTCCATGCATTCATTTTCAGTCGCATAAGCTAGAGTAACGTTACGCTTTCTGTAAATAAATCAATAGATCAGACGGCTGCAGCGAATTCCAAACTAACTTTACAGGGTTACTTTTACTATGTATTTCTTACTTTAAATTCTATAAATGTAATTTTAATAAATTCAATTCACTTTTAAATTGCTGTCAAAATTCCTCTTTTCGTATTCTTTTTTTAACATTTTTTTTTGTCAAACAGTGATTTTATATAAAGCATTTTGAATTGCTTAGCAGTTCGAAAGTGGTGCATATAGAAATGTGCCTCGCTTTGAAGTTGGATTAACTCAGTCAACCGACTAATTTTAATTAATTAAGAAATGTTTTGTTTGGTTATCAGATGTATTCCCTTTTATTTACCTTCCTCCCAGTTCTTTTGTTGTTCTCTCACTAAATCTTGCAAAAGCTCTTGCAGCAGTACGTGTGCCCTGTTGAGATTGACGGAGGGCTAATGTGAGACTCAGCTGGTTGCCCTAACCGGTGAATCTTTGTTGTTTTTCTTTGTTGGTGCAGTATGTGGGAGAGAGTGAGCGAGCTGTCCGTCAGGTCTTTCAGAGAGGACGCAACTCAGCGCCATGTGTCATCTTCTTCGATGAGATCGATGCTCTGTGTCCTCGACGCTCAGGCCATGAGGTAAGAAGCCATGGCAACAGAGGCATTGACGTTAGATCAGTGTTCACAGATCTGGATTAGTGCTGGGCTTTGTTATGTTACAGTTCAGTAATAAACCCTACAGTTTCACATGCACATTTTGTTATTTTACAGCATTCGCACTCTGAGCCCAGATCGAACCACAGAACCTTCTGGCACTTAAACTTTTTATCCTTTGTTCTTAAAACATAGTTTGGGTGAGGAGTCTTTAATACTGATACTGACATGTATATTTGTTGAATGGACAGGTTTGTGGTGCGGTTGAGACAAACGTACACGTCATGTGTGTGTGTTTGTTCAGTCAGGATCCAGTGTGCGGGTGGTCAACCAGCTGCTCACAGAGATGGACGGTTTAGAGGCTCGACGACATGTTTTCCTTATGGCTGCAACCAACAGACCGGGTACAGATCCAAGTCGCCTGAGCTACTTCTCAATGGAAGGGACACATCCATTTTTAGGACACCTCATACTAGAGGTGGACTAATATTGGCTTTTCAAGGCTGATTATTAGTGGTTAGTGGTACAGAGGACCGATATTTTCCTAAATTCACAATTTGGAATACTGCAAACTTTTTTATATGCCTTAATCAAACTTTAATTTCTCATCAGTTGGCCAAATAAAAGGAAGATTCAATTAACCTGGCCTCCTGCAATTGTACATTTTTGAATTCTTGCGTCAGTAGTTTTAATAAGGTTGTTTTTATTTGTGACATACTATAATATTTCTTGTTTATCTGTGGCCATCTTGTCTCTTCTCAGATATCATTGACCCTGCCATTCTGAGGCCAGGTCGCCTGGATAAAACCTTGTATGTGGGTCTGCCTCCTCCAGCAGATCGTCACGCCATCCTGCTCACTATCACCAAGGTGCATGTTCACCGCATACAACAGAGACCGTCTCACAGCAGGATCCAATTTAAACCCAACAATTACCACGACGAGCAAATAGTTGTATTTTATATACAGTATATCATATATTTATGTTTTAATTGACATTACCATTGTTTATGACATTACCGACTCTTTGAATGAAGCTAAGCTAACCCTGTCTAAATGATCTTCTCAAATGTTTCGCGGTTGACCAATGTTGATGTCGACGTTTGTTGCAGGGCGGGACCAAGCCTCGGCTGGAGCAAGATGTCAGTCTTGAGGAGATTGCCTTCGATGAGCGCTGCGATTGCTTCACGTGAGTCCTATCTGACACTTACATGTTTGCCATACTGTTTGTCTCAACGTCTCAAAGTAAAGTCCTGTAATAACTATTTTATGTTGTCTGATTTAAAATCTAGAAACATTGGTCCTCATGCAAGATCCATTCATACAAACAGATGTGTGTCTCTGTTATGTGATTGCATGGTTTTGGAGCACTTTCTGCAGTCACCAAATTTTCCAGTCTTTTGAGATTTTCCTTAGGTACAAGCGGAAGGAATTTAGAGAGCTCCACACCTTTTATACACACCACATGAAATTAGTCATTTCAAATCATGTTTTTCCATTATGGATTGTGTATTTCATTACATAGAAGCATTTATAAACAACACAAAAATTACAATTTATCAGTATTTTGACATTTAATTAGTATTTAAATGTACAATTTGAATTACATTTTTTTATTGTGTATCAAGCACTCAAATTCTTTACGCTCCAAAAAAGGGCTTTTAAATCAAATAAAATGTTCCTGAAATTAGAAGCATTTGATAAATCTGACATGGCGGTTGCATATGCGGCCAGGATGTGAAATAATGCTTGAGAAAATGAGGATAAGAAAAGAAAAAAGTTCTTTCCTGGGGCCCATTGACCCATAAGTTTGATCTAAAGGTGTGTGTTTGTTCCAGTGGTGCTGACCTGACGGCATTGGTGAGGGAAGCATCTGTTAATGCCCTGAGGGCCTACTTCAACTTCCAAAATTCTCCTGCTGCTATTGGTTCTTCTGGTAACTTGACTCTTTCCTCTTCATACCTGTGCTGTGATTAGTATTTAACACTCCTAAAGCCATATGGGACCGTAAGCATTGAGCATCAGAGATTCCCATGGTTTCACGTTACTGTTGACCTCTGATCAGAATCTCTAATGGCGTTATAGTTACCTGAGAGTAACCAACACATGTTAACATTCACTTCCACTGAGCATGTGTGTGCCGATGTAAACAGGAAGTAAATCCTCCACTTGCTGTCATTTGCTTAGTACAAAAATTAGAAACTGAAATGGCGGCTATGAGTCACCTGGTACACTCTTTAGGAACCAACCTAATGAAAATAAAAATGAGTATAATAATATTACAAATACCATATAATAATATTCCTGTTAACCAATACATGCGATGCATCTGTGCATATGTTCAGTATTTATGAAATATATTTATTAATAACTAGTTAGCCAACCAGAACTCTTCAAGTTCAAAGTGGAAAATATCCTGTTTTTAAAATCTTCAAGCTTGCCACGGTACCAGACCTGAAAATTGTACTGCGCTACAGAATCTCCCCTGGTTTCTCAACACTTGCACTGTTTTCCAACCACCACTGAAGGGCAAAGTCCCCATCTTTTGTGGTTTAATTCTCAACACAATATGGGA
The DNA here is from genome assembly GCA_016785305.1 of Colistium nudipinnis. Classification (NCBI taxonomy): domain Eukaryota; kingdom Metazoa; phylum Chordata; class Actinopteri; order Pleuronectiformes; family Rhombosoleidae; genus Colistium; species Colistium nudipinnis. The sequence continues at coordinate 330,212 of JAFBJU010000111.1, read as the reverse complement.
AAAGTCTTGACGCAGCCTTACAGGATGATTTATCTTATCTTGTCATGTCTTTGTGCACTGAGTAAGGCGGTCAAGAGGGTCAATGTTCAACACATGCCCTGCTCATGTAAGCGCTTTTGGACCCTCTGAAGAGCAGAGGGTGTGTAATGATGAAACAAAAAGTGTTTGCTTCACGAAATGACAATGCAGAGCAGATATCAAATTAATCTTTGTGTTGAATATTGTGACGAGCCATCAACAGAAACATTAAGGCCCTCTGTCCTCATTTGAAAGACCGTGTATTCCTCAGACCTGAAGGCAAACAACCAAGGACCAGTTCCAATATTTTAAATTTAGACTTTCTTCACAGTCTTATTCGTTATTTGCACAAGTGCAAGAGCATCTCATAATGATGGAACATATTTGTTTTCATCTGGTGACTTTATTGTGTTGGTGATATCACAGGTTACGCTTGCTCCTCCGGATATGTTGCTGACATCCGAGTCAGTAAAGAGAACTTTGAAGATGCCTTCAAGAAAGTTCGCCCATCCGTGTCCAAAAAGGTGAGTGAGTGATTCCTGTATGACACCAGTTATCCCTTTTCAGTCAAGAAAACATCCACAGAACTACGTTGTTTTATATGTGGTCTGTTTATACTACTGAATTTAAATGTTTTCATTTACATTTTAATTTGAATACCTAAACAAATTCGATAAATAAGCATTGAGGCAGAGCTCGGCGCCTTGACCAGCCCCAGCTCAAAGGACAAATAATCAGTCAAGTACAACACATAAAAGCAATTGAAATAACCCGTACTAGTTACAATTAATGGTTAAGGTTGAGGATAAATTAAATATAAAAGTAACAGATGTATTATAACTCTGTAAAATGAGTGGCCTTAAAAGTCAAGAGCTGGGTTTTAACATCAGTTCGACAACAGTAGATATGATCACACTTCATCACAAAGCATGTTCCCTCAAAACAAGCAATTTAGGTTACAGTGTAGTAACCTAAGTTTAATCTAACCTGAAGTATAATCTGATTTAACATTATAAAATGATGAAGTGCACAGTTACAGTCAGAGACACAGCCACTCAAACTTCGGAAAACCGGCAGGCTTACTGCCACTCCAGAGGATAGACTCAGATATAAGAGAGAAATAGAATGCTTTCTATTTATTCCATTTTATGAAGCAGATTTTATTTAATCACGTTATTGGGGGAAAGCCTCATTTCTGCATGCGGTGTGCTAGGTGTGTCGTAAGCACACAAAGGTTGGGCACTTTGTGTGCATGCGACGAAATAAAGACGAATAAAGACCCCAGCAGATTTTGTCAATCCCTGGAGTGCTCACTTTAACAGAGTGGGTTGTTGGTTTGTGGTTATGTTGTCGTGCAGGAACACCTCACAGTGGAATGCATTGGCTCATTGTGAGTCCATGTCACTGGCACACTGCAGGAAATTGGACTCAATATTGAACTGCATGCAGCTCCGTGCTCCACTCTCTGTCAGCTACTTTCTGCTCCTAGGAAGAAGAACCAGTCCGACTTGTCCCACCCGGAACACCGCCAAATTAAACAGCTGCTCTGCTGAGAATTGTTTTCACACGTCTTAGCTACTGGAATAAGAGTCCAATTGTCACCATCATTTGAAGGCACTCGCCTTTTGTTTGAGAACCACAGATATGCAGTGACAGTGCTTTGCTTTTGTTTCCCGTGCAGGACCAAAGGACATACGAGCTGCTTAGAGAATCCCTCAGCAGATAACCATGAGAGCAGAGCCTCAGCTGAGCTCAGGAGCTACACTCTCACTATTCCAGTAACCATGGCACAAATGTGCACATATACACATTTTAATATGGCTATGAATTAAGAGACTCCTTCCTTCCTTTTATAATTTAAAGAGTGATTGTGGAAACCATCAAGAAGCCCATCTGTTCATTGATAAAAGATTTTGTGCCAACAACTGATTTTATTTTCTCAAAAGTATGTGTTGTGCTATATTAATTTTATAAAAGTATACAGGGTGAAGCCGTATGAGAACCAGGAAAAAATGTGCTAAAGATGGGTTGGGTTCAAATTAAAAAGCTTCAGAGCAGTTACTTAATTGACCTTGTGATGAGATGGTTTTATCAACTACTGTTTCTGTGGTTAAACGTGCATTTTCCATCACACTTTCACTATTTCATATTGTCACTTCTGTATTGGGGACCTACTATGATGAAGAGCCTTCTTCATGTCATCTTTTGTTGTCTGACTTACTACGTGACCCCAGTGCTTTGAGCTTGACACACAGTCCAGACCACTAAAAATAACATTCTTATAATGTCAGATCATGTATACATTTTATTGGTATTAAAGTAGTCAATTTCACTAAATTGAATATAAAAATAGTGGAATGAGCCAAATTAACAGCAGCTACAAGAAATTTGGTTCCTCTCTTAATTTCTAGAATTAAACACAGAGGACCTGACTTCGGATGTTACAGCAGCCCTGCATTTACAAACTGAAGCTAGGGGCAGTGAAGAAAAGGACAAATAAAAGCCTATGGTCATTTTGTCATTAAATACTGCTTGGCATACAGTTTCTCGCCGACATGAATAATTCATAAAATGTCAATTAAAACAAACAAAGGCACTTATTACTAACGCGCGGCAGTACTACGCCAAAGTGACTCTTGACAGGAAGTACAGCAGCTAACCTGATGTCATGCGGCATTCAAATCTCGCGGGTTAAGAAGCAGATACATTCAGGGCAGGAAAACCTGCACAGACATAAAGGCAACATGTTACAGCAAATCAGTTCATGAGGCGGGACTTTGGTCCGTCATGGGCATCCGGGGTTATTCAGTTTGATGCAGTTAATCCCTGTGACGGAACTCTGAAAAATACAGACAAGCTTCTTTATCAAACTCGGTACAATAATGTTTGAGTGTTTCTGGGGCTGGATGCACAAAGACAAAGACCACCGTTAGAATAGGATCTTCCTTGTTTCACAATTGAAGGACTCTTCTTAAAGTAAAAAAAAAAAGACCATCTAACTTTCACAAATCAGTATGAAAATAGGACATAGAGTTATATCTGAAAGTGAACCATGAGCCAAAGTTCATGAAGCCAGTCCCAGTTACAGCCAAGTGCATTTTCAATCTCACACCACTCTTGGTTTTTCTTATCTAGATAGCAACTATTTGAAGCTACTTTCTGTTCCTGCCAAGGAAAGACGCACGGCAACACAAATGCATACAATGTCCGCCGTTGTTTCACACATCAAACGTATTAATCTGCAGAAGCTGGTGCATTTATGGTACGGCTAGCTGCGATTCTCTCGTGGAGCTTTCGGGCTACTCCTGCTTGACTTCTCCCTTCAGCTTCCTCTTGATTCGAGAGTACGGGCTCAGCTTATCGTCCATGATGAAGTCGTACAGCACCTTTACCCAAGATGTGTACTGCGGCAGGTCGTCATAATACTCCGCTGCTATTTTCTTCACCTGGAAGAGAGAAAGTGTAGAAACTGTTGAACGGTGCCCCTCAAGGAAAGATACACTTTACGCAGCACATTTTTCCACGGATCTTTTCTACAAATCTAGCAACTACAGTAAAAAAAAAAAGGTGTTTCATAGCTGCATTGCATTACAATTTCAAAACGCTTTGGAAAAAGAAAGAGGCAGTGATCAAGTCACCCACTCGCTGGATTAAAACACTTTTTGCTTCAAATGTTGGAATACCAATAAACATATTGTATACTGAGAGTAATGGTGTGGAAGTCAAACATACAGCTTCACAAACTCACAACCATTTTCTACATTAACAATTTCCCCCAGTTTAATCACTATGTGGAGACAATAAATGTTGAAAATCATCTCAGACCTTTTGTCACAGAATACAGAACCGCAAAATAAAGTCCAACTCCATTTGATCCAAATGGATGAGCTCAATTCTCACTTTTGCCCTGTTAGTTATAAATTGAATAGCTATAATGACATTGGGAAAATTAATTATAACCTAATTTGATTTGTATAGCCCATTTTCACAAATTCGTGAAATCATGGGGGGGAAAAATAAACTACTGAAGTGTCCCGTCAGTGGAGATGCAGCTTGTGTGTGCAATGTGTCAGCCCGGGTACTAACCATAGGCAGCCTGCGTCCTGGGATGCTGGGGAAGTCATGGTGTTCGTTGTGGTAGCCTACGTTGAAGGTAAGTAGGTTGAGGGAGCCATAGTAGGAGTAGGTCTCGTGCCCCTTGAGAAACATGTAGTGCTCCGCTATGAAGTGACCAGAGATTGGGTGCAATCCCATCCCCAGCATGGAGCCGGCCAGCATGTAGACCACAGGCTTAGCCCCCCACAGCCAGTAGAGCAGGATGTCAAAGGTGAGCTGGAAGCCCACGTTGGTCAGCTCCAGCTGACTGATGGGTTTGGGGTTGATGCAGAGGGGACGGATGGTGTAGAAGATTGGCTGCAGAATAATCCAGACGAATTTGCGAAAGCGCGTGCAGAAGAACCAGCCCTCAAACTCGGTAGGTATGTCGACATCCACGCCGTCTCCACCCAGGTAGCGATGGTGGTCCAGGTGGTAACGCTTGAAGGAGGCGGAGTACGGCAGCCCAATTGGCAGGTTGGCAAACATGGCAAAGTAGCGGTTCCACATGGCCTTATTGTTTCCAAAGGCTGTGTTATGCGAGATCTCATGAATAGCGAGGGTCATTGAGTGGTTGATGCAGCTGCCAAAGGCATAGGTCCAAAACAAAACCCACTTCCAGTCCAAGTCTTTGACCAGGTAAAAAGCTAAAAACTGAATCACCACCATCATGCACACAATCCATTTCAGCCTCGGGTCAGGACCCATCAAAGACTTGATTTCTGGATATTTAGCTGTAGAGACAAAACAAGAAATTCATTGAAAGGTCATGCTGAAAATAAAAATGAGTATCAAGTAGAACACATAAAAAGGTTTCCGTAATGTCAATGTAAAATCGTGAGACAAAAGTTCATCAACCTACATTTTTTTGATGAAAGAATGTTACACACTAAGTATACCATGCAGACTGGGCAGTTTAATAGGTTTGTATCTGGCAGGTTTGAGTCCCACCTAAACACCGTGACCCGGAGAAGCTTGGAACGGAACTGTCCAATCAAAAAAGACTCTCCCTTTTTTTAACCTTTACCTCTTTACCCCCCCCCAACCTGCCTGTGATGGCTGCCCACTGTGGCAATAAGTGTGTAGACTGATTGCAGTGCTGTGCAAATGCAGAGGATACATTTTCCCATTGTGTGCTTGCATGTGGGGACCAATACAAGTGTTTTTTATCTTAAATTCCAATAGTTTTCACCAGTTAAGTTATAAGCATGATTAAATATTAATCTGCCTTAAAACTTATGCATTGACTCAGCAACTACTCCCACACTGATTTGCTCCTATGCAGCGATGTTCCTTTTTTATAATTCAAGGTGTGGAAATGGGTCGAACTCTTTTTCAGCCATTGCCATGGTGAATAGAGGTATCAGGGCTCCATTGATGTTGGCTTTTTAAAGTTGCAGTGCACTAGCTGAGTGAACCTACTCAAGAGTTGATTGAACTAAATAAAATCTGATTCTCTTGAACCAAAACTGAGAGTCCCCTTTCTAAGGGTAGACCAATTTAGAGTTCAGGGTTAAACTCGAGTTTGTTGAACCTTCTTCTTCTGAAACGGCCATGAAACAACAACAGAAGAAGAAGAAGAAACTCAAATTAACATCAGTTTTTAATTCTGACTATGAAACGTGTGCAGAGAATTGATAAAGGAAGTAGACTGGCTATTTCCAAAAGCCTGGAAAGAATCAATGGATTGTGTGCTCTCTAAAAGGGGACACACTGGTGAGACAATATACGCCCCTGTCATTTGTTAGGTCTTACATACATCTCATATTGTTTGGTAATAAAACTGTGTTTGTCACAGTGTCTTAGGCATTCTGTGCGTTCAATGTTAAATATTTAAAGGTTCTGTGCCAGCACAGAAAACCCATGTTATTAATGACACTGGTGCGGCCAAAGCCGTGACATGTAGCTCGGACTGGGAAGTAAATTCAAACCTAAAAGAAATTTGGATTATGCTGATTTAGGAGTTATTAAAATGAGTACGTTGACATCTGCGGTAACACAGTGAGTGCGTGAAAGGAATGTCTAACTGTGATCCCCCACGTCCCCCCATGAATGTGTGCAATTATTTTAAATTGTTTTACATGTTTTACAATATGTCACGGTTGCTTTAAAGAGTAAATAACAAAGTGTTTAGTGCTTAAATGTTCTAGGAAGTAAAGTAGATCACACTTCACTTTAATGGGAGTGAACATAAACGAGACTGAAACAGAAACCAAGTCACTCCCAATAATGACCTCAATGACCTGTTAACAACCATTTTAAATGGATAACCCTCTTCGGAACACTAATAAGTATGCAGTAAATCATATAATCAAAACTCCTGCTTTCGTAATCGTAATTTCGTAGCATCTAAGGGGACTTTCTCAAGAAGTCATTCAGCTCCAGGCCTCTTTAACATGTTGAGGTGGCAACATTCAAGGATTCTGAGACGTAAAACCCAGTTGGTGGAGCAAATATTTTACCCACACTGCAAATTATTACCAGCCCAATATGTTCTTTGTCCCATGATGATGGTGGCAGAGAGAGGCAAAGCTCTCCCTCTAATCTCACATTCTTCAGTTTAACCATCAGCCCAGTTGCTTTAGTTTCAGTGTGGCGGGTTATTTAATAATCTCGTGAACCAGAGTTGTGTCAAAGAGTAGCAGCCATGTTTTGGACTGCTGCTAAGAGGTCTTGCCCTTGTTTATGGGTTTGCCCAAGCAGGCTGAGAGCTGGCGTGTTTGTTTAATGAAAAAGTCATTGTGAAAGCAGATATCTCAGACATCAACACCCTTGTGTTGGCATGTCTGCATTATTCATCACATACAGAATTGCCTATTCTTTAACCTGCCCACGGGCATTTAGCAGTGAGAGCTTAAAGAGGCATTCTAACAAAACCCAACTTCCAAACAGGATGCAAGTATGCTGGAATCCAGAGGACACGCATGCACGCGCACACACGGGCGCACACACACACACAATTCCTCTCCATTGTTTCTTTCTGACATTGTCTTGATTCTACAGCATTTATTTTTTGTAGTATGACAAAATCACCATGGATTTCCCAACTCAATTAAATTCAAAATCACAAGATTTCAATTTACAATATATACATATCTAGTGAAAGTTATAAAACCAGTAATAATAATCATTTACTATCTGTCAACTTAATCTTTGGGTTTGTTTAATGTAATATTGTGTTTTGTGTTGTAATATAATGATTCTGTGATGAACAATAATCAGAGCGAGCAGGGTTCACATAAGATAGATATTGTGAATGAGGCAGCTGCATGAGTGGTAGATTACAAGTGCTATGTAAGTGGCCTCCGTTTAACATACTGTATTCCACAGTGTGATTTGCAAACAGTACGAACAGCCAGGTGCTGATAAGCCAATTCCTGAATTAACGACACGTCGCTTAACAAGGCCATGTTACTGACCTTTACACTGGATGTTATCATGAACATCGAGCTGAAAGTGGTGGTGTGGGGTCACAAAGCTCATTTTGAAATGATGAAGTGTCCTTCATTAGGACACTTTTGGAAAACAATCATCACTGACTGATTCCCAGAGGGACCCATAATCTTATGTCAGTCTCAAAAGGAAAAGATATGATGATATGAGTAAGAATACAATCTCTGTGGTTGATAAAATTCTATTTAACAAGCAGCTTTAGCGATAGAGCCAATGAAAGGTCAAAGACCGGAAGGGCTATATAGACCAGGGTCACATTTTACTACATCATACCATGTGTGCACGAGAAACATTTTGGTGCAACAGTTTGATTGCACATTTAGATTAATGCTTGGCCATGAGATAAGTGAATAGAGAGGGTTGCCCCCAGACTGTGGTGCAGCCTTGTTCTGTCAATTGTCTTAACTTCCAAAGTGTTATACTATAAAGGAAAACAATGAATAATAATGCCACCCCCAGGGCTTCCTATTTCACCGTTTATATATTTAAAAGACAAACAAAAATGTTGAAACTACACACACATCTTCAAACTCCCTAACAACTAGGAATAGATGTCTGAAAGACCAGTCTCAGCAATCAGCACATATATTGTGTTATTTGCACCCTCTCCACCCTCCCCTCCTCCTCAGGTTGGAGGCATGTGACTACATGCTACTAAACTCTTTACAAGCAATGACACGTCTCCAATATGACCCAAACCTGACGGATACAACGCAGCCTAAGCAAGCTACCTTAACAAAAGAGAAACAAGAACAAAAGACAACATTAAGGAACGTTGATTTTCATGCACAGCACTAAATAAACTCTGTTTCCATTTCTACAGGTACCAAAAGCACTAGCTCTTGTGCAAGCCCTAGTCCTAGTGTCCTTCTCACAGTGTGTTCAGTGACATCAGTGATTCGACATAAGGAAACAGCTCTGCTTCAGCGACTTTCTTTACTCATGGCTCCACCATCACACGCTGGCTTAGTGAAAGACACACAAAAGCTACAACTTAAACATCAGAAACCATTCCCGAGTCCTGCGTCCAGGGCCCTGAGGCACACCATGTGGCATTTTAAGAAAAGGCCACTGTGCTTGCCTAACTTATTACACACACCATTGACAAAGTGGTGTGTGTAATTTGTCACGGGCAAACAGTCATTGGATGAGCTCAGTCTTCAACCGCACACACTTCCTTTCCTGGGTTTTACAATAGTCTTAAGTCTTGGAGCTAACTTTTTAAAAGCAATGTATAAGCAGATTAATCAACGTCCTAATCAACTAATTGATATTTGGTCTACAAAACATTTAGAAATAGCAAAAACTGCCTATTACAGTTATAATCGAGGGTAGATGTTCCTAAAAGACCCGACGTTGTGTAAGGTAATCCTAACTTTTAAAGGTACATTAATTTGCCGCTTTCTTCTCTATCATAATAATAACAATCACTATTAGTCATGTGTGATGTCGATCATAGAGCAACAAAGCAGCAGCTGAAGCCCATTCTCAGCTCAGAACGGGAACCGTTAGTGCAACTTTCCTGCGAACATCTCGGCAGACTGTTATGTCATGTCGGGGAGTGGCGGTGCCCTGCTAACAACACTTCTGACATTAAACTAACCAGCTGTAACTCGTTTTATGACAACCAACGCGTGGATTTTAGGTGATACGAAGGGGCGTTAAATTATTCCAATTGTTTAACCCGACCCGGCTCTATTTTCTCGAACTTACAACACATAAACGGGCAGATGTGGAACCGTTAGCTTAGTCACATTAGCGAACTGGTCAGCCGACAACTTTGTCCCCCATTCAATGTTTAACTTCCGTTAATGTCTTTACAGAAACTAAAGGGATGAATCAGCTTTCTTGTGTCTAAGTTAATTCAACTGGTTTGATCTAAACCTTGCAGAGGGATAAGCTAGCTCAGCTCACCCAGGATGGCTTTCCTCCTGTCGGCGTGCGGTTGGTCCGTGTAAACCCATTCGTAGTCCTCACGGGCGATCCGGTTCCCCATTTTCACGATTGTATCTATTTACCTAAAGAACCAACCTATGTAAAAACAAGGTCACTTTATAGTGTAACAACTTCGCGTTGTTGCCTCCTCTCTGGCCCTCCGTTCTCCCTCCTCTGAGCAGGCCCTGCCTGGTATACCAATAGGCACAAACACGTAGACACGACTTCAACCGTCTCGGTCCGTTGCTGTCATACGTCACCGTGTCCGCCATATTGGTCCGGGCAAACCATTTCATAGAGGTTAGAATTATATTACATTACATTGACATGGTAAAAAAATAGAAAGTAATATAGTAAAAAGGACATACTATAGGTTGTATAGTCATGAGTATCAGAATCAGAATAGACTTTAATGCCAAGTAAAAGTAACATTACAAGGACATCTTTTTGGTGCGTTGGTGCATTAAACATAAAATAAAAAGTAAACATGAAACATTAAATACTATGTATAAGTAATAAGTGTATAACTGATGATTGTGGAATGTTGAGTGAAGACAGAGCTAAGAAAATGACGGCTAGATGAATCAATAAGAAGTAAACATTAACATTAACTAACAGCAGATAAGTGTATAACAAATTGTTGTGTGGGCTAAGTGAAACAACAGAACTAAGAAAAGGACAACTGAACTAAGGGGTGAGATTATTTAGAAAACAGATGACATTACAAGTAGTGCAGGTGGCAGTTAAATGTCCAATAAAGTGTACTGTGCATTGTGGAGGGGCGTTAATATAACGCAAAGGAGTTTTAGTTACGGTGGAGGGAGTGGGGGGTCAGGGGGGAGTTTTACATTGTTCAAAAGGTTAATTGCCGTTTCTGTGGTGAGAGGTTGTAGTCCTGATGGACCGGTGCCTTCTGCCAGAGGGGAGCTTTTCAAACAGCTCATGTCCTGGTTGGGAGGGGTTGGCAGTAATCCTTCCTTGCTCTCCTCAGGGACCTGGAGGTGTACAGGTCCTCCAGAGATGGAAGGTTGCAGCCGATCGCCCTCTTTGCTGAGTGGATGATACGCTGCAGTCTGCACCTGTCCTAGGCAGTGGCAGCAGCGTACCAAATGGTGATGGAGGAGGTGAAGATGGACTCGATGATGACGTGTAGAGGTGGACCATCATCATCTTTGGCAGGCTAAACTTCTTCAGCTGCCTCAGGAAGTACATCCTCTGTTGTTGTTTTTTCGTTATGGAGCTGATGTTCACCTCCCACCCGAGGTCCTGGGAGATGATGGAGCCCAGGAAGTGGAAGGACTACACAGTGTCCACTGGGGAGTCGCAGAGGGTGATGGGGGCAGGTGGGGCTGTGCTCTTTCGGAAGTCAACAACCATCTCAACTGTCTTGGAGGCGCTGAGCTCCAGGTTGTTCTCCTCGCACCAGGTCACCAGATGGTCAGACTGTACACTGACTCATCTCCGAAAGAAATGAGGCCAGGAAATGAGGCTGATGAGGGTGGTGTCATCTGCAAACTTCAGGATAATATATTGATGATAATAGTATAATATATTTATTATAATGTGTTCATAAAAAAAATGTAGAATGACCATGGTATGTTACAGAAGTAATATTACAATTATATATACTGTATATGATTTTAATATATGTATATATATATTAAAATATATATATATTATATTATATATATTAAAATCATTCCTGTTAGCGTTGTGACAATACCCAATATGTTGGGTATACATGCTCAGAGTAGCTCCTCCTCCCCGCAGGCCAATCCAGAAGAATGACTTATATCACATGATAACAAAGGCCTCCCTTAATCCCTTAGTTACCTCTGCAAGTTAATTCCCAATGCTCCCTGTCAGTTTATCTCCTGGACATCTTCAGCTTAATCCCTTATGACTTTATTCAAATTCTGCTTTTCATGGCAACCGGAGTAAAACTGAAGATTAATTAAAATTAAATCAAAATGTAAATCATATATTATCTTATGTTTCCTGCTCCTGTGTCTCTTTCTCATTCCGAAATGACTATCTCCTGTGCCCAAAAAACAGATTTTAAAAACACAGAGGCTATGCGTCAAAAATAATTCACTGCGAACAAATTTGTCAGACCTTGGTGTCCTCAGTGGTGACTACAGCTTTAGGATTATGCATGTATGTAAACCTTTACAAACAGTGACACTAATGAACATATGCATCTTAATGCTTTGTCGGCAAGTGCCAGCCATTAAGACCCCTCTAAAACAGTTAGGGTCATGCAGCAGCCTGAGAATATCACCAAGAACGCCATAGATGTATGTTTAACAAAGGAGTATATTGTCTGTGCAAATAAGGCCCAGAGGTATCTCATCAACCCATACTGGCACAATTGGGAGTTTGTGAGCATGTGGAAAACAAAGACTTAGTTGTCCTCCAGTTATCCAGTTACAATGCAGGAGGATTGTTCACTGTCCCTGTCAGTTCCACATTAAAGGTATGCATGTGAAGTCCTAGTCTGGCACATACCACACATAAGATACATTACATAGTTTACTCCAGATTGGAAAGGTTTAGAGAAATTAATTTCTACAAAGCATCATCTAGAGAAAGAAGAGTGAAGTTGGAAACAAATTCTGAATTATGAAATTAGATGCAAGCTTTTTGGTCAAAGTTAATAAAGTGTGTGTTTGGAGGAGAGAAACATATCCACGATGGATGAATAGAACACAACAGTCCACACATTATCAACACTTTTCTAGATTAGTGAAAATATTCATAAATGACTTACTTGCAGTTGTATACAGTTCACTGACCAAATGAAATCAATCTTTCAAATTAATCAGAAGATCTACCTCCCTCTGGTGGGCTTAATCTTAAACAAATGTAACTAAAATTATATGAATAAGAAATGCTCCAAGCCGTTGTGCTTGGAACTCTAGTGTCTTGAATAAAATCAACAATTCCAGGACTCAAGATGTCGCCAAACTGAGATTTAATTTGTACATATGTAACAGTAATGTATGCAACAAAAACACATACAGTGAGCATCAAGTTAGCTGACTGAAAAGATAATTTTCTTGGTATATACATGATATAATTCAAAATCTGCAATATCAATAGATACATACATAAAGAGTACAGTACAATTTTCTAAACTGAGATGTAGTCTTAAATCAGGCCACTAGATTACACATTATTGTGTTCTGATGCAGTGTCATTATAATACACCCCAGTGTTCACTAACGTGAATTGCATGTTGAATCAAAGCAAACGTTCATGTCATGAGTGCTTCACGTCATCCAAAGAACATAACAGCTTCAAACAAAGAAAAAGCAGCCACAATATGGGCTCACCACTAATCTGGCCTCACAAGAGAAGGTACATGGGAGGGGAAGAGTGCCACTGAATAAAGGAACTGAGGAGACTCATGTTACTCTGGGTCAATTTGCAGCACACGCAAATTAAAGATGACAAGAAACCATTTACTCTCACTGCAAACTAGTCACAAGTTCAACAACACAGATCACAATGGGCACATGTTTACCTGCACTTTCCAAGTATGTTTCAACAAATGCAAAATATGAAACACTTTCATGTTCAGTGTGTAGGATTTCAGTGACACCTAGCGGTGAATTTGCATATTGCAACATACTGAACACCCTTCCAAGTGTGTAAGAAAACCTGCTAACATAAAAATATGAAAGGCCCTCTAAAGCCAGCGTTTGGTTTGTTCATTGTGAACTTCAATTTGGTGAATTCATCAGGAAGAGGATTCATTCCCGTTTTTGATGTAAAGGCTATTATATATATTATTACGCGTCAACAGAACAAAGCGATTCTTATTTTAAGGTGATAATACAATATCAAAAGCTCATTAATATTATATTTCAGGAAATAGATCCCCCTTAATCCTACACACTGGACCTTGAGATATATTTCCTTACTTCCCACTGGTGGCTTTTATCCAGGTTAAACGTCAGATGAGATGTGGCTCAACATGTCGTAAAAATGTGCAGTTCTTCAAAACCTTTGACAGGCTTCAATTGAATTCCCTTTACAGCTGGTTCTACTCATTACTGTGAGGTTTTGAAAGCTCCAAAATCAAGGTAGTATGTGGACCTTGAGTCAGTTGACTAATTATTTCAAAAAGGAATCGTGGTATAAATTGAAGCATGATTTTGGAACTGCGTGGTTATTTTTTTCAGGTTTTGATGTGCATGTTTCAAAGAACGACAACTAGGTGTTTTCACAGTTGGAGAATCAAGTTAAGCCATGATTTGCATTGAAATAAATATATATATAAATGGCTGCCTGGAAATGACAAACAACACTTTAAAAAAAGAAACACTTGGTGTACTTACGTAATTGTTTAGCTGCATTAAGCCACATTTGCAGTATATAGGATGAATATTATACATATAAAATAAAACACCAGTATGACTATTTAAGGACAGATGATGCCAAACATTAGGGTGCAGTTGTTATTTTTTGTTGTCCATATACAATAACTTCAAAAGTCAAGCATTCACATTAGGTGCCGTCAGACACACAAAACCTATAAAGGATGTGCGCTAGCTGTAAACTTAAGTTCACACACAGCGGAGCCACCGTTCATAACCATTAGAGGACAGTACGTGGGAAACAAGACCCCTTTATAAAGAACGCTTTGTGCTCCATCCCCTGGCCGACACTTTGACTTAAGCTGACAAACTGATTGTTTTCCACATTTGCTTTTTCCAAATTTGTGCTATGTGCAATAGCAATGAATGTTTTTGGATGTATGGTTCCCCACGAGAAAATGGATGGCAAACCACTAATTGCATTTAAAACACTTTAATATTTTCTTTCATTATTTGAAATTCTTTTATGGATTAATCACATTTTGGTAACATAATCAAGCCTTTCGGAAAAGCTTCTCCATTAAAATGTGCCGTCATTTCAATATAACCTTAAATTAACTTTGATGCAAAAGGCCAGTACGCCTCAACTGATTTAGTTGGGTTTGATATTCTATATTTTATTTTTTCTTGTCTATACATCCCATGTTGATAACCTAAAACAAGGAAATGATCCAACTAAGGACCCCGTTTGTTTTCAGCTGATATATCTTTGTCCTTTGTGCTGTAGAACTCCATTGGTTAGAGCACCGAATATTGATGTGCTGCTAAAAAAAAATATTAATAATGCAGAGAGCAGTTGTTCAAGGAAATGACTGAAAACATGAAACTTTATATACGATGTGATTTAAAAAAAAATAAACCTCTTCAGTTGGAACCAATGGGCTCTGAGCTTAGAGCCACAGATGGCGTGAGGGATGCACCAACAGATCGCTGCTTTGGATGTTTTCTTGGTATTTGTTCAACAGAAGAAATATAGAATGACAAAAAGACATCAACAACAAATGAAAATCAAATGTTGACCCTGTCAACTTGTGCAAATTCATGATTATGCTGTAGGCTCAGTGTTTAGTCTTTGGACTGCAGTGATCCATTTAACACTAATGTCAAATCCAACATCACAAAAAAAAAGATACAACACTGTTAAAGCATACAGGGATATTTCTATAGGTGAACTATCTGACAGACATTACAGGTGATTAGTGTTGGTGACGAGGGGGGGGGGGGATGTGATCAGTCAGACCTCCGAACCAAAAACAAAACAAAACAAAATTACACACTGAGTCTTTATTTCTTGCTGCGCAGCCGTTTGGACTGTCGTGGAAGGTCTACACTCTTTCTGGAGCGTTTGAGTGATGACCCTCCCTGGCCCTCTGGTTCTATGGGGATAGAGGCTGCCACGCTGCAACTTGGCAACACGGTATCAGATGTGCTGGCAACAGTGGAGGTCACGCCGCTTGATGTGGAGGGGACAGCTGTGCCGGACCTGGGTCCTCCCATAGCAGCAGCACTACTGTCCATCAGTTCACGAAGCTTGTGCTCCAACTCCGCCAGGCGGGCGTTCTGTTCACCAATCACCTGGGTCTGTTCCAGCAGCTTCTGCTCCTGGTCCTGTAGCTGCTTCTGCTGCTCCAGCTGCTTGACGCGAATCTCCTGCATCTCCCTCCGCAGGACTGTCATGGATGCCCCGTTCACCTTCACCTGCTGCTGCACCTTAGTCATCTCAGAGCGCGACGGCGTGTTCTTGGCCAGCAGAGACATGGTGGTCAGGGAGGTAGAGGGACCGGCCACTAAGGATATGGGGAAAGACAATCACAATGTTCTAGGAGTGCTTTTAAATATTTTTTACCATAAGGAAAACTTGATTTTTATCTGGACATAACTCTTATTTGCATTAATTAATGTCCAATTGTCTCAACATCCTTCATCTTTACAGTGAAACTTCCAACCATGTTCCATATTTAATCTTTGACAGTGGACATTTAATCACATACTATCATTGAATTAACAACTGGTGTAAGCTGATCTGGGTGCAGTCCCACTATGAAAGTTAGGAGAAACACGCGTGTTTTACCTGGTGTTGACCCAATGAGACGGCCAGACAGGTCAGCCCCTGGCAGTTTCTTTTTCAGGATGGGGACAATCTTCTCATCAAAGTACTCCATGGCCATAGAGGAGATATCCCTCAGCTCCTGGAGAACCTCATGAGCTCGCTGAGGGGCTCGAGTGGAGTTCACATACCGCAACACACGATAAATCTCATCTATCACCTAAAAACAGGCAACACAGATGATCATGATTGCAAATAAGACACAACAAACACATGAATGAAAAAGGATTGAAACACTGATGGGAGTCTGAGGTTTTCTGAGAAATGTATGGGCAACTGAAAAACTGTGGTCGTTGAGGCTGAGAGACAAGTATTGGTCTAAATTAAATTTAACTGTAAAGCAGAATACAAATTGACCAAAATCTTAATCTTCCTATCAATGAATAATGCAATTTTTTCACAGCTAAATAATCAATTGGAGCCAGAGTCTGTAGAGTAGTTCTTGTGGAGTGGGGTTGCACTATTAAGGTCCCACCGCCACCTTCGCTCAACCAATCATAGGTCTGACATCTAAGCCTGTTTATGGTGTCAAATAAAAGACTAAGCTAAAGATGAACACTTATGACTTATGATACCACAGCAAGACACCAGGGGGTAATTAAACGTTTTTAGCCTTACATCCATCATAAATGCATTGATACAGCCTTTAACTTTGACTTCATGTCATGACAAATTAGTTCTGTGATTATGGTGAGCATGCTTCTGCACGCTGCTGTTTGTGGCCATTTGTCTGGACTTACCTTTCCAGGGATGAAGCAGCAGAGGTTGGAGTCGACATATTTCATGAAGGTCATGTTGAGCAGAGAGAGGCGTGTTTCCACTGCAGCGAGGATATCAGCATGACGAGCCAGTGAATGGTTCCTCCTCTCAGACTCTCGTCTGGAAACAATTATTAAAGCAATGATGAAAAAAACTTTTATTAAAAGTGACATTCCCCATGATTTATGTCCATCATACCCTCACTGGTATCTATAGTTTTATGAAACTTTATGAAAGCGTGTCACACTTACAGCAGTGGACGTGTTTTTTTCCCCCAATGCCAAGCCTGTGGTGTTGTGACACTTACCTGGGCAGCTGGGCTTTGACTTGCCTCTGACACAGACTGTGGTAACGTTCCACCTTGAGAAAGCCCTGGTTCAGAACACGCTGGCAGATCATGTCCATGCGCTTACACACCTGGAGGAGAAACAGAAACTGTGCTCAGTATGTAGTCCTGCAGTGAACTGTAATCTTGTTTGACATAAGTCAACGATCAGTTAGGGGAGAACAAGTATTAGCCAATATGTACATCCTTCAGAGTTCCCTAGGTGTTCTGTGATGCTCTGCAGTATTCTAGAGTCACGAGGATGTCACTGACCATGACACCAACATCTAGCCACGCCCCCTTCAGTTAGTTTGTTGGAGCTTAAAAATAAATTAAAAAACTTGCGCAACTCATTAGATGGCAAAAAGTTAACCCTATCTTAATTCAGTGAAGCTGCAAAGAAACATTAGGAATAACTATATCAGCATAAACTGGACAACGAAACTGCCGAACAACATGGCTAGCTCCAGAGTTAAGGCTGCGGCTCTACAGGTTCACGATTACTGTTCCAGTCAAGAAATGGAGACAAACTGCAAAGGAACTAAGAACAACCGGACATATCCCCTCAGGACAACAAAAGAGGGGCAAGAATGCAGACACGACAGCGGAAGCCCCCTCATCTGGAGACGCTTCTACTGCAGCGGTCCTGGCTGCGATCAACTCTCTTTCACCACGTTCGCTCTTGTTATTCTTGCTCAGATAACACACATTTTTTGTTATATACATCTTGTTTTGTATGCTTTGTTTAAAAAAAGAGATATTTGTATAAACGCAAGGGGTCTGAGGAATATCATAAAAAGAAAAGGTATCTTTCTATTTTGTAAAAGCAAATATGCTCATATTATTGTGGCAGGGGGGCACGGTAAGTGCGCCGGCTGCAGGTGAATGGTGGAGAGACAGGAGTGGCAGCCGGAATCAGACAGCTGACCATAATCAGGTAATCAATTAAGGCAATATAGAGCATGTCGTTAACCTGGTTCTGGTCTCCCTTGCAGTAGGCTGAATCCTGGGAGGATAGACTAAATGCCTAAAGCCTCCACAAAGAGAGTGCTTTGTTTTTAGGACTGTGTGGAGCCTCCTGTTTTGTTTTCTTTGAGGACAGTGCAGAGCCTTTTATCTTGAGTTCAGCGGTGCTAATAAAAAGCTACTTGTTCTTAAGTAAATGGCGTCCTTTTCCCTTCATACAACACAGCGCTCCAGCGTCTCGCTGGCAAAAGTGTCGACGGGCGGTGGCTCCCAGCTGCACCCGCACGCAGCACTCACTCACCCGGCACAGCTCGCTTTCATACGACACTGGATTTAACCAAGGGTTACATTCCCCTGACTCCAGAGTCCAAGAAAAAAAAACTGCCTACTCAACTTTGTACGGTTTGTTATTTCCTTTTGGGTTGTTTGGAGACCCAGCCAGCTTCCAGTGGCTCATGGACCAGGTCATGCGTCCCCACTCTGCATAGGCTGCAGCCTATTTGGATGACGTTATCATTACAGTGAAACGTGGGAGCAGCATATGCAGAGGGTTTAAGAAAGCCCTCTGTGGAAAGCCACTCCTGTTGTACACCTAACTTCTCTCCCTCTCTAACGCTCTCTCCCATTTGTTTTGCGGACCGATGCCTCAAACAGTGGAGTGGGGGCCATTTTGTCCCAAGAGTTGGAGGGGCCCCATGGTCTATATCAGGATATCAGCAGGTGTGTCATGCTACATAATGGCACAACCACCACTTTTAGAGTCAGCGTCGGGATTCCTCAAGGTTGTCCTATGTCCCCATTGGTATTCATCCTTGCTACAGAAATGTTAGCTATTCACATCAAAAACTGCAAAGAAATTCAACATTTAAACATATTTGACACAAATATTGTCATCCGCCAGCTAGCTGTTGACACAAATTATTTCTATAAGATGGTTAGCAGGTTCAGAGAACCATTTGAAGTATTGAACAATTCACTAAAACTTTAGATCTAATCTTAAAAAAATGTGAACTCTTCGCAATACACAACACTTTGCTGATATAAATGTGTCACATCCCGATAAAATACCTGGCTATTGTCCTCACTTAAGACCAGAAACTAAGTCAACTGATAAATGTTGAAAACAAGTTCAAGGAGTGCAAATCTAAACTGAACTCATGGCTCTAGGGGAACAACAAACATCAGACAGATATACTCCAATGCCATTTGAAAGACTCATTAAATCCATCAATCAAATCAATCTGAACTTCATTTGGAGAAACAAGGCAAATTATATGAAGAAAAGTGACATTGTTAAAAAAAGAGAATGGAGGACTAAATGTGATTGATTTTGATTGCCTTAACAGAACACTAAAAAATAAATTGGACCCAGTCATGGATCCTCTATACATGTTAAACTCAAGGCCCACGGGATGACTTTGCAAAGTGTAAACAGACACACTCCCGTTCCTCGCACCTCTTTCTAGCTCCCGCCCCCAGAACATCCACCCAATCAGAACACACTTCCCCCACTAACTCACCCGGCATATGTCACTCGGACTGTCGAACAGTGTTGCATTCACTTACATTCCGTAAATTAGAATTTAACAGCGATAGAAGCACAATTCCTGCAGTAGATAATTTTCGAACCGCCATAGGGCAATGTTGCCAAAAAGATGTTTTTCTTTTTTTTTTTTTATTAATTTTGTCATACACGATATTTTAGACACAATGAATGAATTTATATAAGTTATGTCCTATTGGATAAATATTATTCAGGTCAAAGAGAATATTTTATTATTAAATGTTTATTTTGGTACATAATTCAATGTAAACAATGAAATAAAGATTTGGATTGCAGGGGAAAAAGAAGGTATTGATCATAAGTTTATACACCCTAATTATATATTCCGTCATCTTATAAAATCTTATTATTATTTTGAAATGTTTCCCGCAGAAAACATTGATAAATGTGATGAATATATCACAAAGCATATAATTAATTCGAAATTTTGTATAGATTGACAGCCTGAGTAAAAATTACTTGATGCACTTATTTTTCAAAATTTCTGGTTATTTATCATGTTTTATGAAAAGATAGGTCATTAAATATGTTTGGTTTTTTTTCAGAACGTACCCATCCTTTATACTGAACCAGATGGAAAAAAAATTAGTTGTCATTATCTATAGGTTATCATGCTATATATTTTTCCGGTACGGCCTGCTTGAGATCAAATTTATGTGCTTTATGTGGCCAGTGACAAAAATGAGCTTGACACCCCTGCTCTATAGTAACTCCTTTTGGTCCTCTGACTCTGTCATTAACAAATTGCCAGATCAGATTGTCTGAGTTTCATAAGCAAATATTATTGTACTGGAAACTGCTATATGTACATAACTTCTCACCCCACACCACCACCACCACACCACTTTTGTGGAACAACAGATGTGTATCACACAGGAACAGATCATTGTTCTATAAGGATTGGTTTGAGAAAAATATTTGGACCGTAACTCACCTGATGGATTCTGATGGGAACTTCTTGACCTATGAAGATTTCTGCAGAAAACGTAATTTTCATCCTTCAAGACCAGACTTATATACATTACATATAGTGATCCCCAAGTACTCACATTTCTGACCAAAAATATTATGGCTTATCAAACCATTGTTCCACAACTGCCCTCCTTGTAAATTCAAGGGATACCATTCTTGGACAAGAAATGCAACAACCACCTAATAAGAAAATGTGGTGTAACTGAAAAACTATTTCCAGGCAGACAAAACAGAAACAATATCAGAAGTAAATTTGACGCTAAAACAATCAAAAAATGAAGAACAATGTACATAACCCTCCCTTTACCGCCAAAAACAAAAGAAGCGCATTTCAAAATGATGAATAACATCTACCCCTGTAAGGAGTACGACATTGAAACTGTGGACCATGTATTCTTTTTATGTCCTTTGGTCAAAATCTTTTGGTTTGATTTATATGATTTATATGATTTTATATGATGATGTGATATTTGGTATGCGGTTGCAAAACAAAACTGCAAAACTCTGCATTTAGAGTTTTATGTCTGGCCAAATTCTTTATCCACAAAAACAGAGTCATGATGTCAACCCCAAGTTTGCCGTTTTTTTTTTATGAATTCAGATTGTATGTGAAAGCTTTACACATCCAAAAAGGAGCCAAGGCTCAAAAACGTTTTGTTGCCCTGTAAGACTTTCTAACAGAGGTGGCAGATGACACAAATCCCCTTGCGTAATTTTCACTTGCAGGAACAAACTTCAAACTCAAGAATAAAACTGATCCGCTAAACGAAAGGAAAAGCAAACAGCTGCCATCAAAAAGAGGGGGGTTCTTTCCTGTCTACACCTAATGGTCCGTTTGCTCTTAATCTACCCGTGACAACCAGGACTACAATGAAGTACAAACTGAAGCTGAAAGTAAACATTGCACACAACTAATCCAACAATGTCGATGTGAGTGTGTATGAATCATTGTCAAAGTCCCACAAAATGCGCATGGAGCAGAATTAAGCGTTCAATTACGGGTGTGATGGGGTGGAAAGCGCCGAGCAGAACAAAGCAGTGAATCGTCATCATCACCATCCGTTTATCACAACAAAGCAGATACACAGCAAGAGAGGGACTTGACACAGCTCAGCTCGGCTCGTGCCCTCTCCTCTCATGGCTACACTCTCCTGTTAATTAACACAATGCGCAGCGCCCAACGCAGCTGCAATAAGACCGCGGCACTGAGTTCACACACGGGCTTTGAGTTAAAACATGAACCCTACGCCGTTCGCACCACGGTCCCACGGGATTAGCATGCATAGATTGAACAGAGCATGGGCCTAACAGTAGCTTTGTTCCCCTTCCCAGCTGGCGTGTTTTTGTTCTGCTTACAGAGCGAAGCAGGCTGATTTCATCGTAGGACAGGAAGTTGAGAATGGTCTCGATGGCCACGATGGGTAGTCCCAGCAGCGGGTTGTTCTGGTGCGGCTGGTCCGGTGGAGGGGAAGACTGTCTCAGTGACACCGCATCTGAGTCCAAGGACCCAACACATCCATCACACCTTTCTACGACGGCCGCCATCTTGGGTTGCTGAGGAGGAGGCGGAAGTGACGTTATAAAGGAAGCTAGGATGCCTTCTTCTTCTACTTTTTTTTATAATGGCGGTGGCAAGCAAGGGTGCCGTTTCCCGATAATGTTTAAATGAAAAATGCTTAGCTTTTTCATGAAAATAATGCAACTTCTATCACCTTTTTTATAAATGTATTAACCGCTGTCCTTTTTTCTGAGCATGTTGTATATATGTTGATACTCGGTCTAGATTTATTTCATTGTGGTATTATATTAAATAGAAAACTGTCGAGATGTAATACCACTAGCAATGTTTGTGAAGGTTCTCCGTCATCAAGGTCACGGTAATATCAAGTGCAATTCAAAGTAGGCAACTGGACTGGTCGAAGATTTCTTGAAGACGTTTCACCTCTCATCCGAGAGGCTTCTACAGTTCTAACTAGCTGATAGAAAAGTTCAGGTATTTATCCTCTGTGAAATGAATAGCTAATCAGAGGATGAGTACCTAATTAGAGGACCATTTTGTTAAGCTTGCAGGTCGTTGGCCAACTGGCCCAGATTAAGGTTATGGTTAGTTTCACCTGATATTTTCTACGAGTTGTTGTTCTTGTTTATCTTCCTTGGGAGAGCGTGAAGGACAGCATTGTAAGTGGCTGAAAGAGGATGTCTTAAGCCTCAACCTCTGTTAAGTGATGGTTTCTCTGTTCTAGCAAAGATGGCTTATTTTACTCCTCTTTCAAACCATCTGTCTTCCCTGGCCAGAATGCGAACGTTTTCATCCTCAATTGAGTGTCCACTGTCCTTCAGATGTAGATGAACAACTGAGTCCTGGCCAGAGGAGGTTGCTCTCCGCTGTTGTGCCATGGGTTTGTGTAATGGTGGTTTTGTTTGTCCTGTGTATAAATCAATACAGTCCTCAGTGCATTGGACTTCATAGACCACATTGTTCTGTTTGTGTCTTGGAAGCTTATCCTTTGGGTGGATCAGCTTCTGCCTCAGAGTGTTGGTGGCTTTGAAATAAACGTGTCCTGTTTGTTGAAGATTCTAAGGATTTTTCCTGAAAATCCAGCAATATACGGAATAGCCGTGTTTTTTCCGTTTACTGCTGTTTTCTTTTCTGTTAGCTCTCTTTTGCCTGGTAGTTTTTTTTTACGAAAGCCCAATTCAGGTAGCTGCAGGTTTTTGACATGGTTCCGTTCCTTCTGTTTACCTTTAGTGTTTGTTGGTATTGTTGTGGCTCTGTCATTCAGAACTGTCTTGTACTACAAGGACAGATGAAACTTCTCTATCTTGTCAAGATATGTCTATAGCCAAAACAACACACACAAATACATACCAAGATTCTTGTCCACGCCACTGGTAACTGGCCAATTACATTTGGTCGCGCATAAGCCCAACCTCTGTACGGGGCAGGCCCAGCCCAAGAAGATAAACGTGAACCATTCCTGGACATCGGGGCACACTCTTTGCCCAGCGCTGGGCGCAGCACTGCTTTACTTTCCATGTGACCATAATAAACCATGCAGTTGTGAGCTGAAGATTTCTCCAGATTTCTCCGGGTTGTTCTTGGGCTTCCAACTAAAGACCGGGCATATTCTAACAATTCGTTAAACCGGAAATATGTTGTGGTCATGCAAAGGTCAAACAGAGTGCATATGTGTTCCGGGCTGAGTTTGGTTCCGTCAAGAAGGGTGGTGTCCTGCAAAAGTCTTTTCTTGGTCATGCTCACTGCTTCGGTGGTGGGGATGCACGTGAACAGAGTATTACCACTAGTAATACACAGCCAAAGAAGGGCCGACAGTTTATCACTGGTGTGGACGAGATCACATAAACACTTTTATTTGATCTAGACAAGCTTCTACAGTGGTGTGTGCGTCTACATAACAAATGTACTCTCTATGTGAGTCACATCGGTAGGTCCATCCACCCACTGCCATGTAGTATTATTATACTGACCTAACATACGCTAACTACTTGAAACAGCATACTAGGGTTGCATTTTACATTATTATTTTTTTTTGTTTTAATCAGGTTTGTTGATATACGAAGCCCCTAAAGTGACATGATGAAAGAAAAACTATCTCGTGCGCACAAGTTAACTATCTCAACCTTCACCCAGTTGTAGGAGTGCCACCCCTTGCCTTTGTTCCTTCAGTTTCCTCGTTGCTGACCATGATCAAATAAGATTCCAAACAAAGTTAGAATTACGTCCCCACTGCTAGCATGGAATCTCTGATTGGCTGCCGTTTATGACTAGCTTAGGTCAAATGCAAATCACCGATTTTTCGTCCTAAATTGTAAAGAAACGGATGTAGCAAAAATGACAAAATAAGCAGCTATTTAAAGAAAAGTTGTAAAAGTAGTTACTACTTCAAACATCATTGGTTTATCTGTGCTGCAGTTTCTTTCAACATAAACACTGAAATATCAGCAACCTTTGGATGTTTTTTTTTATTAAATTCAATTTCTTCATAAACAGTAAACAGTGGTATATACATACTTAGTAACAACCAACCAAGACTATATCTTCCTTTTACTATGAAAACATAGTTTCAAAGAGCCGTCTGTGGTATAGTCACCACTTCAATCCATCTCAGTAGAGTCCAGTTCACCCAGGAACCTCTGACACTTGCCCATGAGGACTTTGATAGCCTCAGTGACCAGCACATCTGGAGGCAAGATGCCCGTCGACTCTACAGTGACTTTGTGAGAAAGATAATCAGTACACAGTAATTCAATACACAGTAGAAGTGGAGCATTATGGACATGCTTTACGCACATTACACCACATCAGATTTTTTACACTCTTCTTGAATCACTTTGTACTGTACACAAGAACCAGATTTACTTACAAATGAAATGATCTCGCACTCTTCCAAGCTTCACCACATCCTTCAGGTCATCGTGTCGGAGGACTTCCCTGCTACATGTATCCAGGCGACTGTTCACTACTCTGGCGACTTTTGTCCCTGAAGTGGAGAACGCAAGCTCAAAATATTTAATACACATAAAATGCACAGCTTGTATTCTTGGAGTCTCATAAATATCAAACACCTCCTGAAAAACATTTCAGCTTTGATGTACGTTTAATCATATGCAGTTTTATTTTCCATTCTTAAAATGCACATTTTTGCAAGTCTTGGTCTGACCTGGCGCCCTGTGGAATAGTGCTAGTATCATATCACCCATTTGCACATGTGTGTGTAAAACAAAAAAATTGTAATTTCACGACACTACTGGAATTTAAGTAGTCTACACGCTTTGAGTTTGTGCTTGATGTTCTTACTCACCATTAACATCTTCCACCTCAATAACTCCGCGTGAGAAGCAGAGTTTCAAGCGCTCTGCATTTTCTCCTTCCACCCGTTCCAGGATGGTGATCTCTGGCAGGAGGCGGTAACTCGCCGTGGCCACTGGAGAAAACTTTGCGTGGTCCTTACGTAGTCTACACGCTTTGAGTTTGTGCTTGATGTTCTTACTCACCATTAACATCTTCCACCTCAATAACTCCGCGTGAGAAGCAGAGTTTCAAGCGCTCTGCATTTTCTCCTTCCACCCGTTCCAGGATGGTGATCTCTGGCAGGAGGCGGTAACTAGCCGTGGCCACTGGAGAAAACTTTGCGTGGTCCTTACCTGAGCACATAACAGACAGAATAGGTCAAGAGTCATGTAGCACATCGCCCCAAAGTCCTCTTTGCTCGAAGACAGTTCTTACCAATTCCTTTGACACAGTGCATGATAATGTCCAGCTCCTGTCCTGGTCGGAGCTGAGCTATCAGGATGTCATCATGTACAGGCTTAATGGGGGTGTCCGAAAACACGTCTGCTTGGTTTCCAATGGGGACCCACTTTATGTCCCTGGAATAAACTGAGACAAGGAAGAATGGGAAAGGGGATAAGAAATTAAAACATTCATGTATGATCACTACCACTTGTACATCAAAACAATACGAGCAATCCTGGATAAATTTGGTTTCTCCTGAAATATACCCATGTGGTTCAGATAGAGGTCCCGCGGGTCAGAAGAGTCTTTGCTGGCTCTGGGGTTCCTGCTACATTTAACCTTCAGCTGCAATTGAATCGTGTCTATTTCTGATCCCTCCTCCTCTGCAGTCTCCTCACCTGGAATAAAGAAAAGGTTGTTTACAATGTTTTCTGTCCTGACAGAACTATGGGTCAAGGTTTCAGAACCACTGTATATCTCAAATAAGGAATTTTCTATCTAATGGAATGTTGCAACAAAGCCACACCCATGGTTCGGAGATTTCATTATAATGAATCGAAACTCAATACCATAATTACATATATCCTTATTAAAAAGGAAAAAACAAATAATCAAACAGACGTATGGAGTATTCATACATTTTGGTATGACAGATTCCTGTATGGTGCATTCCGTGGAGTTGGTTGATTTAAAGACACACACTGCCTGCAGATCTCAGGAGACGCAACTTTTTCAAAACTCAGATCTGAAGAAAGCTACAAAAAAATCTGCTGCAAATAGTTCCCAAGAACCACAAAAGCCTCCATTATACTTAAATTGGAAAACCTTTGGAACAAGCAAGTTATATGGGCCTTGGTACAAAGGTGAGGTTCATTGTGATGCTTTACCAGTGTTCCTGTACTCAAACAGGCAGGGGTCAGCCTTGATGGGGATGAGGCCTAATCTTTGGGCCAGGACTTCATCCTGGACGATAGATGTGTTGTTGTAGATAAATACTTTCTCGATAGCCATGGTGGGCACCTACAAGTAAAAACAACGCAACGCTTTGACAACATAAAATACACCAAGACGCAATTTATTTCAGAAAGCTAGTTGCTTTACAACTAAAAAATTCAAAGGCTAAAACAAATGTAGTTAGAGTATTCATAGGACACTAATGACAATATGGTGGTCAGTACAAATGAGGAAGCACAAACAATTTGTGCAGTGTGCTTATGGAGAATAAATACTTCATGCAAAAATGACCCCTGTTTCTTTGAATGCATGCGCACTTTCTGTCTGTTTCATTGGGAGCCACTGAATAAAACATGCCTTTATAGGAAAATGTATGAATCTCACCTCAGCCAGTAAGATCCTTCTGAAGGCATTGGCAATGGCTGCATCTATACCCACCATATCAAACTCCATAGTGCTTTCATCCAGATTCACTACGTCAATTCTGAAGTTCTGCAAACAGACCGGAACACTTAATTTTCACCTCCATAAAATACAAGTCTACCATCACGTAGGAAATAAATGTTTGAACTTGGATGGAGTGACTTAGACAGATGATGCATGTGACTTTGTAAATTGGGGATGTGAGCACACAGAGGGAGGAGTTGGACCACCTCAAGATTCAAAAAAATGATTAGTCATAACAAATACAGAGCGCAGATGATGACAGTGCTCATAAAAAAGTAACAAGCAAGGCACTAACGTACAGAGATACAAATTAACAAAGGGAACAGGATAAAACATATACATTTATAAATAGAATAAGTTAGATATAGAAAGTAAACATACTATAGATAACATCAAATTAATTAGCAGTATGTACAATTTAAACAGTTAAGTGACCAGAGGTGCATTAGGGTGCAATTTAAGTGACCAATCAGCAGACTATTCAGCAAGGCTGCAGAGATGATTGAAACTCACTTTCTGAAATGTTTCCATGTTCCAGGTGTCATCATAACCAGGGTAGTTTCCTGGGTAATCCGTGGTGTGAACCTAGAAACACATAACATTGACGTAATAAAAACAATTCCCCGCGATGCGAACACTCTCAAGTTACTGGACTTAATTTCCCTTCGAAACACGCACCCATGTGATAACAATGTGATGATACACCAGCGATAAAAACGGACAGACTTACATTTCTTACGCCAAACTCTTCGAGTATTACTCGATTCCGAATCTCTTCCACGTTTTTCATGGACGCCGCCATTTTGATTTGATGTTTTCTCCACCCTCACTTCCGCTCCGGTTAGTAAGCGTCATCATCGTGGATTCGTTCCCATTCATCATCGTCAGAGTCATCATTTTTTGAGAATCACAAAAAACAATGTATTAATGCCTTCTTACTTTTCATATAATTCACACATTTAATCACAGCTGAGACCCCAGACTCCTCTGATAGACGAGTCATATCTATTTCTACACAGTCTCTATAAACAGTCATAGAATTACCATCAGCATTAAAGACTTCATACATTCTGATTGTAACACTATACAAGCGGAACAAGAATAATATAGACAAAAGAAGAAGAAAAGGGAAACATTCAATATCCTTTCACAGGGTGCGAAATACCCCCTTTTTTTCCTGCAATTTGCAGGCAGATTCTGATATTGCAGGTAAAAATATCCTTGGTATCATGATTGACGATTCTAGGTGGCCACTGGAGAAACCGTAGACAAACAACGTTTCTGAAAACCATCACGTCACACTCTTGTTAATAGAACATGTCAGAGTCAAGGAAACGGCACCGAATTTCCGGGGGACGACTGCTCGCGATGGGGTGGAAGAACTGAGCGCGATGTTAGACTCGGTCACTTAGCGAAGGGATGTCAAAACGACGGCCTGTGGTCCATCTGCGGCCCGCTGGGCCGTTTGATCTGCAGGTATGTTATAAAGTGGGGCTCACATGGAATACTTCAGTTCGTTTTCAGAAGCAAACCCTTTTCATGGTTTGTCATCTTAAAGTTGGTGAATCGTGTGTTGCATTGTACTTTAAATAAAGTAGCTAGATCTGTTTTGCTAGCATGTTAGACTTTGGTTGCATTTTGCATTGGTGGTTGAGCAATACACGCCTGTCGTGTATACAGACTTGTTTCACGTGTTCATATTAATGTAGGCGGCAACAAACCAATATACCTATCCAAAGAACAGTGTTTATGAGAATGCAGTTTGACGAGAAGATGCTTTTGAGCATTAAAGATATCATATTGATCATTTGCACCTTTCAAAGTGCATTCCATGATTTACAAAGCTCTGAATGATAACGATAATGACGATAAAGGCTTCACCAGAGTAAGAAAGTTGTAGTAGGGCAGGAACATTACCTGGGTACCTGCAGGCAGTTTTTCAAAATTGCAGGTAAAATTTCTGACAACTTGCAATATTGCAGGCAACGAAGAAAAAAGTATTTCACACCCTGATTTCATGAGCTGAAGTTGTTTTATTATCACTCTGTTTCATTCACAGATGCAGGGTGGCGTGGTGGTTTATATTGTGAAACATAAATTAATAATTGACCCCTGAAGGACCCCTAACAGCATACCAAAATTATGCACTTTCCACCACTGCTGCCTCTGCTACTTGACGGAGCATTTTATGAACTTTTATATTCTGCATGAAATTAACATCAGAGTACACATATGTTTTAGTAAAGCAGGCAGTGGAGCTGATTCATGTTTGGATTATGAATACCTGATATTGTGTAATGTTTTCAATTAAGTACAATATGACTATTATCGGCTGTTTTTAAACATCACTTATATTTTCAGCATAAATAACTTTCACTTATGTAAACACTATAGACCACCAGCAGATCATGATGTAGCTATAGTCTTAGAGTCATATCTTATCCTGAGGCTGATGGTGGGATTTGTGAGATTAAGGTAAAAAGAAAGTTGGCTTGAGCTGGAAAAAAAGGTAGACGTAAACAAGTTTCATCCTTAAATTTACACAGCAGAGTTACTGTTCATCTGAATGGCAGCTGACGTAAGACATTTATTTTAATTTTAACATGAGTGAAAAGCAATCTGATACAGACACTGGTCAAGAAATAATCACGTTGCCATCAACTTTATTAAAAGCAGTGATTTATATGAGAAGCAGGGGAACTTCACCACGCAGACACTGACACTCAGACAAGACAAATTGCCTCCATTTAGACCATTGTACCATTTAGTGACACCTGCCTGTTTAAGAATACTTACAGCCAATGTAGTTCTGGTTTCTTAGTTTTCTACAATATATGGGTTACTATATTGAGAGCTACATCAAATATAGAGTTTAATTCATCAACATTTTAACAAGCAAAACACACAATGAAGTCAATTATTATTTGCTTAAAGAAGACATTTTTCATGTGTTAAGTTTATATGTTTAAAGTGTTGGGTTATATAATTAGCCATTTCTGATTAAATGATCTGGATCTGTCTTGTCTTATTTGTTTTGAAGTTAACTGTAACTTAATATAAAAATAAACAGCAATACAGCACATTAACATCTATTGTTAAAGAAAAATAAATATAAATCAGATCTTTCACTGCATCATGTCTGATTCAATTAATATAGCCACCAATGCACCTTGTTTCAGAGGGGATCCTAAATGGTTCAAACTGTATTGAGCACATTTTAAAACTTAAAACGACATAACACAATTACAATTACATAACATTCAAATACCAATACAACTTTTATTACAAGACCCTAACCTCATAACTTATTTAAGGTTATATAAACACATAAAATAAAGAAGACTGGGATGAATGTAGCACGTGAGATGTAGCTAGTATCCAGGTAATGGAGTTGGGGAAAAGTCCTAAATTGTTTTAAAGGTGATATATGTAACATGACGCTATTTGGTAGTACTACATTGACTTTCTATGTCACATCACACAGCTAATTTCCTTTTTTTGTGCGTGTTTGTACATTATACAGCATCAGCGAAATTATAATTTTTTTTTACTTTGCACACTGGCCAAGAAACTGTTCATGGCTTTAACTCAAGAAACCAACCCCCATGTGGAGCCAATGGGATTCTACCACTATGTCTCAAAAACCCACAGATTCACATTCAGTTGTCATTCAGTCATTGCAGGACTGGTGTATCAGATTGCTTCACACAGTGCAGGTGTTGTTTCCCTCTTGCGTCCTTTTATGAAGGGCCACCTGAATGAACTGACCCACTTAAAAAAACACTGGCAGTGTACAGCTGCAACAAACATTTTGCCAACACTTCCAAATATGGAACCGTGGAATACAATTGTTGGAATATATCAGTTTCATTCTCAGCACTTTTTATATCTCGATTCAGTGTTTTTAGTATTGACACAAATTGTTTAGAAAATATCTTTTTTTAATGTAATGTTTTTCCACTAATGCAGGTCATATGCTTCACACAGATTATCTGATCTTCCATAGACCTTCTGAGCAGATGGGTGACCATTGAGGCAGAGGCTTTGAGTAGCTGTATAGGTTGCTGAACACAGTGTTCAGGTACTGTCCTGTCCTGGCTATAGCTGGGCAGTCAGTCGGCAGCTGTGGTGGTGCGAGTGCAGCAGGTTCGAATGGAGCCAATCATCCTGCTCCTCTTTCTCTGACAGCCTGCGCTCCCACTCTGACGGGAGGTGGTGGCATCCTGGTGGGACAGCTTGGCTGCTCGGCTTGCCGTCTCTTTTATCTGCAGCTCCAGGTGTTTCTGGATGGCCAGGCCCAGCTCCTCTGGGTCCACAGAGGCCCCATATACCTCCCACGTCATCCCCTCTGCGTCCCACTTCACCTCCTTCACTGGGTACTTCAGAGCACCGTCTGTTTTATTGCCTCTATCACCGTTAGTGTTCGCCGGGGATTGTATCTGGTTGCAGCAGTTCCCTTTTCGGCTCTTCTCGGTCAAACAGATTTGGGGGAACACGTGAGTTGTGATAGTCTGTCCCGTTTGCACCCCAACGTCCCTCAGCTCTCTGGGGGCTGTCAGAGTCCCAACGTCCCGGGTCACGGCCATAAAGTGGCCAATTGGACTGCTGTAGCACTCTTCCCCACTGACTTGTCTTTGGGATTGTGGCCCGGCCCCCGGAGACAGAGAGTTGATCCAAGAGCAGCTGAGGTTGCAGCACCGCAACAAGTGTTTGGAATCCAGGCCCGTCTCGCTGACGGAGGAGATGAGACGAGGCAGCGTGAGGTGGTGGCTTACTGAAGGGGACGCCATGGCACGCTGCAAGTCACCGCTCGGTTGCAGCAGCTGGGAGGGGGCAGGGATGGGCTGGGGGTGACAGTAGGCCGCAAATGTGTCCTCATAATTGGCATTATGAATATACGAGCCATAACAAAGTGTTTGGTCACATTTAGGCAGAAAACGACCCTCCACCTTGACCGCCGCCCTGGGGGAGGAGTTAGAGACGCACCTGTTCTGAGGCTGTGGGCCACCACTCTCTCCACTGGCGGCACCTCTGCAAACCGTGGTGAAGAGGTTGCACTGTTGCAGCTGCATGGGCTGCTTGCAGGCCAATGTGCATTGACTCACCATCTCCGGGATACTCTTATCGGTGCCACGGTCAACAAGTCCATAGGTCTCGCCGTCCAGAGCCTGGGGGAGCACCGGAGTTAAAGTGTCGGAGTGGCTCCTGTGAACAGGCAGAGAGGCTGGCTTTACGCTCTGTGTCATCAGAGCGTTGTCACCGCACTTCATCACAATCTCATTGTGATTCCAGGATGTATATGGCTTGGGCAAATTATGGGGATGGCTTGAAGCCACAGGGGACACGAGTAGTTCCAGTCCACTGGGCTCTTCTCTGACACTAAGACTAATGGAGTTTGTTTCTCTAACTGGAGGAGTTGCTGTATAAACCTCACTGATGGCCCCCTGTGGATCATCCTGGCAGGCATGACCCGATCCTCTGGCTGATATGCAGGGCTTTATCATCTTTGCGGAGTTCCTAGAGGCATCGGAGAAGGATGATTCAGTTCAGAAAAACACATATACTGATGAATTATAATTTATGATCATTTTGACTCCCACAAAACACCAGAACCAGGCCAATACAATCTGGCATTGAGACCAGTTTTGAAAAACGTGCCCAGAAACAATACATGTCATGTCCTTTCTAAATGAGAGTGAGATGGCCCTTTCGGTCACAGCTGAGTGAGGCCCAGTCCAATAAATTGTCAAATAAAAACGACTCACACAGTTTGTATGTGATGTACACAGCATGAAATAGCGCGTGAGACCTGTTATATTCCTCTTTTACGTTATGTTTAAATGAAAAAAAAGTTGACTGCAAACATTTAAATCTGACACTGCTGAGACAGTAAGGAGTTCAACTGTCAGTTCATTATTTAAGAAGACTGATCTCATTGTTATGAATTCTGTAACAGTTCTGACAGGGAGGAACGGGTCCAGTAACTCTCATGAGTTCATGACTATGGCTGCAGAGCAGTCTGTGAAGCCAGTGACATGTCCCAGAGATAAAAAGCTTTCTTATACATAACTATCAGCAAGCTGGGTACATCTGTCCTCGAGGATACAACAGACACCTCTCCAGGTGTCTGTTGGAGGGGGGTGGGTATCCGATATTAAGCTTATGATGGAGGAGAGAGGAGATGGGAGGAAAGTGATGGATGAAAGGAATTAGGAGGCAATAGGAGGTGATAATAGAACTGACACGCACACAGTGTAAAGATGAGTGTGTTTTTCAGGATTTTAAGTTTTTCATGCACCAGCCTACCTTTCACAGGGATCTGCACGCTGCTGAGGATCTATCCTCCCCTCTTTCATCATTTCCCCATCAGATGAGCGGCTCCTTAGAAATTCTCCATGCTCCTCAATTCCACAGGTGACATCTCTCCTCCTCTGTCTTTATCTCCACGCCTGAACTGGCTTTTTGCTCACCCTCTTCTTCCCCTCCTTTGTCTCAGCAGCACCCAGCAGAGTACAAGATGGAGGAAACCTCAAGATAATCCTCTTGTACATCTAATTACAAATGTGAGGACGCAATCTTCAAATCCCTGCTCAGCATCAGAGTCGGGTTGCTCCGTAGTTGGCTTATCCAGCTGTCGTGGGAGTTGTAGGGGGAGGGGGGATTAGGATGAAAAGAGATAGTCAGGCAGCAGGCATCATGGTGCTTCCACCTGGAATTAGAGGAGCGATGCATGAATGAATGAATGAATGAATGAATGAATGAATGAATGAGGGCAGTCTGTGTAAAACAAATACAGGGTTTCGTTGTTCTGCGCATGCACACACACTCAATCTCACGCCACGACCCCAGTCACTGCTTTACTTTGTCGCTCTCTCTCTCTCAACCTCTCACCAGCACTAACCCACTCTCTATCACTGTCACTGTTGCTATGGAAACTGCAATACTCAGTGGGGCTTTGTATTTTTCAGGAAGCAGCAAGACAGCAGACTGGGTAAACAAATCAGCTGGGACCCGCTTGTGTTTGACGCACACACACACACAAACACACACACACCCACAACCCCCCCCCCCCCCCCAAACCCACCCCCCCCCCCCCCCCCCCCCCCCCCCCACACACACACAAACCCAAACCCCCCTACCCACCCAAACCCCCCCCCTCCCTACACACACACACACACTGATTTTCTTTTATGCAATGTATGTCAGGAAACGGAGGGGATGATGATGACGTGCTAACAGATGGTTTGAGCATCTGTGATGTCACCCACAGATTTTTGATTTTTCTCAGAGCTCTCTGTCAAGCAGGTCTGAGGGAGGCAATGAGACAAACCCCTTATCCGGTGATTCAACCTGTAGCACTCTTACCTAAAAACCCTTACATTGCTGACTCATGTAAGGGTTGAAGCCATTTGGTGCATTTATCTTTGCATATATACTGTATATATATCTTTGTTATATCTCTCTGTTAATAATAAAAAACAACTAATTTTAAACGTATTTAAGGGTAAAGACACTGACAGAAGAGGTAAAACACTCAGTGTACAAATCAAAACTTGCCTTGTTTATATCCCGGAAAGCGTTAGTGTGTGGAGGGTGTGGCCAGTGGAAACGTGACTCACCTTGTCTGTGTCTCTCTGTTATATGTCCTGAATGTGTCCATTCTATACTGGCTTGGTACCTCAAGGAAAAATGTTGCATTGACAAGACAAGATAAAACATTTCACATTGATTGATTGATGGATTGATTGAGCACAGGCAAAAGGTGGTTTAAGATTCAGTTACAGCCCTCACCGTTATAGACCTGGTTTCCTGGATACATCTACTATTATAAGACATGAACTATTTGTTCACAGCTTTGTGGTCACTTTAATTGTTTGTTTCTATATGTGTCTTTTCCAATGTTCTATGTGCGTTTAAGATAAGACACTATCTTAGTTGGAGAAGTAACATTCTTCAAACAGATTGCAAAAAAACTTGTAAAAAGTAAACATGCTATGTTTCTCTGCTCAACAGGAGTCTGATAAGAGGTAAGTGCAAAAAATAAAAAACGAA
Organism: Colistium nudipinnis; assembly: GCA_016785305.1. Lineage (NCBI taxonomy): Eukaryota > Metazoa > Chordata > Actinopteri > Pleuronectiformes > Rhombosoleidae > Colistium > Colistium nudipinnis. The sequence continues at coordinate 294,926 of JAFBJU010000111.1, read as the reverse complement.
TCTAATGCTTTAAGGGAATTTCAGTGAATGCCTTTTTAAAAATGTAAAATCATTACAATGTAACATTGAACCAAACCAGTTATGTGTTAGATAGATAGATCGATAAACACACAAGTTGGGAGAAATGTATCCTCTGCATTTGATCCATTTGTGGCACTTGGCTACAGGGCAGTGGGTTAGTGGGCAGGTTTTTCATCTATCTTTCATCTTGGCCAGATTGATCATTTCCCAACCTGGGAGATAGCCATTGGTTAACATTCATTCAATTGCGTCTAGAAATCAACTGCCAATTGAAACTTACATCAAATAATAATGTTGATATTCATACTGTGCTAAAATACGTGGAGACCACTGCCTTGAAAGTAGGAAACATGATCAATCTTCAATTTAAAACCCAGTGGGATTTAGAAAATGTCTACCAGTTAAGTAAGTGCGATATGCAATAGACGGGCTGAAAAATTAATTGGTGTGATCTTTAAGTGAAAGCAATTATTATAACGTGTTTTTAATTCTATAGTTTGGACTGTGAAGTGGCTCTTAACGCCAAAATCCAAGGGTAAGAAATCTTCAAAGATTAGTGCAACAGATGTTGCTGACCGCCTGCAAGTTCATTATGGGATGTTCTTACAAATGCATTTAAGGATATCTCACTTCAGGTGTCAACCAATGTCGTGGCCTCTGTGGAGTATTTTGTTGTGTATATTTTGTCCTTGATAGGTAATCGTGGTAGGTACAGTGGATGGAGAAGGCATTGTCAAAACAATTCTATACTTAATTGTATAACACCCACTTGTGTTCAGATATTAGGATCAAATGTTTTCTGTCTTGTTTTGACACATCTTTGTAGAGGACAATCAACACTTTCACGAGTGTTTAGTAACATCATCAATCCTCAGTGTAGGCGAGTGATATTTTTTTTCAAATCTCACAGTGTTGCAATAATTCTAGGCAAGTGTTAAAAACACTAAAAAGAGTGGACACATAGGCAGCTTTTCAGTGTTGTCAATTCAAAAATACCAATTTTGCAGTGTAAATATGCATTTACACATTATACAGAGGGTATTGTGTCTGCCATGTGAAGTAAAAAAAAAAAGACACAGCAGTCATAATCTCCAACCTCTATGTGTTTATTAGAGATGTTATTGTGTTGGCCATTTTGACATTTATACAAAACAAACAAGACAGCAGCTTCTGATTGGTCTCCATACTGCCTCTGATTGGTGTTCTCTTGTCCTGGGAAATGTGTGGGTCATTATCGTCAGCTGGAGGTGTGTGGACTGTGGTCTGTTTAGGATCCTGTTTTGGTTATTCAGTAATCTCATCCCATCAATTTGGTGCCAAAGAACAGAGCGTTTATGAAATGATGTAATTAAAATGGATGCTCTGAAAATATCACTCCATTATGAAGGGCCTATGTGAAACGTGAATGTTCTCTTGCTTCACACCGAGACATATGCATCAACTATAACATGGAACAACTATATCCCTAATCACTGCTCAACAGTAAGCTGCCTGCTTCACTCCATCTGTTAAAACATTGCCAGTCGATTCTTAAAACAAACAAAAACAGATGCTCTGCAGAATAAAAGTAAGTGGTAAGTGGAGGGTTGGGGTCAAAGCAGTGCAGGATTGCGGGAAACTCTAGAGGAAAAATAATGGAAAGACGGATGGGGAAATGATTGGGCAGAAAAGATGAACAGATAACAGAGGACATGACAGAAAAAAAAAGTTTGGGGTGGAGCCAGAAGGTAGCAATAATGCAACTTTTTAGATACCAACTTCCATAAAACCCAAATAAGTTAAATTAAACCTGGAGAATGGCAGCAGAGGCAGCTTTAGAGTGAAGAATAGCATGGGCACAGTCTGGACCAAACCTGGGCGTCAGTCTCGTACCAAATCTAAACATGGTATTTACATTGACCTGCCATCATATTGATATTGACTTGATAAATTGTCCCAGAGTGGGAAACTGTGGTCACAGGACACAGCACCCTGGCTACACCTGCAGCCTCCAAACCCATCACATACAATAGTTTTCAAAATAGAATGCTTCACCATCAATCTCATGGAGAGATAGGATGTGTGTGTGTGTGTGTGTGTGTGTGTGCGTGTGTGTGTGCGTGTGCGTGTGCGTGTGTGTTTGTCCTGCTTCCTGTCGTACACATCACATCAGCACCGTCTCATCGATCAGTTCATGATCTTCCAGTCCTCTGGATCAACAGCAAGCTGGTGTGTCGCGTGTCAGACTCTGCCCCTCGTCGCCCAGTGCTTGCAGCGGGTTGGCCAAAAATCAGGAGCTGTGGGCGGAGTCTGCTCGGGTCCTTCTCCAAAAGGCACCAAGCACGTTGAGCATCGGTAACGTCAGCTAAAACCTTCCAGCTCTTTCACAGTGTGCTGCTGCAGATTCAAGATTAGGTAGTCCAGTCTAATCCAGAGCCAACAGTTGGCGTATCCACAGAATCCAGTCCCGGCGCGTCCTGGTGCGGTGTGTGCATCTGTGATCTCAGCTCCAGCTGGTGCTCTGGAGTTCTTGGCGGAGCCAGGATGGCAGCGGATGGCCCAATCTATTCAGTAGACGGAGCAGTTCCATGTTGTGCTCACGGTAGTAGTCTATCAGGAAGGCACGCGACTGTGTGCACAAACACACAAGTCAGGTCCCCAGAAGTAGAGGAAAGATGATATTATACAAAATACAGATGTTCAAAGTGCAATGACAATATAAGTTTCTCTTTTGCTTAGTTCAGCTTCTGCAGAGAAACATTTTTTTAAATAATGTTTTAGTATTTTCAGCCAAATCCCATTATAAAGTTAAAAACAACAAGTTTTAGTACTCTCACTACTTTGTAGCTCTTAAAAGAAACTAACAAAATATACTGCAGATTCATTGAAGAGTTACCTAGAACAGCTGGAAAAAGTAGTTTATGCAGACTACACAGACTGGCTGAATCTTCTTCTAATAGACCGGAGTCGAGTCCCTGTCAAGCCCTGTGTTCCCTGCTCCTCTTTCCAGCTCCCAGCCCCAGAACATCCACTCAAAACACTTCCCCCACTAACTCACCCAGCATATCTCACTAGGACAAAACAGTGAAGCATTCGCTTACATTCTGTAAATTACAATTTAACGGCGATAGAAGCACTGTTCTGTGTAATTCCTGCAGTAATTTTTTTTTTCCAATTTGGGCATTATGTGGAAGAGTTTGACCCCCTGTACTCGAAAGTAAACACATTAAACGTTTGTGAGGGACTCTCAAGCAGCAGCTTCACACGCTCTCTTTGGATTGGGGGGTGCTGCCCCCTAGTGTACCTAGGCCAACTTATGAACGCCAATATTAATTTTACATGTTGATGCTCCACTTAATTAAATAAGTGACATTTTGAATGTGTGAAAACTAAATAAATTTGAAATAAATGTCAGGAGGACCTTATCAAATATTACAAGTGCCATTTGTGTCGCAGTTAAAAAAGAGTGAAAGCTTCAGTGTATCGTGTTCTTTCTGCTTGAGCTGATGGCCGCAAATGTAAAAAAAACCATACAGGTTTAAGTTTCGCACAGTGACAGTGTACAGCTTAGACGCACCTCTGGACTCATTTCGGGATATTTCCTGCCTTTACTCTTCCCCAGACATTTGGCTTTACCTCCTTCAACCCGCTGACACCAGAAACCTTTGCTGTCATCGTACCTGCAGAAACATGGCATATGGAAATATTACTGGGTTACTCCTACGTTTTTCTTACCGCTATTAAACTTAATGTTCTGTTATGGATAGACAGATTGTCTACCTGAAGGTGTGTGTGTGTGTGTGTGTGTGTGTGTGTGTGTGTGTGTGTGTGTGTGTGTGTGTGTGTGTGTGTGTGTGTGTGTGTGTGTGTGTGTGTGCGTGTCTTACTAACATTAGAGCTTGTGTGTAGTTGAAGATGGGAGTGACGCCAATAAATCTCTGGATTCCCTCCATCACCAGGGATGGGTTGGAGCGCAGGAGAGCCCCATCCACAATGTGCATCTAAAAACACAGGGAGAGATCCATGTATAACAATCTTACTTCTCAGCAGAATGTTATACCTCACACCTCAATGAGTAAACTCAGATTGTAGTATATTTTATACTATAACAGTATAGTTTGTGCTGTATGTTGTACTTTTGAAGTATTCCAACATCTTAAGAGCTACTATGGACAGTGGACATAAATATCCTCCAGATAAACCAATCTGTGCCCTTTTTCGGGTTCAACTTATTTTAACATAAATGTAAAATCAGGAATTATTAAGTGGAATTATTTTAATTTTATTTATTTATTTATTTTCATAATGCAGCCCCATGATTAATCAAACCAAACCTAGTACTTAGTAGTATCATCACATCTATCTAGCAGCCAAACAAGTGAGCATAAATTGGTGAAGTGAAACAATGACATTATCACACTGGCCTCCATCTTGGCTCCTTAGACAGATTATATAATAATGCCTGGCTTACAAGAGTGCGCCTGCTGCAGGGTGCGTTTGTTTTACCTGATTGGGTTGGTAGTGTTGCAGCCAGTGCTCGAGGTGAGCAGCATAGGACCCTGGACTAAGGCAGCGTCTCTGAAGGACCAAAAGGTCTTTGGAGGCTGAGGGGCCGGCTGTCACCACCAAGTGGAATGTGTTGTTGAGGGCTGCAGGGTCCTGGTGTGCCCTCTGGTGCTGTGGTGGTAATAATTAACAAACACATACAGGGGCATCTCAATGAATTAGAATATTCAGGAAAAGATCCTTTATTTCTGGAATTTCATTACAAAAGTGAAACTCATATTATATAGATTCCTTACATACATAGTGAACCGTTTAATTTGGATGATTATGGCATACAGCTAATGAAAACCCACAACTCCGGTTCTCAAAAAAACTAGAATATTACATGAGACCAATTGAAAAACTGATTTTTGACTTCAAGCCACTTGGATTCTGTGCCTCTCCACTCTTTCTTCAGGCTCTGGGACCTTGCATTTCAAATGAAATGCTAAATTTATTTTCATCTGAGGTAGACTTTGTACCCCTGAGCAGAAGTCCAGCTCTTTTTCTCCTTAGCCCGGGTAAGACGCTTCCTACATCGTCCCTAGTTCGGGAATGGCTTGACACAAGCCTATGTCCTGGATACATCTGGGTGTGGTGGCTCTTGATGCACTGACTCAAGCCTCAGTCCTTTTTTTGTGGGTCTCCCCCAAATTCTTGAATACACTTTGGTTCACAATTCTCTTAAAGCTGCAGTGATCCCTGATGCTTGTGCACCTATTTCTACCACAATTTTTCTTTCAACTCTGGGCATCTGTCAGGTCAGCAGTCTTCCCCATCATTGTGTAGCTTACTGACAATACTAAGAGACCATTTAAAGGCTCGGGAAATCTTTCCAGTTTTTTGGGTTAATCAGCTGATTACCGTGAGTCACCGGGGCCTACAGTATTGAACTTTTTCCAGAATATTCAAATTATCTGAGAATACTTCAGATTTTTCATTAGCTGTACGCCATAATCATGATAATTAGGGAGGGATCAGCAGAAGAAAGAAAAAGTTGGCCTTTCCCCTGGTTGTTTGCTTTGTAAGCAAAATATTTCCACACAAGACTCTTGCTTTTGTCCCTTTCTACCAAAACTGGCCGCGAAGCACTTGCCATATTTTTTATAGTTTAGAAAAGTGTTATACTGACGTCAGTCAGTTCAGCGTTGATATACTTTCAGCCCCATGTGAGGGGAGGGGCTGTGTGTGCGTTTGTGACTGTGTCTGCAGCAGTGCTGTGTGAAGTTGCGTCAACTGCAGGAGACACGTAATAATCATACTAGGTTTCATTTGATGGCTGATATCGATACCTTTGCAAATTAGTATCCAATCAGATACTCATTTTTAGTATCGATAAAAAAAAGTATTGATTTATTTGACAACCCTAATGTATATGCACATATAAACATATAATCATGTGGGACAGTAAAGACTGTGTATGTGTGTGTGCGTGCGTGCGTTTCCCAGTCTGTTGCAGTGTGAAAAGTCTCTCACCTGGTACCAGGAGTAGGCCCTGTCCGATGGATTGATGAGCACTGCCAGGATTTTTGCTCTGGGCAACAGGGCAGCAGCTCTCTTAGGAGCCCCTTCTGTGTCAAAGTAGTTGGCACTCTTCTCAAACATGAAATCTGTGCTGACATTAGAGGGGAATGGGAAGAAATCCATGTACCTGCGAACAACACAAATTAAATGTATATAGTTTTATTGTCCATAACAAGTTATTTGTTGTTTATTATATTTTCACAATCATATTGAACATTTTGCATGTGTCCCTGAAATTGCCATCTACCCTGTCATTATGGGCTTACTGCCTCTTTAAGAAACCCTCTGATCTGTTTTCAGTGACATTACTGCCACCAGTTTGTCTTTCTTCAATGGAGGCTTGAACAGTGGCGATTTGCAGAGAAAGCATTTTCACTTATATTTCGTAATTTTCATCATATTATGTGTGTAGTTGGATGTTGTCAAGCTTAACAAGTCCACTCTGTCACATTGAAATATCAATTCATATAAAGATCTTTCAAAAAATTCTAAATATGTTTCTTAAACAGTCAACAGTCACCTTGCTGTCCCTGTCAGCAAGGCTTTCATGACAGGGTGGCCGCATGAAGGTAGAATGGATCAAAACCAGTCTGGTTATTTCCCATGACCACTGACATTTTTTTTTTTTTTTTAATCTATTTATCTATTTTTTTAAGAAATGTTCTTGACATTTTTCTTGCCTGAGGCCATTCAATGACATTTCACAACATGTCCACCCTGTCATGACCAAATAGCTTACTGAAAATGTAAATTTTAAAATCACTTTGTAATTATAATGTATCGACTTTACTTTGAATATATCCATTACAGGGTGGACATATTTTGCTGTTTGCATGTACATTGTAAACAGCACCAAAACATCTACTGAATACAATGAAAATGCAGTTCAATGGAAAATCAAATTTCTTTTTGAAAATGGGTAAGTCTCAAGTTGACTAGACCTTTTTTGTACGAGAGGTCATTGCTTTATTTGATTAGAAGTTGGTGTAATATTGTCATTTGTGTAATTGTAATCTTAAATAATGACCTCCAAATTATAAATGTGAGCGTCTGTGCCAAATGTTAAGGAATTCTCTTGAGGTGTTACCTGTACAAGTATCATAAACATCTGGACAAACCCTTTAATCTATGCAAGCACCATTTCATCTAAACCACCATAAAGAAAAGAAACTCCTAAACTTAAAGTAGTGTACAGATTGTGACAAGTCCTTACCAGTCAATCCCATTGTCATAATTTGCTCCACTGAAAAACTGAATCTCCTCGAAGGTGGTAGGACTGGGAAAGGAACTGGTGATGGCTGGGTGTAGGCTCAGGAATGAATGAAGTGCTGTTGTACCTTTGAACAAAAAAAAAACATTTATACTGGGGCACTCTCCGGTACACAGATGCGCGTGTGTGTGCGCACGCACACGCAACATTGAGACAGACCAAGTGCGTTACCTGTTTTTTGTGGTCCAATGACAAGGAACCTGGGCAGCCGATCACAGGTCTTTTCTTTAGACCATATATCTTTGTGTCTCTTGTCATGACAAGGGTTCTGAAATTATTATAGAGCAAACCTTCAATCGTGAGTAGATTCCATGATTAAATACTCTCCCGATATTTGAAAAACATTTCTAGAACTTTAAAACTTCAACTTTTATTTAAACTACCTGTTCCACAAAGATGTAGAAACATTATATGCTCCACTGTCTTGTCCACAGTATCCCGTTATGCCTCTCAGCTGTCCACTACCCTGTGGCCTTGCATGCGCCACAGATGGGAAAAATGCAGAGAACAGATTTCCCCCGACTTGTGTGATGTGTTTGAGCATGTGCATGTTTGTGTGGGACTATTAAATGCATGTATGTATGTATGTATGTATGTATGTATGTATGTATGTATGTATGTATGTATGTATGTATGTATGTATGCATGCATGCATGTATGCATGTATGTATGTATGTATGTATGTATGTATGCATGCATGCATGTATGCATGCATGTATGCATGCATGCATGCATATATATAGACAACAATTGAAAAATATACACATATATTATATATATATATATATATATATATATAATATATGTATAGAGCATGTATAATAGTCACAAAGATAATCACTATACTAACCTGCCAGAGTGGGTCTTTCTCCTCAGGGAAGATCTGGAAGTATTTTTCAGCAAGATGGACAGGGGGCAATGTCTGCAACTGGAGGTTTGTCCAACACTGGACAAACTTCACTAAAGACTCAAAGGTGTAGAGACCCAGCCTGTCGTTGCCGTAGTTAGACAGGTGAGTCATGAAGATACTAATCTGAATTGAGAGGGAACAATACATTTTACAAGTCACTTTCAGGTTAAATAGCACCGTTGTTCCCAAGTTTAAAGTAACAGTTAGGTATAACAAAGAAATTATCAAGATTTGACAAGATGCACAAACACTATCTATAATAATATCCCACATATGTGATATATCTATAATTACATATATGGGATATTGTAAAGTGTTGTACATATACATATATATACATACATACATACATACATACATATATATATATATATACACACACACACACACACACACACACACACACACATATATATATCACACACACACACACACACACACACACACACATATATATATATATATATATATATATATATATGGTACAGCTATACCACAATAAAAACTATCCAGTCCAAATACATAATACAATACAATACATATCTGTAATTTGATGCGTTCATGATGAAGGGTTTTCTTACAGGGTTCAGGAGAACAGTGAGAAAGAGCTCTCCACCTCTGATGCTCTTGTCCAGCTCCTTTGAGCCTCCTGGATATTCATTATAAAAGATCGTATGGGTGAACAGGCCACATGTTTGCCTGGGCAACACCTAGATCACACAAGAAGATAAATCAGTTGTTTGGAAAATACTGATAGACAGTAACTATGCACATGTTTTTCAAACACTACTCTGTGGGCTAGTTTAGGAACGTGTAACATTTTCAGGGGTTAGGGCAGGAGTCAGCAGTTACACAGGTTTAAACTACTACATCTCTGGACAAGCGAGGTTTCACCGTCTACCTAACAGGTAAAACCTCCAGCCTTGTACAAACATTTTTCTAAGAACTTTTTACAACTATTCAGATAAAAAAAATAACAGAACAAGGGTGCAGAGCATCATCATAACATCCCCACTACTACATCAACCATGATTCTTGAACTTTGTAGGTCTGGAGAATATGGAAACATGGTAAGTAGACGTATATTGATCAATGACAGCATACTAACCTTGACCCCATTATGGATGAAGCCGCGGCGGTATCGAGCTGGTCTCAGGTGGGGGTATTCCTCTGTGCTGGTCACTTTAATGCCCCACACAGATTTCCAGGCCTCGTAGAGTTGGCTGTGAACGGGATAAACCCCAGAATGGTGTGGAGCCACTGCATAGCCCATATCTGTGGGGATACCATGCTCCTGGAGAGGGGGTGGAGAAGTGATGACAATATGTGAGCACAGAGCACAGTCAAGAGAAGCAAATTGTTAGGTCTGCCATGTCTGCGGAGCATCAGTGCTTCTTACCTGGGCAAAGACTTTGTTGAGCCTCATCTGCTCAGCCAAGACACTGACATTGTGAAAGAGGTGAGGCTGCATGTGGCTCCACATGTGAGGGAACCACCAGAAGTCCATCCTGTGTTGCAGCAGCATGTCATCTCCCCGATCCTCCTCATCTGTACCTGAACAAGCACAGTTTAAACATGATTAGAAGTGCCTTGATCCACCTCGAGGGCTGTTCCCTGTCAGTGTGAGTATATTTTATAACATCCACTCCATTTATAGAGCCAACAATCCCTGGACTTAAGTTTTGTTAGATAGATGGGACACACATTCCAAGTATTCCAAGTACAACCCTGCAGGCAAATACAACAGGAAGGGAGGACATTCGATTGTCAGTTAAACAGGAAAACACAATTTCTCCTTATGATTTTTGGCTGGACCACAAAAGCAGGGACCAGCATGGTAAGACTGAATGTAAGCTGCGGCCACTGTGTAGATAGTATTTTCTCCAATTCATGCTGGAGCTTCCGTCAGTATGCACATGTGTGTTTTTAAAACTTATTTCAGGGCAGTGTGATAAATAGCGTGCCCACCTGGGTGTTATATTCCCAGCACTGCTGATCACAAGTGGAGCCCAGAAATACATGAACTAGTGCAAAGTAATTTTGCCCTAGAAAGGAATGATGGTTGTACCTTTTTCTACTAAATACAAAAGCCATTATTGTACCTACTCTGAAAATGAGTAATAAAATGTGCTAGAGGGTTACACCAACATTAAGGATCTCAGTTTGACAAAACAAAAAACGTCCATCAAAGCGTGCAATGTATCCATGGTTAACAGAAAGAAAATACAGTGTAAGCACTCAATAATAAAATACAAAGATAAGTACAAGCAAAACCTGGAAACTGAAAGCGGAAGGAAGTTAAAAGCTGAAAGCTGGAGGAAATTAGATGCTGAAAGCCAGAGGAAATTGCTGAATTAATGCTGAAAATGATTCAGGAAAAAAACATGCTGAAATGGAGATGCAAAACATGCAACTATATGTTCTCGGGTTTGACAATTCTTTCCACCAAGATTTGATCCAAGACCCTTTCTACTCAAAATGATTCAGCTCAAGAAGGACATCATATAGGACATAAATATATGTTATACTCTCTAAAATATTTCTATTTACTTGGACATTTCACATTAAGGTGAATTCGTAGGTAAAAAAATGTACATACATACAGATCAAATGTTTCCTAATTATTGACTGGATTGATTTTTTAGAACTGTTCATGCAGTAATTTGGGTAAAAAAATGTGGGTTTTTTCTTACTTCAATTTTCTACACTTTTGGGTGAATGCAGCATTTGAAGCCCATTAAAAGGTTAATAAAGCAAGTAAAAGAGAAGACCCAAACATCTTCAGCATATTCTTACTCATTCACACATCAATTGAGTTCTTGTATGGCCTTTACACTTTGAACACAATCACTGCTCAAGCTTCATGAACTTTAATGACCTTTCTAAAATTACACACTGGTGTCTTGGTTTGGAATGTTCACAGCTGGAGTGGTTGACCTCACACAGAGGGGGAAAACCTCTTCCTACAAAACCATCCTTCTCACTTGCGTGATTTGTATATCATTTGCTTTTCGAACAGTATTTATGTTATTATGTTATTTATTTATTTTTATTTTATTTTGATATTCTTATTCTTCTTACTGGCGTTCAGAATGGACAGCATACTAAGAATGTCCATGTACACCTAATGTATATTTGACAATAAATGCTAGAATATTGAATCTTAAATCTTCTTCTTTACACATTTTTGCCAGACTGGAGAAAGCATTACCTCCTCTCACTCAATGGCGCTGTCCAAACATCATCTGTATCAACTGTCCTGATAGGTCCAATCACAAGTGGGCAGCTTGAAGTACAGTGGTTCATTATGAAACTGAAGCAGGTTGTCAGTCAATGTGGGACAGGACTTTTTGTCCTACATTAATAAAATAAATGTTTCCACATGTGTCGCAGGCAAAACCTTGAGGAATCAAATCTTGGCTTTATTAACTGCACTTAAAGCTGTCCACTTTAAGATGGATGGGTATATCCTTCTTGTAAACGTTTCATTCAAACTCAATCATTCAGTCATAGATATCAAATATTACATACCTGTGTGATAAAATTTTCCAGAAAATCCCAGGTTGAAAGTGAAATTAGGGACCAGTGCTCTCAATTTGTTTTGAGTGTTGAGTAATGCCTGTGAAAGGAGAAAAAATACATCTAGTCAATGACAAAATAAAGATTTTACTCAGTAGATTGAATAGAAGTGTTCCTGCTTAACATCAAGATGACCTGTAGCAAAACGGGTATTTTTTCGACATATTGGATACAAATATATAAATAAACCAATATAATGAATGTTTATATCAATCCATTCGACCATCATGTTCTGCTTTTTGCTGATTTATGCAACCTTTGACTATACAACAGAACCCTGCCCCCACTACCCCTAGCATAATGCAAAAATGATTTAATTTTTGTCTCGTCCGACCGGAGAATCCTATCTGTCACATAGCCTTTTCTCAGTGTGGGTTCAATTTGGCCTCTCTACCATAACAAGAGATTGAGGCTGCTAAGATGGTCCTCCTTCCTGCAGACTTTCCCACATCTGCATAAGACCTGAGAATCTCGGTTATTTCCCCTTACCACCGACACGGAACAGGGTCCCCTTCTGTTATTCGACAAAAAACTTCGAGCACAAATAAAATCTTTTTGGAAGTTGAAAGAACAAATACACCTGGAACTAGAGACTCATGGTAAAACAGATTTGTCAGATATTTTCTAAATGATCCACTTGACTAATGAAAAGGACGTGGAAAACATTCATTGTTTTATAACAACACTAATCAGATTATGCTGATTATTTTCTGCAGGTTCATCAATTTCAAAGAAGACCTTTCCTATCGACATTTCATACATTGCCCTTTTTAAAGTAGCCAGGGTAATTGTAATTCTTACTTCATTACACATTGGCATTCAATCATTCAAATGCAAAATACTTAATATATATCTCAAATGTTATTTGTGGTCTTGTGTGTGTTTAAAGCTGAGACGACTCACTCACCTCGACATCAGACACCTTCATACGTGTTCCCTCCTTGCCAACAAAAATATCGTCCACATCCACCAGGATGTGGCGGTCCAAGGACAAACACAGTCTCTTTCCTGTAAGGTATGCGATGGCGTCTACAAACACAAGCTTGTGGAGCCAATAGTTAAGATTGTTCCCAAAGAGAACTCTTTGAATTCCATCATGGAGCCCCAGGTCCTGGACCACTGTGGCATGGAGGGCCCGCAGGGGGCTAGGTCCTAAATGTGCCAGTGCCTCCGAGGACTGGGTACTGGCCAGAAGCACTGGTTCGTAGGTAGAGTGGTTAGACTGGAAAATGGTCCAGTCGTCTCCTGGGAGGGGACCCTGCTCCACCTGGTTGGGCTTGGTGATGTAGAGCAGAGGAGCACTGGGATTGATGCGGTAGTCCCTGAGTCCAAGGTGTGAGTGTAGATAAAGGGGGAAACCTTTGAGCTGTGCACTGAGAAGGGAGTTCTCATTAGCTTTGTAGAAGCCAATCACACCCACTCCATATTCAGCACAGTACTTGTCCAGTAAGTCACGGTTCCATGCATCCAGGTTTACGTACTTCAACAGATTTTCATAGATGATAAGTGTGTAGCGTCCACGGTTGTGCTCTGTCAATGTGGGCATGTCGCCTTTGCCAGGAGCAATCTCTGTCCGGTAGTGGAAGCGACTAGACTCTAATATTGCTACAATCTCCTGTCCCAGCTGGGAGTAGATGCTTTCTACAAACACCAAGACCACTGGCTCTGTCCTTGAATTGTCCATCGCTTTCACCTGTCGCAGTCGTCCCTGGTGCAAGGGAAGGAAAAGAGGGGCCCTCTGGACACCTGGTCCTGCTCCTTCGGCCCCAGTATTGGCTCCTGGTGACATCCCTCCTCCTCTTCCGCAGTCACTAAAGGGTAAAGGGGGGGCCTCCTTGATTTTGGGGCTGTTTGAGACATAGTATGCGAACAGGGCCATGGAGAGTAAGCAGAAGACAATTAGTGCCAGGATGAGGCGGTGAAGCTCCAGCTGGCGAACTCCTCGCATTAGTTTCCACAAACCCAAGCCTGCACCTACCATGTTGTTGGAGATGGGGGTGGGGGGGCAGCAAGCAGCAGTGGGGAACAGGCAAAGAGGGCAAAGGGGGTGAGTAGGGATGAGAGCAGTGGGGAGTGGAGGAGCAAGATTGAGCTTTAGATAGTGGCACTAAGCTGTGCTGAGGAATAGCCATTTACTCTAGGTCACCATGGCCAGCATCATCCATTACCTGCTCAACACTTAAATCTCCAAATTGAGGGAGGGAAGGGTAGATGATAAGTTGATGGAAGGAATATTAAGTATTGCAGGAGTCCAAAGTGAGAAATTGAGGTTGGTTCAATAGAAGCTGTCTTCTCTGTCTGAGGACCAGTTTGTTCCTGAATATCGGGTCCAAACGTCAACCTCAGCGGTTTGCTGCTGGGTCAGGTCTTTCATTCAAGCAGCTGTGCAGGTGACTCTATATGTTGACGTGTCCCTCTGTAGAGTAGTTTGTAGCATGTGTATTCCCTCAGCAGTGTCTGTGATGGTGGTCTGTGCTTTGGGGATGACCCCCCTCAAGCCACCTACCCTGGACATCCCATAAAAGATACCTGGAACATGAGAGCAGAGGGAAGAAAAGCAAGATCAGGAGGATATGGATCGACAAGATTTTTTTCATCTCAGCATTTCATCCACAACAGTTTTTCTGTACAATTCTGATATATCAAAACTAACGAATACTGAACAGAACAGAAACATTTATTGCTTTGGCTAAAAGAACCAGACCACATATTTTTGCAAATCATGCACTTCTTGTTCATATCCTTTTTGCAAATGGATTTAAATTCTATTGTTTTTGGCCTATTTAGTGACAGTATAGAGAGGAGAGAAGAGGGATGGACATGGATGCCCACGCCCACTATTCTGCTCTTCTATTCTCTCAGGTCAGCCCCAAAACAGGAAATTGAGGTCTTGTCTCTTTATTATTCTTCCTATAGAGTTCTGAATTGAGCAAGAATAAGGAATGATTGATGATAATATTTGAAATGTCTTAAGTACAGTCATACAGAAGAGAGTATGTCCATAGCACAAACCAACATGTTGTACGGGCTCCTGCTTGGCATCTCTGTCTACCAACCCCTCCAATGCACAAAGGGTCAGCTGCAACATTGTCAACCAACGCTCACTGATTTTTCAACCAGTTCATCTTCTGGTGCAGGGGACACCCCAAGAGGCTGATTTTTGTATGCTTTTAATTTGTGCCACCAACTATCTTAATTTAAAAAAATGTATCGCTTTGACAGTAATTAATATTAACATAGTTTCACAGAGCATACCGCTCATGATGAACACTGCCTGCTGTCTGTCAGGGCCTGCTATATTAACGTGAAACCTGCAACATTAACAAGCGCAGTAACGTTATCAGGCACCGTCCACTGTGATTCGAGGTCTTTATTTGAGTAGCGCCCGTGAGATGACTCAGAAAAGGAAATGATCTGTCGCAGAATTGTCTAGTGTCGCACTACTGCGATCCCCGTGAGTGTAGCAGCTACAGAGAGGAGTTTCTCAAAGATCAAACTGATTAAGACAGACTGGAGGTCTACCATGGCCCAGAGGGTCTCAGTGGACTCCCAGTGATTAGCATTAACTATAATGTGTGACAGAAGGCGCCCACCTTAAATCTCAACTAGGACTCCAACATTACCAGAGCCGGACCAGGGTGTTTTGCTTTAAAAACTATGCCTCCTCTGTAGCCTCATAACGTCAACTTTATTTATAACTATTATTTCTGCAGATTTTTGCACTTCCGCATAGGCTTCACTTGTGGAGTGGTTGCTGCTTGGTTCACACAAAACATACTGGTGATCCTTCCATCAACACTGATATTCTGGTAGATATGAAAAAGATCAAACCTATTATTTTGTACAAGTACAGTAACCTTGAGTGGGTGTGTCTACATGTATGCCACCTTTTGACTGTCAGGGCTAATTAAAAGCTGAGAACTAAGAGGCACTGTGTGGCCTTTGTTTGAACTCAAAAAAGTGTTTGCGCGTGCGTACACATTCTGGAATGAACAGAAGCAAAAATACTGACTACAACTTAGAGAACGAAATTACTTGAACCCAGATGAAAGGATAGAAGATAAAGACAATAAGTAAAAAAAAAAAAAGGATGGAAAGTGAATTGCATTACAAATGTTCCTGCAAATGGGAGGGTGGCCATTGACAGGTCAAGGAGAGACAACAATCAACTGAATGAATATGCTATTTTGTGAAAGGATGGTATGACCTGGCTTAAAGATAAAAGGCTTTACACTTTGTTCGGGAAAAGTGCACAGTTCTAACTTAACATCCTCTATAGGAAGCAAATACTCAAGGTTGCAGGGCTGATGCAATCGTCATAAAGGTATGAACTCCCAGGTATGAACTCCCATACTTTATATTATTTACTCTAAGACAATGACGAGGAATGTCTAAGAAAATCAAAAAAAAAAATAACATTGGAGCAGCCTTTACTTAAACCCTGAACTACAACCATCATCAGAATTTTCAGGAATGGCAAGAAATGGCTCACATAACAATTCAATTTCAACTGAATCAGAAGCGATTCATACATTACTAAAATGTGTCTTTTAACCACATTGGTTTACATTTTTATCACGCGCTTAGCTCACCAATGGATGTTGAGGTTTCCGATTTTGCTTCAATACTCAATTCAAGTAAACTGCTTCAAGCTGCTCCATCTTCATTGAGAGCAGCATTTGAGCATATTTCAGATCCCAACTCATTACATTACTACGAAAAACCCAGACAGTCAGAGTCTAAAATAAAACATATTATATAATAAGGCAAGTTGTTGCGAGAAAAATCACAAATTGCAACAGAAACCCAAGTAAACCATGTGAACTTTGCTATTGTTTATGAAAAACTCCAGCTTGATAATGACAACACTCTCAAGCACGCCCCAAAACGAAACATCCTGACATTGCAGGCTATCCTAGTAGAGATTACTGCAGGGCTGTAACAATAGACCGTCTCATGATTATTCCAGGCTGTGTGTGTGAGATGAATCTCTGACACAGAGAATATAAAAACACAACCATGAGTACCAAGTGGTACATTTTAATACACACTCCCTGTCTGAGGCTTACAAGTGCTGCATAATGAAATGCCATACAGATACAGAAAGAGGGGTTGAAGGTGAGGAAGATGAGAGGGAGCAACGGATAATAAATGTACTACGGGAGGCTGAAGGCGCAGTGTGGGGAGACTGTGGTCATTATGAGCAGCTGCCGTTAAATAGATTCCTGAATAGAGCTAAACACTACTGGGAAAGCAACATCAGTGGGGAGCCGGCACAAAACGAGCGCAATATAAACCAACCAAAATATCCACAACCTGGTCAATTAACAACAGAGAAAACTACATAAAGAATGTATTGTTTAATATATTACCATGGTAATCTTTTGTCCTACGAACATCATAGTAACGCAGACAGCAAGGTTAACTCTATTACGCTTACTTAATGTAAGCATTTAGAAATGTTCGGCCTTTCAAGATTATTTTAACCATTGATACAAAAAAAAAACATTGTGAAGTAATTAAAAGGGAATTTTGCTATATTTCAAAACTAGCAGTTCTTTATCATCATGATAATACCAATTTTACTGTTAAAATGTGTGATATGGTTCGGAAAAATTAAGAATTGCAACAAGGCCTGTATTATTTTAGGTGATTTTTGACTTTTCCCTCTCGGGATGTCGTTTCTGTACTTTTCCCTCCCCTCCGTCTAAAGTCTCATGTCTCTCTTGTCAGGATAGAGTATGCGAAACCTAATTTCCTAATGTCAGATGTTTGGTGTCAGTATATATAAAAATGTAATTTATGTCAACCTTTTTTTTTAGGCAGGGAAAAGTGTGCAGACTCACCTCAACAGTCTTTCTTTTCACTGTCTCCTGACCTTCAGCTTAACATTGCTTGGAACATCTGAAAAATCAGACAGATCAGTTACTGCATACAAAAGATGAAGAAGAAGAAAATTACAATTTCAATAATCATACCATTATCAGACATTTTTCTGATACTGCAAAATTTTAGTTATCTGTCGTAGTCAGGCTGCTCGGTTAGTGATTTAATGCAGTGCCAGTAAACCAGCAAAATAGGACTAAAATGCCAGGGTTAAACCCCACATTACTTCCATAACTCCGAATGAATACTACATCTAGTCACACCTGGAATCAGGATACATCCTAAATGACTCTGCTGTGGCTACTTGTGATCAGATCTA
Organism: Colistium nudipinnis; assembly: GCA_016785305.1. Classification (NCBI taxonomy): domain Eukaryota; kingdom Metazoa; phylum Chordata; class Actinopteri; order Pleuronectiformes; family Rhombosoleidae; genus Colistium; species Colistium nudipinnis. Next base: position 276,893 of record JAFBJU010000111.1, on the reverse strand, counting down.
ACTTTCCCATGAGAGAGAAAGACAAAGAGTGTGAACAGGAGAGAGGAAGATTTGACACATTTTGACACTAATAAATGAATGCGTGGGAAAAGCACATTCCTCTTATTATTAAACTGTAGTGGGTTCAAAAGACTCTAGTAAAACACTTGTCCTTGACCAATTCCCAGTGTGAATCACAAATCAACAACAACAAGCCCTCAATACATCTTGGCTGGATTAAAACCTATGATCACCTGGGAAAGGAGTGAAAAGCAGGTCTGAACAGAGCGATAGAAATTGTTTATGGATGTAGGCTGATGCTTTATAAATAAATAAATTATGTAAATAAAATGTGAATACATAAACAAAGGCCACTCATGCAGCTGCTGCCTTGCTTAACTGGTCCTATTATTGTGTTTAGTTTAACTCCAGGTGGCATCCATAACTGTTGCATCATCGCTGTCGACTGGATTTCCATTGACGATTTCTAAGTGTAAATGAAAACGATAAACGTGAGCAACACAGAAGAATCAAGTGATGTTGGGTACGTGGCGGTAGTGCACTAAATCATTGTTTTCCGACAGCCTAAAAGCAAAATAATTCGACAATCTGAGTCGACAATTAGAGGATCTGATACTGATTTATATAAACAGACCATGGGCATGTAGTGTATTTGTAAACACAGCCTTTTACTTTTTAGATTGTTTGAACGCATCAGTACATTGCACAGTGTAGGATTTCTTCACCAGACAGCAGCAATCACAGCCTGATGAGATGTATATTGCTGATACATCTCAGGCAAACCTTCCAATGGCCACAACAACCAAACCGAGCCCGTCTTGCAGCTCACCGACAAAATAATGTAAGATACCACAACACTGCCTAGGGGTTCACTCTTCAACCGGTAAACACAGAGTCGGCTGCGCCGATTACACACATCCAACAAACCGGCTGTCATTACATTTAACTGGATAAAGCCAAGAAGCAGCACACTAGGAACTGTGGAAAGTTTGTTTCCACACCGCCGACTGTCGAGGGGGGGGGGGCTGGAGTTAGCATGCTTAAAGCTAGCTGTGGAGCAACGTTCTCAGCAGCTTGACGGCAATCTCACAGCGAACAACAGCTAGCAGGGGACTCGTGTCGGCGCTCTACCTTGTAGGTGTACTCGTGTAAACACCTGCGGCCTGCGCCTTCTTCTTCGTACTTCGTTATCCCCGCCGTGCTGGCATATCAGTGTGATGATGATTCCCCATGCAGACGTCAGTGTCCTCAGCAATTGGATAAGGCTACGGCTAGCTGCGGTAGCTGCGGTGGCTACGTCGGCTAGTCAAAGGACAGGCTGCGGGACAGGTGTCACGATGCAGGAGACGTGTCAGATATTTCAGGCTCTTCAGTGTTGCTTCTCGGCGGCCAGCGGTCCACGGGGTGGCAGAGAGCCCCAGGAGTCCCAATGTTTGGAGTTTAAAAGTCAACTTCGACTGTGCGCTGCTGCCTCCGCCATCTTCGTTCTGCTGGAGCCTTGGACTCAACCAAATCTGGCATTCGGGGGGGGGGGGGGGGGTTAAAATGTAAACCACCACACAAACACACACACACACACACCATTCACGTTGTTTCACAGTACATAGTCCACAGGAGGACAGGGCTGTGTGTGCTCTCTGGGGGATCTCAAAGCTGGGACGGTGTCTCTCGTTTCTGAGAGTGCAATGCAGTATGTGTGTTTATCTTTTTTCTAGAGTTGTGAGGACACAAACCATCGAAGGTGCGGAGATTTTGTTTGGTCCATAACTTCAGAGGGCCTTTTGTTAAAGGCCGTTTTGTTGTCTGTCAAAAGGGATTTTGGGCAGTTTCCCAGTTTTACGTGGAGGTTGTTACGGTTGGACTGTGCTGCATTATTACATCTTCATTATGAATTGATTTGTAGTATTAAGTGTCTATAACAATGACCAAGGTGTTTACTTCTGTATTGAATTCATATTGTCCGGGAGAGATGACAATGGGTGGGAGACTGAGGCTGATGCGGGGCTCATCTTTCCAAGATAAATCTGCCCTGTGCTCACAGGGCAGATTTAAAAGTTAATATGTCATCTATCAGCTGCACAGACACAGACACTGTGCAAAAGGACATACCAACTCAGAAACCTCAGTGAGTTGTCCTGTGGGCCAGAGAGGAGATGTGAACAGCACAGTAGTTGTTGATGTAACCACAGAACTCGGTTGAATATGTCTGTCCTCATTGCCGATATGATGGACGAAACCAATGGAGAAAAGGGCAGAGTGGGAGATGAAGGACACGAAAGTAAATAGTGGAGGGGTAGAATCAGAAGGTAGCATTAATGCAACTTGAAGGATGCCAACTGCCTCAAAACCTAAAAGAAGGATCAAGCTCCTGCACGACAGAATGAGAATGTCATATCTGCCGATATTGTTGTACATATAGACATAAACGGGGTAATGTGAGAGAATGAATTGAGCTTATTGATGATTTCATGTGGGGAATTAGACTGATATTGTTTAAGAAACACAGTGATTTAATTTGAAAAACGAACATATCATTGATGTTCTTAAAAATACATCTACTTTCACCTGATGAATACTTTAGGTAAACTTCCTCAGTGGCAGATGTGACATACCATACATTATATAAATGTGTAGAAACCAAACACATGATGCATGTGTTATGTATGGCTAGGGAAAAAAACAACAGTGCTGAGAATGGTCCTGACAAATGGACGGCTTACTCTTTCGATCCCTGTTGATTATTTGGACCTCCTAAACCTCACTCATCAGTCACAACACATTCATATTTTGAAACATCTTTATTAAGTAAACTCTACACATTCAACATTGCTTTTATGTTTTTATTTATTCTTGTCACTCTAATTTAGAATCTTTTGCCATCAGCATATAGAACTTTTCAAATCAAGCTACACTTTTTTGAGGAATACAAAAATATCACAGTACATTTTCTACTAAGTCACCTTTACCTTTGAGGCCTGGGAGCCAATCAGAGAGACACGCTCAGAACCAGTATAGGTGCCTGGACAGAGATGAAAAGAAAGAGCACCCTGGTCGAGGAGCTCATCACCCAGATTACACCGATCCAGTCGACAGCGTGGACTCCTGCGTCGCAAAGTTTCACGAAGCAGGACTTTCCAGAGCCAGACCAACGTTTCTCCTGTCAGTAATTAACGATGAGAGAGTGTGACAGCCCTACACGCTTCCCCATAAAATGCCAAACCAAAAGCTCAGACCTCATTAATATTGTCTCCTTTGCCTTACCAAACCCCACTCGAAATAATAACTCATAAGCCTCAGTTTCTGTGAGTTGGTTTCCAAATGTAGCCACAGTGGTTTTGTAACTATCTAGGGACAATGTTCCACAAGACGGTCTGGTGAACTTCACCATATCTAACAAAGAGCAGTGCACAGCTGCTATTCTGAAGGGAAGTGTCTGGGACTATCATCCACTGCCACCTGTTGTGAGGTTATTTGAATGCTGAGAAGGGGCTAGATATGGAATCTCAATCCTTAAGGAGTATTAGTGATTATCAATCACAGGTGGCCCAGAATAACAACTCTTTCTTTAACCACTTAATGAAAATCAATCTTATTAACTGATTTTATTCAACAAATGTATTGGTTTGCTAAATGTCAATACATTTATTGTAGAAAAAAAACTTGTATTTAGCAAAAAAAGGTATTTGACAAACATCAAACATTTGACACAGAAAATGTTCTAAAAAGCTTCTAAACATGAGCAAAGAAGTTTCCACACCCACTACGTAATCTGTGGTGAGCAGCAACGACTAATTAGGTCATATCGCCTTTAGGATCTCCAAAAATTGTTATTATAAAAGAAGAAAAAAAACGACAGAAAAGATACTCAGCACCACTGTTGATGTTTCTAACACGGTGTAAGAGTGAACGTGGAGAGGCCCCTCGGTGGCCCTGCTTGGCTCAACAATGTTAGCTGGCTTCTGTTTTTGGAGTTGTATTATTGTTGCTCCTCAGTCAGTCCCGAAATGCAAATATGGATCCCACACAGCAACAGCACCTGTAATGTTCTCTCACTCTCTTCCTATCATCTCCCTGCATACGTTCCAAACTCTATACAAATATATCAAAAAAGATTAAACAAAATACTGAAAAAATCCTCACCTGTACTGACAATATAATTTCTCATATTAAATTTGTTTTTTTTGTAAATCTTCCTTTCTCCCACACTGCAAAGTTACAGATCCGTAGTGACAAAGATGAGTGATTGCGGCCTCAAAGCACCTACCGCTCCGAACAGGAATGTTGCAGCATGAAAATGACTTGCACTCAGTGGTTTCATTCAAAACACATCTAAACACATCGATGAAACACTGGAAATGGAGTGAGGGTGGAGGGTGACGGACCCCCCTTGAAATGTCTTTTTCAGTGTAGGGGAAATGGAAGAGACGGGTTGGTTGCAGAAAGGAAGGAGTACACTTTAAATCGCAGTTACACCAAAATGAGCGATGATAAAACAAGAGTGAGGAGTCAGTCAAGAATGGAGGAGAGCAGGGAGGTGGTCTGGTTTCTCCTCTGGGTGGACAAACACCCATAAAAAGAGTCTGTGGGTCAGGGCTACGGGAACTGATTGTCCTGCCTGTGTGCCGAGTTTGCCTAGTCCACATTGCAGGGAACCGGCTCCCTGACAGAAGCAGACAGCGTGAAAGTAGCCAGCTCAGTGCAGTGGCAGTAGCGATGTTGGAGGCCCAGAGGGGCTGGGTGGGACTCGTCAGGGCCCAGCACACCCCAAACTCAGTGTGCTGCTCAGGGGGAGAAGGTTGCCATCTCCAGGGAAATGCGCTGCCACAGTTCCTTGGTCTGCTTGCCTCGCTTCAGGTTCTGCAGCACGTCGTTAAACTGCATCATACCCACGGGCGTCAGGCAGAAAGCACCTCGTGCGCTGCGAATGATGTTGACAAAGTCATCGTAGTCGGCGGGCGTCAGGTGAATGAGGCGGTGATGGATGTACTGTGGAGAGGGAGAGACAGGAATGACTCTACAGGTAGCCTGAATGGAAAAAGATGTGAATACAATAGAGAAAAAGCCAAACATGGAAACGTATTTTTTCTAATATGAGCCCGCCACTGATGCAGCTCCTACTGTGCATGTCTGTAATGAACCAGTATGTGTTTTTTATTACTATCCAGATTAGTTGCCATTTAAAGACAGACAGAACCTAAAAGGTCAAACTGTTGGATTCAACAGGGATGTTGAATCCATGCAACTCAAATGATCTCTTCTGTCGTTTATGGTGGCACCTGGTTTTTGACTTCAGAAACTTGTCAGGTTGTTGTGAGTCTACTTGGAGGAAAAAGTCCAAAATGGACATATATCCATGTGACAAACTGTAATTCCTACCTCAGTTTATTTGGCAGGGAAAGAGCAAAACAACCAGTGGGAACGAATGGATGTCTGTCATACCTGCAGGTAGGCCTGTTGGCAGCGCTGGACAAGCTGGTGAAAAGCGGGTGTTCGTAGGTGGGCGTGAATGTGGGCCGGGTTCAGCCTCTGCAGGGCTTCCATGATGATCTCCTGGAGGACAAACGGACTGAGAACACCTTTTGCTGCTCCTACACAGAACTGGTACACGTAGTTGACTCCTGCCAGGGCAAACAAGCAGAGAGGAAGGAATAAGGACAGAACTGGTTATATAGACAAAAGTGGTAGTGACCGTGGAGATGGCAGAGTCAAGTTTATTTATGCTTGTCAATAAAGACATACAGCCACACACACAAACACACAGACAGACAGTCATGTCTCCATTTCTTTTATCTGATTGTTGGGTGTACCAAGCTCGAAACTGATTGGTTATTGATTCAGCAACGTCCACTGCCAAACATCCACGCCATGCATAAGTATGAGTGCTCTGTTAGTGCAGGCTTACCTAGCCTAGCAGCCAGTCCCAACAGCCATTTGACATCCTCAGTGTAAGGTGGGCTCCTGGAAAAGTTGTTGGGGTGGTCATTGTGAGCCCGCCTACCCAGCATCTCCAACGCCAACATGCCTTTACACAGTGAGACAACATAGATCACATTTGTTCAGTTAAACCTTAAAGGAAACTATAACTATAAGAATCACTACCATTCCAATGAGTCCTTACCAACTCTGTAGGCAGAGTGCAGGTAGTGCAGGCCCTGCTGGCTGATTGGCTGGCTGTGCTGCTCGTCCTCGGATGGAAAAGGAGTGCTGACCAATGAGCCTTGCTGGGAGGAGAGGGAGGGCATAGATGCTCCCTGGATGATCGGGCCCGTGTGGACACTGCCTACTGTAACACATAACAGGTACATCATGCTGTTAAGCCAACAAACTCATCCCATTTTGCTATGTGGTAGAGAATAATCCAAGCTTAGATCATGTGTATCAGCATATCCTGGATCCTTGAGTCCAGTGGTTATGCACTAAGTCTTAACACAGAGACACACTGTCTCCTTTCAGAGAGATACACTGCCTCCCTTCTTAAGACAGTAGATCTAATATAGGCTCAATGATACATAAACTCAGGGACGTTTCAAGACACCTTGGGGGCCCCAGGCAAAAAAAAAAAGCTTTTCACAGCACGCAAGCACCATGGGGTCCCCTATAACGCATGTATTGATAATTATGTCATTTTCCTGAATATCCAGTGTCAAATAGTTTCAGCTTAAGACATTTTAGACTACTCTGTCAAAAATCTGTCATCTGTCAGCATTCTCAATGATAAATGTTTGGGTCAAAAACATAGTGTGTGGCCCTGACCTGCTACAGTAGTGCTGAGGGGCAGGCCGGTCTCAGGGTGGTATGGATGGACAGCGATCTGAGTCATGGACGGTACGGGGACACCGGGGAAGGTCACAGCTGTGGCTGCCATTGGTGGCTGGGGACCAGCAGCCACTGAAAATGGAAACTGGGCCCCAATGAACGCTGGGTGCATTCCCTGGGGAGGCACACACACACACAGGTGACCTGCACTCCACTGTATCATGAAATAAAAGTTTGAGAATATTTGTGAACAATACTTCATTTACAGCAACAGATTAAACAATACAATAAATTATTTGAATAATATGACAAGTATTACAGCAATAATGTATTATAAAACGAGAATAATAATAATAAAGTAATAATTCAGAATTAAGTACATTTATTTACTGTTAATTTACCAACTGATGCAGATGTACACAAATACACAGATTGGGGAAAAGCTGGGGAAACGCCTTATCATGTAAGCTTATACATGTAAAGTAAAAGCACTAGCCATTATCACATCTGTTATTTTCCTATATGACAGCTTTGTTTGACACAGGAAGCTGACACAAATAACATCCTTTTTTTTTTTAACTAATTATCAAAGTTTCTGCAAAGTGTAAAGATTTGATGCTTCTCCCTTTGTTAACCATGTAATCCATTATAATTTATGATATAATCAATAAGTGAAAGGATGGACTCAGAAACAATCTTAGCTTTTTCTTAATTATATGAAGATGACCTCTGACCTGTGGATATGCAGCCCCAGACACAGGGAAGACGGTAGGCCGGGGCACGTGCTGCAGAGGATGTCCCAGGTACTGGGGGGTGCAGACGGTGGGAAGATGTGCCTGTATGGTAGTGTAGGGATGGAGGCCCTGCGTGTGAGGGTGAGCCATGGCCTGACCAGGCATGGCATGGGACTGGTAGATGGTGGAGCCCACGGAGATCACGGGTACGACGGCTGCTGCAGTGACGGAGGCCGTGACAGTTGCCACCCCTGGAGAATCTATGCTGATCCCACCGTCAAGAACGCAACTAGATTCGGGGGGCCTCCTTCCCGAACCCCCATTCGCCCCACAACGCCCAGAGGTCTCCCGCTGCTGACCCGAGCCCCCGCCCACTGACTGCTCATACAGCCAGTACCACTGATGAGCAACCTCAAACAGAACCTCAGGGTATACGCCTCCTCCCTTGGCTGCTTCTTCCACTGCCATGCAGGCTTTCTCCAGCATCATGTTGTCCTGGAGGGACACAGGGACAGGCAGGAAGGGAGTTTGCGGGGACAAGCATGTATTGAAAATAAATTTTACTATTTTATGTACAACCTTAAATTATGTATCACGATCTTGCAATTTTAGATATGTATACATTTTAAGACAACTGTAAACTGTCCATAGGATTAAATAGTAATGTGCCATCTATCTCCCCCCTATGTTGGTTTGTTTTTTGTTAAACATTGTTTGTTTTCCATAAAGATTTTTATACATAAGTATATTCTGTTGGACAAAGTTTTGTTTATCTGAACACATTTGAGATGTCAGTAAAGAAAACACAATTTCAAATTTCTTATGATTTATCTAAAAGAAACTACATGAGATGTAAACAAGTTTCTTTAAGCATTTGTCCCAGTTTCGTTGCCTGTTCCCAGTGTTTCCAGTTGACTGTCGTCCACAAAACAACCTATGGATACCGTTTTGTCTTGTTTATTATGAATATATTTAGTACTATTAATATAATCCTTATTATACTTTTCATTATTTCACTTTCTGTCTGTTGATTTGTTTTTACATAGTTGCCTGGTCTCACAGCAGTAATAATGCATACTGTGATTAATCAGTTACACTGAACTTAAAACAAATAATATTTACAAACTCATTCAGCAGCATCTGACAAACCCAGCATCAGGCTGATCTACTGTTCTGAACTGCAACTCACTCCCACAATACCTGCTCTTTGCACTGCACCAGGGCTCTCTGGATTTCATTAGGATTTAGGGCATGAGCATGTGGCAAGCAGCTTAGGGCCAGCTCCGCTGCTGCCCGGACCATGTTGGGATCCCTGGCCCGCGATGCCCTGTCTGCCAGGGATGCCACCTCTGGAGGGGTGAGGTGACCATCCCAACACTCCACCAAAATGTTGAGAGCGGCGCTGCCAATCTCCATGGCCTGGCCTGAGAGATGAAAACACAGTGGATCAGAAAATCTGGGTCTTTGTGTTTCCGTCTGATTCTTTTTACTCTGACACACTCACCAGTGATCCAGGACACGTGTGAAGAATAAGTCCTGGACAGCCAGTTGGGTGAGACAAAGTTGTGGAGGCCAAGAGCGTACAGGCCTATCTCAAAGGCACACAGGTGCAGGTTTCTGTGGGGCCCCTGGTGGCCCCCACTGGCTGAGGGCTGGGTAAAGATAGAGGTGGACGAGTTTCCACCGGCTTTGATCAGCACCGTCTTAGCCAGCTCAAAGTAAAAATGTGCTGCTGCCTCTGATGGCTGATTGGGCACATGGGGGGCATGACATTCTGGACGTCGCCCTTTGTACCTGAACACAGGGTTAAGTACAACAGGTTTGTTTCAGGATAATATGCGCAGCAAAGTCATGTATTCTGTTCAACTGTTTACAGCTGATAGTGTTTTTGATCAAAGATCAGATTGGATTTAAACAATGAGCACAACTTTTGTTTCTCCTCAAATACACCAAGAATGCTGAAAAAGCATGAAACAAAGCAAAAATTGCTTAAGTTTTGTTGTAGAATTTACTCGTATGTATTTGAATAATGGCTGAGTCACTATCCCGTTGTGAAGGCTGTGGTTTCTTAGTATCTGTGAAACCAGATAACTCTAGGAGAAACAGTTTACAATAAACATATAATTGTAAACTGTTTCTCCTAGAGTTGGTTTCTCTGGGAGGAGAGTTAATCAGACTTTTTTCCTCATTCAAGATTTACAGGATAAATGGCTGGTACTGGATGGACTAGATAAACTGATCCAGAATAAATACAAATATTACACATCAACAGAGACTGACCAGGCATTTCCTTCTCCACTAATGTGCTTTTAGTCACAGTGCACGGAGAAAGAAATGTATGTTTACCTGCTGGTGTCGTTGCTCTTGGCTCTGGCACCGCCCCCTGCCCTACGAGAGCCGCTGGAGGAGGAGGAACCCAGCGAATCAGATGATGAACTGCTGATGCTATCGCTATCCTGGCCCCGGCCCCAAGACGTTGCTGCCCAGCCGCCACGGATTGGCCTGCGGCTGAGGGTGGGGGAACTGTCTGAGGTTGTCTCCGGTGCACTGCTGTCGATACTTGCCATACCTGAGCAAAAACAGTGTACAGAACATCATGTTTCACATCACTACTTGGTGTTGATGTGAGGCTTTTTCAGTATGTGGTCAATTTTTGTGTAAAAACGATATATACACATATATAACAAAGGTTCTGTATTCTATAAAGGTCTACCAGTGAGATGAACATGAATTATTGACATTATAACCAAAGTGTGTACCAGTGTGTTTCTTCTTCTGCCTGACAGGTGAGCCCCAACAGCGTTGGCTGTAACCACAGCGTGCCCCCAGTGCCAGCCGACTGGGCACAGTGGTCTCCGGCTTGAATGGAGCTGTTTCATTCTGTTGGTCACTTGTTGAAGGAGGGCCATCCGACACTGTAAGGTGGGAAAACAAACACAAGTATATATCTCTCTAAAAAGTACCAAGTTATCATAGAGTGACTCTCTCAGCGTGCGTCAACCATGGAGTGATTCTCACCGTGCTCCCGGGTCTCAGCGGTACCCTCCCCTGCTGCACTGCTCTGCACTGTGTTGCGTTCAGCCTGATGAGTCACCTCTTCTCCAGCCAGTGTCACAGCAGAGGAAGAGCTGGAGGAAGAAACTGCCACAAGTGTTGCAGAGGAAGATGAGGGGGCGTGCTTGGAGACACCCCCGGAGGCTCCGCTCACCCCGCTGTGGCCAGAGACTGTATGTTTAGAGGGGCTGCGCTGGCTGCCAGCTGCTGGCTTACTAGAATAAAAGGAGCTTAAGGTCTGAGGCTTGTGGGTCTGACTCTCTCTGTCCAACAACTTATCCAGTATCTGAGGATGGTTGAAAAAAGGAGAGAGAACAACAGGAGTCAGAGAGATTCTGCTGATGAAGAATCTGAATTAATTTCGTATTTCTGTCAATGTGCCAGTTGAATGCGTAACAATTGATAAATTAAAACCGCAATACACATAAAATTTGAAGGCAGCTGGTTGAGTTCTTAATTAGTGTAGCAAAACTCTCTGTTTCCCTTCACTATGGCATAAATCATGAATGAATTATTATTCGGTGTAAAGTTCAGCCAAGCTGTATCTCACAGTTATTACACGATCAGTGTACATCTGTGGTTTTAAAGCAGTTCATTCTGAAGCATCAGAAATATGATTTAAAACGTATTTTGTAGTTTCAATTCTTTTCAATGGCATCACCGATCAACAGAGTCAAAAATACACTTCTCTGCCACCTCATTAAAAACAATGCGTCAGCTGTGGCTGATTGGTGTATATTTTCCACATGGATATCAATCCTTTTGGTTCTCACTCCATTATTGTTATCAAAACTCAAAGCACAACTGGTGCTGGTGGTCCCAGTAGTGGTGATTACCTTCTTTAGCTTGCTTTGATCGTCCTTGTAAGTGATCATGAGTGCCAGAGCTAGGTCACCCTTCACCCGTCTAGTTCCTTCACATAGCAGAGGATGCTCTGCCTCACTGACTGTGGTCTTCATACCTGCAGACACAGGAGACACAGGGAGTCAGAATAAGGTAACATTAGTATAACATAAAAAAAAAGGAACATGGTAAAATTGTATTTTTACCAAGTGCAGCAACAGCAGCCTCAAAGCCCAGCTCCTCATCGCCTGGCATCTCGTTGTTACGGTTGCGGCTTGGAGGACGGGAACCCGTTGGAGACACCACTGCACAAACAATATGGACAGGAGTAAAAGGGATGTTAATTCATCGGCTTCCTTTATAAGATGTCCTAGGGTTTATGTTAACAAAATAAATGAAAAGGAAGTTATGATATTTATGATATATACATGTTTCATGTACATTCTCAAAATCTATAAAGATGATATAAATGATAGATTATCACACATATTAAGCTTAAAATTTAAGTAGCTTCAATCTTAAATTTCAAACTCAAGTCAAACAATAATTGGTCCTTACCTGGGGTACAAAGTACATCAAAGATGAAGCTGGCCAACATGAGAGGCAACACAGGTCTGTAGTCACAGAAGTTTCCGTCTCTGAGCTGTTCGCCTCTCTCTCTGATGGCTGACATCTCCACCAGGCCCAGAGGAATCTTTTTCAACAGAGCAACCACCTCCGACTCCTGGTAGGCTAGCTTCACCTGGTAAGCCCAAACACACACACGGTCAGTATACCTGACATACCATCAGTGAGTATACCGGCAATGTGGAGGCATGGGTACTGAGAATGGTTGGATAGTTCTAAATTTGAGGGTATAGACAAATTCCAAGTAAAATGGTCAAACTTGGATCTTGATCAGAGGTAAATAATTATGATTATACATTTTATTTTGGGGGGGACCCAAGGACACCTTACAGAGCAAAAAAAGTTTTCAAAATTTCAAAATGACAGTTTTTGGAATATGGTGTATTACGAGGCTGTGGGGAAAAAGTTGGAGAGGGAGCGGATGAGTGGATGAGTGGATGGCCAGTGGCAACCATCCAGGGTGGATAACTTGAGGAGGTGCATGATGAGGCCAGCTTTTGGAGAATGGTGTTGATTTTGCAGTTAAAACATTGCAAATTAATTGAGATATCTAGAGGGGTGGTTTTAGGAGGCTGAAGTAGGTGACAGATTTTGGAGAAGAGAACTCTGTTGTTATCTTTAAGATAAGATAAGCTAAACATTTACAGTGGGGAAATGTTGGCAAACAATTTACCAGTGCTGATGAGGTTGGAGTATTAGCATTAGTAATAGGAGGATTTGGCATTGCAAAGAGCAGAGTTTGTGTAGTGATGAAGGTGATCTGAATACATTTGGGTGTGAACTGAGAGTCCGGTTTTATTGCAGCGAGGGAAGAGGAGAGACAGTTGTTATAGTGATTGACCAGGTCAGCAGGGCAGAGGGATGAGGGATGACTGAGGTAGGAATTAATCAGGGTGGTGACACCTGTGGGGTTAATATTTTTAATGTTTCTGAAGTAGTTGGACCGTTGTTTTTGGGCTTTAAAAAGGGGGCATGTATGTTAAAGAGCACAGCTCTACGGTCAGAAATTGGGAACTCTGTGACAATAAGATTAGTCGGAATAATGCCAGTGCAGCAGAGTAAGTCCAGTGTGTGACCTTTGCTATATGTTACAGTAGTGGACGCTGCACATACAAATGTTAGTAGTGATGAGAATTCAGTGAGAAAAACAGCAGAGGGCTTTGTTGGTCTGTAGATGGTAATAATGATGATGGGCTTGGGACTGGTGAGTTTTACAGCTAAGCATTTAATAGAAGAGCAAAGGGGGAACAGTGGCAGCAATGACTTAGCTGTTCTCACGGAGCAACACAGCAAGCCCTCCTCCCTTCCCAGACACACAGGGTTTACTAATAAAAGCATAACCCGGAGGGAGAGCTGCATTAAGTAGGGAAAAGTCCAGAAACCAGCAGGGCCTTGTTAGTGAGTGATCTTATGTTAAAGAGACATCGTTTTGGACAGTTAAGTGGTGTGCAATAACACACTGTGACTTGACAACACGGGCAGTGCAAGGGGGATGGGTTTCAGGGTACCAGAAAGATTATTTTGTTATTTATTGTTGTACTGTTGTGTTTTGTGTACTCAAAGTTTCCTCCAGATCCAGGGTGAGTATGCCTTGGTCGTTGGAAAATACTACAACGGTGGGAAAGCAGAGCTGGAGGGGTCCTGGCATAGTCTGTATAGTAAACCTAGAATCTAGATAATGTCTACATTCTAGACATTATCATTAGATAACAAAGGAAAAAACGAAGTGTTATACAGCAAGATTAATATGATAACAGATCAATTCTACCTCCAGAGCTTTGGTGGATGCAGGTGGTCTCTGGAGTTCCAGGGAGAACATGCCAGTGCTGAAGGCCAAGTTGTGGAGTTCCAGTCGTTCACTGAGCACAGTGAGTAGGAAGGCAGCCTTTGACAGCGTGTTTGTGGCCACCTGTGTCTGACGGCTGGTGGAAACTTTGCTTTTCTTACCCTAAATCCAACAAGAAGGAAATGAACATGGAACATGAAGCAAAAAGATGCAGATCCGTACTTCATTATTCTTCCCACAACAATTAATCAGTTCAGTTACAAACTGGCACAGAAACAATGCCAAAAAACACACATAAGCATCTGATGGCTTGATGAAGAAATGCTCAACATCTCCCTATACAGTTAAAATTCAAAATAGAAAGAGGGGAAAGAAATCAAGGGTCATAGGATAATGTGTTTAGGTCTGCTTGGACTGGTGATTGGATCCACCTTAGTCTGCGGCTGCTCCACTTTCAGGTCAGGAGGGTTGGCTAACAGGTCTTTGGCCAGCTCCACAGCCAGCCGGCACGCCTCATTGCTATAACCATGAGCATAGAGGGCCTCTGCGCAGGCAAACAGCACCTGCACACACACACACAGTCAGGGGAAAATTTAACACAATGAAGAGCAGATGTTCATCCCCCAGTATGGGACACTTTCTCCAGTGACATCCCAGTCACTTTGATTAACAAAAAAAAAAGGTTATTTCCATTAAATATTGAGCATTTTAGTCTAATGTTATCTGAATTTAAGAACATTTATTTCTTATGGCTTTAAGTAATATATAACTCTCTGGCTTTGCAAATACAAAATAAAAAACTGAATGGAGAAGAAGCAGCATGCAAATAGACTAGATTTGATTCTAACTGTCATATGTTGGGTATGCCCAAGAGAGAGAAGAGATGCAGTCAGAGGATGCTGAGTTTCTTCTCTTTTCGTTGGGTTTTGGGTGAAGCTGTGATAAATGTGCTTAATATTATGGGAACATGATGTATAGTGTTTTTGGTTTGCCACAGCCTTATTTAATAATTACTAATACATTCACGTTGTACACAACGCTGTTGGTTTCACTTTTTTTTTTTCTTATTTCTATTTAAATCTTTAACTTATTTTGACTCTTTTGATTTTATCACTTTTATAACTTGTCATCTGGATTTGTGTAAAATCACATTGAATTTTCTTGTTGATTGAATACAAATAAATGTGCCTTGCCTTAAAAGGTTGATGAATAAGTTGCCAATGTATTTGAATCTTAACATCTATTGAACAGTGCAACACTCTCCCTTTCTCACCTCCATGCGCCCCTCCTGTTCCAGTGGTTTGATTCCTGCAAAAATGTCTGGCTCCTCCTCCTGATGGTTGTCATTCAGCTGTCTATCTGCTCCTTCCTCGGAGGCAGCACTCAGGTAGTACGCCTGATAGTCGTCCTCGCCCACAGCTTCTCCTCCAGCAGCTCCACCTGCGGCCTCTGCCCCCTGATTGGCTGCTCCACCTGCAGCTTGTAATCCATTCCCTGCTCCCGTGGCTGCAGCAAACACAGCCTCTCTGCGGCTCCGAGGGGCCTTGGCAGACGGTTGAGCGGCAATTGGTTTTGCTGCAGAGGTGGATGGAGGATTATTGTTAGCGGAGTCTACATCTTCAGCCCTGTTCGGGCCAGAGTCCACCTCCAGCTCCGATTCCTTTTCTGCGGCGTCGGGCGCGTCCATAACTACCACCACGGTCTCTTTGGGAGCAAAGCAGGGTGCAGCAGCAGGAAGTACAGTTGAGGTAAGGCTGACGCGCTTAACTTCAAACATCTTGCCCCCCCCATTGCTGCCACTGCACTTGCGGGAGTCTCGTAGCAGGGGGCTCGGGGCGGGCAGCATCTCTGGTGGTGGAGGGAGAAAGTCAAAGGTGTTGCTGGCCTCAGCCCCGAGAGCCAGACTGCAGCCGTCATCCAGGCTGAGCTCAGCCAGGTCCGGCTCCAGGGAGCTGTCCTCACTGCTGGTTCTCCGCTTGGCACTGGAATGCTTACCACTTCCTAGGCCTCCACTTCCTCCAGCACCCCCTACAGAGGCCGCCTTTCCGCCTCCTGGAGTCAGTTTCAGCTTGCCTCCAGAGGAGGAGGAGCCTGGCCCTTTGTATACACACTTGCCACCTCCATCATCCAGGGAAAGTGAGACGCCGCCCCCCAAACGCACCAGCATCCCCCCCCCTCCGCTCACCGTCAGACCCTTTCTTTTAGTCAGAATGGTCTCCTTGGGTCGCACTGCCAGCTCTTGTTGAGACAAGTGACCGCTTCCTCTTCCCTTATAATCTCCCGTAGGTCCACCTTCACCTCTCACTCCTCCCCCTGGTTCAGAGGATTCTCCAAGCCCTCCTGCAGCAGCTTTGATTCCTCTCTGATTCTGCACTGCCCTGGACCAGCAAAATGTTGCACTCTTTTTATCAGCAATACAGTAGGTGATGCCCTCCAGTGGATAGGCCACCTCCCAGTTAAAATAGCAAGACTCTACAGCCGGCTTGAAGCCCTGGAACAGTTTATCCAGGGACTTACGATGTTGCCCCCGCTTCACGATTTCAATGACCTTTAGATGCCACTGCTTCAGTTGGCCTGCCAATTCCAGACGTCTAGAAAAGAATCATACACAGCCTTTATTATTCACTGTAATCCCTGAGATAAATGTAGCCTGGTGTCATTCTTTAACCCAATATCCAAACCTGGAAGGGCTCATAGTTGGGTCAAGCACTGCCAGCCTCCAGAGCACCACCATCTCATCACACATGCTGGCACAGGCGTGAGCTGCCACCTCTGATTGGCCATTGCTTCGGCCAGTGTGGCCACTCGCACTGCTGTGGGACGCTGACGTACGGACACTGTACCACCAGCTGATGATCTGAACACACATAATCAAATAGATGTCTGTGAAGGTTCTCAGTCATCCAGGTCATGGTAATATCAAGAGCGATTCAAAGTAAGCAACTGGACTGGTTGAAGATTTTCTTAATAATCAAAAAGATGTGTATGAATTTAGAGTCAAATTATAAGTCCAGAAATAGACTTTCCCAGGTATAAACTGTACACGATATTGAGCTGTACAGATGGACACATACAGTCACAGAGCACTTCTCCATCACACATCCCATTCACACACTCAAAATGGGAACTGGAAGATTTGCGGATTAAACCACTGACCATATGGATAGCACTAGAGTAATAAAGCTAGAACAAGGATTTTTCTGCCATGTACCTGTGATGATGCCGACTCGTTCATTAGGCGAAACAGGCGTGTGTGTGTGTGTAGATGTTACATCTTACACTTTGAGCTGCGAGAGTTCTTGTCATTTTGAGGATGTACCTGTTCATAGGTGAGACACTGCTCCGTGAGGATCTCAAGCAGTGGGGCTGCATTGCTGTCTCGTCTCTTGAACATCTCCCTAACAATGGACAACAAGTTCCAAATGCCTTCTGGCTCTCTGCCTCTCAGTGGTCGCAGAAGACACGCCCACTCAGCAGCCGCAGGCGGCTCCGTGGAAGACAGATACATGGAGTTTACATCACTGTGAATACACAATACAGACAAAGAGCTTTGGAACATTGAACGCTGATCACAACAAATCATACACTGTGAGTGGCAATAACATCATTACAACATAGGATGTTTGCCCTCAGCAACAGAAGCAAGGCTCATGCAGTCCAGATTAACATACAACCCCGGTTGATTTTTGTAGCTGAAATGTATAAATATCCCCTGAATGTTTCACATTTAAACTATTCAGAGATAGTGCAATTTACCAATGCGTTAAATACCTAAAAAAAAAACATACATTAAATGCCTTTACTTCATTTGAAACATAGATATTTGATGCGCCTGTATGTTGTGGCATTGCTGTGAATATGTTTCTCAGTCAGTAAGCCTGCTGGGTTACTCTCTCTATCACTTTTTTTAACGAAACGCAAAACGTAAAGTTCTGAAGATTAGAATAGCTCTTGCTATCAAGTGATGTGTTAGGGATGAGTATGTGAGACAAGCAGTGGATACCTGAAGACAACAGGTGAGGGCCCACAGAACTTGTGCAGGGTTTTTTTGATGTTGTCGCTGAGGGTTGACTCATCCAAATACCAAGTGCTCTGGTCAGATGCTGAAGGACCTGCTGTCGGGTCTACACACACACGTACGTGCACAACACAAAGAAACAGCAAAGTATTATGGGGGGAAACATGTGCTGCATGATTAAATCTAAAAATTGTTAATTATCTCTTTTTTTGCCAAGACATGTCACGTCAGTCCTCGACAAGAAGAGCGGGGCAAAATACAGGCAACACTGCTGCCAGCAAGCAGTAGATATATGTCATAAACTTGAATGAAATGATCAATAGTTCATCTCTGGTTGTAATGTCACAAAGTGCATATCATGAAATCTCAATGTTTACAAAGTGTGCTCGGATCAAACTGCTACTGTACCTGGAGCTCCACACACAGTGTTGATAGCAGTAGACTGCGAAGAGAGCAACTCATCTAGCAGCCGTTGGGCTGTGGGGAGGATCTGAGGAGGATACACAATTAAATGTATATAACATTTTCTTTTGTCAGGTATATGACATACAAATATATATATCTCTATATATCTATATAGAGATATATAGAGATATATATCTCTATATATCTATATAGAGATAAATATAGATATATATATGTTCTTTACCTGCTGAGGCAGCTCACTGATGAGGTACTGGGCAAACTTCTGCAGCTGGTCCCTCTGCAACCTGGACAAAGACTCAGAGACCGGAGCCCTCAGACAGACTGCCGATGCCTAAACACAGACACGAACAAACCAACTGTAAACTACAGTGAGCACCAACCAGTTATCAAGTCAATTGCAGCACTACTAGTGCAATCACAAGTGGAAAACTCACCTTCAGATAACTGAACTCGGCAAATACAACACACATTTATTCCAACATACACATTTTTGGCTATTTCTAAAATAGTAGGGACACGTGATGATAGGCAGACTTCAGAGCTCTGTACTAACCAAGCAACTAGATAATAAAACCACTCTTTAGAGACAAGGGTGTGCTTCAGCACATTATACTCATTGCATCTCACTATATGTCGATTTTTGCTGTATTTCATCAGTAAGATTAACTTAATAACCATGGCGGTCTATCAAAACTTTGGTTTGGTTTGGTTTCTGTTGATGAAGTGACAATCTTGGTGTAATGAAATGGTGATACAGTTTCATAACATTCCTGTGTGGAGTAACAAACTCACATTGTGGATCCTAAATAGACACAGTGCCACCACGTGGGCACACCACTTGGCTCCTGCACCACAGGTGCAGCTACAGGAAGTGATGCGGCATCGATCAAACATGACTGCCACATTGTAGGCTCCTTTAGACTGACCAGCCTGACTGGACACCACTGTAGCACTGAGATGGAAGCCTGGTAAAAGAGAAACATAAACACATAAAGATGTACAAACAAAGATCTACAGAAGAGAACAGGAGGGGGCATTTTATCATGCATTTTCTTTAGTATTTTACTACTGATGCTGCTTTTAGAAGAATTAATAATATATTATGTACCAATAGCTAATGTATAAATCCAAGGGAAGTGAATAAAGTTTCATGATTTTAAGCTTAAAGAGGCCATTGACACCAATAACTATAAGAGCATTCAGACTGATGATCAAAAAAGGGAAGAGGTTACTATCTGTCTCTTATACACATCTAGATGTGTATAAGAGACAGAAAACAGTGTTCATCATTATAGTTATAGCTCTTGGTGTGGAGGGCCCTTACAAGAAAATTTGGGTATTTTTTAACCTGGGCCTTATATTTAATAAATCCCCTCTGGACAGATTCACAATGTTTTTGTAAGCACTAATAATTTACACATCCACAATTATAAATAAAGGGCCAAGGTTGAAAAATACCAGCGTACCTAAGCAAAATATTCTGTGTACAGTTACCAATTAAAACAGGCATGAAAACTGTCTTTGAGAGCCTACGTAGAATGAGCGTGAACAATCAACCCACCAATCTGCAGGGGGTCTTTGACAGCTCTAATCCTGTAGAGCTGCTCTCCACGTTGGAATTCATCTGGACTCCCGTTGGCCAGGCAAGAATATAATCTAAAGGAGGAAGGAGACAGTGAAAGGTGGAGGGACAGAGGACATTGAAGAAGAAAGGTGAGAGAGAAACACTGGCGGGGTTGTGTTGGCTCGGAGCCTATCGCTGAACTCACTGGGCTACCCAGTACCTATCCTTACATCCTGGCATCATATTGAACAATTTAAGGAAAGTCAATGGCAAATATTTAATGTAAGTTGCAAAGTTAGGGTTGGGTTCTGATATCTGGTTCCATATTTGGTTCCTTTTAATTATTCAACTGTGTGAGTGTGTAGACTGCCATCAGTAAATGCCTAATCCAAACCCAGGTTAGCTCACCTGATGTCTTCCTCATTTTCAGGAAAGCTCCAGTAGGCGATGCGAAGCTGGAGCTGCTCCGGGACAGGGGGGTAGACCTTCTCCACCACTTCAAACGGGATGTGGAAGGCTACCTGCTTTGCAGACAACTCTACTAGCGGAATGACCTGGCCATCTGAGGAAGAAAGACAAAAGCAGGATTATGATGAGAATATATATTTCCCCTCACAGTGTCACATTTTTGAATGACCTCATCTGCCGTAAGAAAGGCATTAGAGAATAACTCAAGAGCAGTGTCAAACATCTGGGGGCTTTCTGTGATTGCATAGTGAATCGTCATCAACAACACTTGATAATTATGTGCATTTTGAGGCAGATGTGAAAAGTGGGCCTCTAACCCTCCTGCTATTCTGTTACACATCTGATTGATAACAACTGGTTGCACATCATGTTGCTCACAGTGTAGGTTTTGACTCCATTTAGGTCTGTTCAGCACCACCACTGTTAGAATTTGTATTCAAAATGTATTTACATATGCATATGAAGTGTGGTTACAAACTTTATGACCCTCATAATCTTTCCTCTTTCTCCACAACATGCTAGATTTGAATGAAAACAACAAAAGAGAGGAGCAGACCAGAGGTCTGAAATTTTGACACAGATTCAGCACAATAAAAGGCTGGCACGGAAGGTCAGCCCTACCAGCCTAAGGCAAAATCTGCAACAAAGTAAGAATAAGAGACTGGGCATCATTTGTCCCTGGCATGTTTTACTATGATCCAGTGACATCTAGGTAATAAACTAGTCCCTCACTAACCTTGCTCTACAGACAGCAAAATCATCTCTGTACAAAACTTCCCCACCACCATATAGTGCTGATATAAAACAAACTATGCGTGTGTGTGTGTGTGTGTGTGTGTGTGTGTGTGTGTGTGTGTGTGTGTGTGTGTGTGTGTGTGTGTGTGTGTGTGTGTGTGTGTGTGTGTGTCTACTGAAAAAGGGGCAGCATAAGCACAATAACATGACTCTTATTGAGTGTGCAAGAGGTCTGCCACTGACAGGAGAAAAAAGTGATGATGTCTCAAATTACAGATCCCATTTTCAAGCCACTAGTTGTATTGCCGTTTACCATATATGGATGAAAGAGTAGCATTCATATAAGGCCATAATTGGTGTGGAGGCAAAGGGGCTGATAGTTACAGGTCATGAGAAACCTATCAAGGCATTACTCACATGTTATATGTGTGCAATGAGTGAGCTGAGCTATAATGTGAGAAAAGGCGCATACACAAGTGTTAGGTGCTTGTTTTCATTGAACTGGGTAAAAAAAAAACAGCCCTTCCTTAGTTTGTCGGTTATCTCATGATTTAAAAAAAAATGTGTTACACAAAATGTAAGTGGCGTCTGCAGAAACCTGCAAGGCAACAATATCGAGTGCACCAAGGAAGTAATTCACTCATAATCCTACTGGATTCATGGACCAACTTGGGCTCTACTGCAACTGATATACAATGTTTACATTCTTCCCTTTGGCCAAATCATTAGAAACAAGTCTGCGGACAAGCCCTGCATATGCAACAGACTAATACACATTTTTTTCCACTGTGTTTGAGACTAAAACACTTCCCGTAATTCATCATGATTCACATCAAGAGTGGCATACAAACAGAGAAAAGCTCTACATACAGTACGTTTCTCCAAACTGATGCTGATGCTACTCTTCTGTTTTACACCACAAAAATAATATAAAACCTGTAAAACCTTTTCTGGCACTTTAAACCTCAGCTCATAGTCTTGCTCAGTGGATGGGTGTTTCACCCAGAAACTTAATGTTGGCTTGTTTTCAAAGGAATCGCCCAAAATCAATGAATTGAGAGAATAATTATAATCATGTTAATTCATGATGAAAATAATTAGTTGTAGCCCTAAATTGTACTAGTACTACTATTACTTTGGTGTTCCTAAAATCTCTTTCCACTATGAATTCATTGGGAACATAACAAGTTTTGAACTTCTTTGCTTTTTATGACCTTTAAGCCTGGCTGAAAAGCAGAATGTATAGTAAATTTATTATTGAAAATTAAGATATTGCATGATTTCTGAGACTACTCACAGAGTTCAAGCTGTGTCAAGTTTTTGTGAGGCACAGCGTAAAAGCTGTTGTCTTCCCTGTAAAACTGACCAGTATTAATGTATTTCTCTGTACACAAGGACATAATAAATAATAATACTTTATTAAGGAACAACAATATCAGTACTAATAAAGTTACTACCCTTGCTTGCACTAAAACAAGACAGTACTCTTTCTGTCAATGTGTGGTAACATTATGTGTGTTCTGTTGTATGGTTGCATGTGCCCCGATGTATGCATGTATTTATGGAACATAACGCTGCACAACAGTGTCTCCAGTGGTAAAACCACTTGCGTGCAGGCACAAAGTCAGGCTCATGCACAAAGGCAGGGAAACCTCTCTCTGCACAATGCCCACACAAAGTCCAAATGTTGGAAAGATGGTGCAATCATTTCCTTTAATGTAAAAGCTCTGGGATGAAAAAATACTATATTTAAGTAACTGTCTGCTGTCTTATGACATTGATGACAAATGAAATGTCAACCCAACTAATGTCCATTCTCCAAATACTTAAATTCAATGCCTGCATAACTGTGCATGTAAAACAGAAACATGTGTAACCAACACTCGTAGGGGTATGTATTATGGACCATGTTTCTATCCGACAGTAAAAAGCTGAATAAAGAGGGGTGGCTGGGTAGTAACAGGGGTTTACATGTTCAGCCTATGACTGGCTGTTGCAGATGAATGGCAGCAAGCTGTCCACCAATCAGCTCCCAGCACAAAGGGGCACCATTACAAAAGCAGATCCTTTGTGGCTGGACCAGTGAAGAGCTAAAGACTCATTTCTCTTCAATAGATCAAAAGCCCCATCACTGCCTTCTTCCTTTTCTACCCTGTCTGTTATTCTCCATGGGGTGCACATCATTACAAATACTGGGGCACACCTGTGGTACACTACACACAATTTAAAATAAGCCTCTGTTGTAACACACAGTGGATCCTCTGCTCTGTTTAGTGAATGATTACTTTGACCACTCAGCTGATACAAACAGACACACAAAGCCATCCTTGGTGTACTTATTACTGCCATCTTATTGTTGCTCTGTCAGTTAAGTAAATGAATGGATAAACCAGGGAGCTGTGTTTGGTGTAAAGCTACTAAGATTCCCACCACAGATATGGCATTGCTTCAATTTACCATGCATTACAGCTGATTGAAACCTACAATGTTCATACTATACGTGTAACTATTCCCTTCCCCCAAATGCTTTTGCAGCTGCTTGGCAGATGGTCAACAGAATCCGCACACACCTGTGCCTGAACATGTGGACACGCTCCTTTCCCTTTATGACCATTTAATACTTAAGGTCTTTGTTGTGAGTTGACCCTTATACACTTTAAATGTCCATCTCAATTTAAACGTTTTCTACCAGCTGAATCAAAACAGCCAACTGTGGAGCATGGGAGGTGGGGGTACGGGTGTGTGGGTGTTACTGCTGCTACCAAAGTTGTCTGTAATCTTTCATTAATTTTAAAAAAAGTATTTAAAACAAAAATCTGATTTTATTGTAAGCATTCACAGAATTAATGTTTCCTTAATTGTTTGTTAAACAACTTGCCGTTTTGTTTTTAGGTTTGTTTCTTTCAATGTTCATTAGTCAGGAGGTTTTACAAGTCTATCATCAAAATATTTTAACAGTCAATTATTAGGTGAGGTGATGGGAAATAGAGAGAAATCACCCATTAATATAGTATTTCATCATTATTTACCCACATATCATAAGGTGTTGTTTTTGTTTTAGTTTAGTACATCTTTCCTGATGTAAGCATTCTCATGTTATTCAGTTATTGCATAGGGCACCGTACAAAATAGACTGGTAAAAGCACTTCTAGAGATTTGTATCCTCCAAAAACATCTGACAACGAAGATAGCTCATTGCAAGTTGGGGAGAAAGCGAGGGTAGGTAAAAAATAAGGGGAGAGAAGAAAGATGGAGCAAAAGAAGAAAGAGATAAAGTGTGTGATGGTGAGGCTGGTATCTGGAGAATAGTTAGTTAGTATGACATGTGTGTATGTTTGTCAGTAAAGACTATAGACTACAACTCCCCATAATCCAAGAAAGGTTTCTCTACTCTCTGTTCTCAGATACAGTCAGATATCGTTATTGCTCTTTCAAATGCCCTTCCTCACTCATGCCAGATGCCATAATGCAGGGGCCACTAACCTTTTTGAAACTGAGAGCTACCTAAAGGGTGCCGAGTTGTTCGAGGGGCTACTTGTTCAATACAAACTTCCTGAATAACAAAGTTTCAGAGATCAACATTAAATAATAATATATGTGAAGAGAATCAGATATTATTACTTCCTTTCATTGACATTAGTACGTTTATTTTGCTTTTCTGCCATGTTTTCTCTATTTTGGGGGTAAAAACCACATCTAGCCCCCCAGAAAATGTCTCGCAGGCTACTCAGGTGGTCCCTGCGGGCTACCAGGTGGTGACCCCTGTCCTAATGTGTAGTAGGCTGTGTGGTCACCGATACCAAATCATTGGATTGGTGCTCCTCTAATTACTGACTTACGGTACTTGTTAAAAGAATCTACCGTTACTTTAAGTCTGACTGAGTTCAGGTGTTTTGAGACTAAAGTCAGTGGAGCAGACCAAAATATTTAACTAACTTATAAATCGACTATTAAAAAGGTCTGTTTCGCGGACATATGACTCAAAATGACCTACAACAAAAAGTATACTTCTTCTTGCAGGTTTTACAGTAGATGGCATTCTTTTAGTCACATTATTGCCAGCTTCTGGTTTTATCCCTGTCCCTCTTTCTTCTAAGTATATTTTAGAGTATGATAAATGTATTTTAGGATTCTCAACAATACAGGTGATGGTACTATTGAAACTATTATCAACAATATCTTCAAATGCTTCTTTTTAACAACCTCATCTACCTCTATATATCCCTCTGTTACCACTTGGTTGTTTTCAACGTTAATATTGCTCCCTCCTGTTCTTATGTTACATAGTGTATATAGCCTAGCTCGTTTAGATTCACTTTACTTTTATTCTGTCCTACATTTTTGTGTTCATAGTATCTGTAAATCTAACTGTACTCGAAGCAATGACACCTCACTGCTGAGGAAACCCTGTATTGATGTATGCAAGTGACAAATACATGTACCTTGAATCTTGAATTCAAGATGTTGAAGTATTTGTATCGCTAGAATGATGTACCTAAAAGTTTCAGGATGATTGGAGGTGTGTTTGTGTGTACTTTTCCTACCTTTAATTTTGACAGTAGGGGAGTTGGGTCCAGCAGACTGCTTCCTCCATCCTCTCCAGTTCTGACAGAGGCTCTCGGCCTCTGAGATGAAGGAGCACAGAGAGTCTTCCTCGAACCGGTCCGAGTCTTCGAAGGAGAACCTCTCCCCGTCCTCCCACTCGGCGAACATCAGTTCCATCACATCCAATTTTAACGCGCTCTGGAGCCCAGAGGACTGCAACCGGAGGCCACGGCTCTGCTTCGGGCCGAGAATTAATGTGGAAACCCGGCGAACAGCGTCGGAGAGAATGGAGACTCTCAAGACTGGGGGAGGGGAGGCCACTGGCAACCAAAACACAGCTGAGAGGCTTACCCCTGGGCCCTCTCGGTGACACTGCTATCCGATACAAACTCCGTCCTCTTTAAATAGTTACGGGGGTTCACAACAAAACCAAAGTGTCCCCGCCGCGTTCTGATGAAGTCGTGCTGGACTCGAATCCAACTACCGAATCGATTGAAGAACCCCCTCCATGCCGCCGGCCCGAGTCGTCCCTACTGCTGAGAACACAAGATCCCCGTTCACTTTGACTGAAGCACTGTCACATGAGCCGCTAAGGAGCGTCGCTGTCAAACCGAGCAGGGGAGCGCTCTATCCTTCACCATAGGCTCTGAACACCACGGGTCTCATTGAGCGCTAGCGATGTGATCAGCTCTTCAACAAGTCATCGAGTTGTTTTCCTTCATCCCGACGTCCGGCTCTCTTCAGCCAATCAGCTGGACGACGCTGGCTATTCAGCCATGATCTTTTGTGACATTACAGAAGTGTTAAATCTCTGCCACCGTAAATGACTCTAAACGAGCGAAGGCGAAACACACCAAGTGTCAGTGCCGACTGATGTTTTATATGGTCTGCTTTTACCGTGCAGGTTGTAATGCTGAAATGCCAGAGTGCTAACCCAAATAACATGTAGCCGTCGTTAGCCTGGATGCTAATTGTGCTAATAACTGCATAATGATATTGCACGAACCACTGTCATTCACCGAGGGCTACAATTTTGAGATTGTTTGAGTTTAACCCTAAACCATATAGGTTATGTTCGGTTAACATTCGGTCCGCTCCGGACCTGCTACCTGACGCTAACTGAATGTCCTAGCAGGAAGGAAAAAAGCTAGCCACGCAATCGGCTAACTTCGACTAGCTTAAACAGCAGTTTGTTTACATTCACTGGTGATGTTGTCCACCATTCACGTTAAAAGGACTACGCGTTTGGCCGTGTCCCATATCCTCTGGACTTTAGCATGCCGCCAGGTTACATACGGTTCACATTTCGATATTTAATCTTCGCCCCCAGTTTCAGTGGTTTCCGTTCTTTGTATTGTAGTTTTTGACGTTATAAACTGGTATATTCCTAGTAGTGAGTCCACGATGAGTCCTGCAGGTGTTTGCCTTTCAGACTGACGGATGTCCCAGCGTCCTCCACTCGTCGCTGCGCTGCCCACAGCTGACACCGGGATCCCCAGATTATAATCCCTACCCTGCTTGCCCAGTCTCCTCCGGAGTGTATCGGTCTGCCGGGGGAAGATGGCTCACCTCTGTTGCGGCTCCGCCTCCATCAGCTGATCACAGCTTCCGGTTTCCAACTCCTCCGTAGCAGCAGAGCTGAGATGTGACCTGAGCACAGGGAACACACATTGGTAATCGCTCAGTTGCAGTAGTCATGGTGAATACTGATCCAGTTTTCAATACAACTTTGGAAGAAAACTGAAGAAATGATTATCCAGAACATAAACATTGTAATAACATTAAAATCACAGTATGTTGTGATAAATATTTTGATGTGTGCAACAAGAAGACCAGCTTAGGGTTCATGTTTGTATCTACACATAGTTTGTGACTTTTGTCGGTGACAGGAGAGGCAACAGAAATGTAATATCGGCAAAGATGTTACATTCCTCAGTGCAACACAAGCTGATTTGGAAATGACAGAACAAACTATAAACTGAAATACATGGCAAGTAGACTTAACCACCTCAACAAGTTGCTCGCCATCCAGCCTGCAGGGTGGTGGATGCAATGAGGCTGGGGAACTTCAACTGCCTTTGACGTTCCACCAAGAGCTGTCAAACTATCTGCAGGTGTCGCGGGTTGGCCGCAGCTTTGTCAAAGTGATGGTTTTCTTTGAGGGTTGAGACCCCTTAGCCCACTCAACTTGCTTAAGCGTAGGTCTTCAGGACCTTAAGGTGCCTCCCTTCAATGTTTTCCTTATGCAGACGTGAAGGATATGTTCTAGGGTTCCTCACTTGGAACACAGTGGGCATGCTTGTGTTGAATATGCCCCGTCCTATGTGTCAAAACACCATGAGTCACACACAAAATATCGAATAGCTCTGTGTCGACCATGGAGTCCTTCAAGTTTCTGGGAACTACCATTCCATTCGGCTGTGCTTATGATATGGAAGTGGCACTGGTCCTCCACTGTCCCTTTTCTCAACACCATATCACCATTTGGTAACAGCAGAGTTTTTACTCAAAAGTACGTTCTCAATGTTATCAATATTTAATTTCAATGCACTTTATGGGCATGACATTCAAACATGTTGACAAATCAACATTGCAATACTTAAGACAGTTAAATAATTCACCCACATGCAGATTTTGTTTGTTTAAAAAGGTAACACCACATACCAGACTGAATTAAAAGCTTTTGGGAAACCTGCAAAGCATCCATGAATTGATACGTTTTTGTTTTTTTCTTGCTTTATCACACATTTATCAGTTACTATAATGCAGAAATTCCGGTTACAATTTTATGATTTAATATGTTACCCTTCATGAGTTGATGATGATCAAAAAGATAGGAATGAGTAACAGAGGAATAATTAACAACAGTTTGGTCTTAGATGGAGCAACAAGAATCAATGAAATAAAGAACCTAGGCAGTTCGAGAACAGCTTTCCATTTTTCTTATCACTGTATATCACATGGGGAGCAGGTGTGAATATTTCATGTAAAAGTAATTATATATATAGATAATAGAAACTACCGAAGGCTTAGTCATATACAAACAACACTATTAATTAATGTCCCAGCAGCATTGTTACTTCCAGCAATGTTTTAATTTCTCTGGTCTCACATTAGAAATTTGACACACGGTGTTTTCAAAGATTTATTCAATTGAAAAGCAAAATGTAGTCTTATGCACCAGTTTTTTGGGCATTGTATACATTATTTAAAATAATAATAACAATAAAACTTACCAAGTAAGCAAAATATCAGGCACTCCATACCAGGTGATGAAGCAATACCACATTCCCATATCCTCAAACACATAAACAGTCAAACAAATGAGCACTAAAACATTATCAAACAGTCAACTTGTGGCTGTTTTAGGCTATGTGTATATGGCCTGTGTCAATTTTCAGAAAAGTCAGTGGAATATGACCATAATATACCCTGCACGCTGTTTAGTATTTGACACCTAATGTGATTTTGTTGATCTGTAATTTGTTACATTTAGCAAATACACTTACACCAGTGATGTCACATAATGATTATTATAACAATGAAAAAAAATAAAATAATGATTTGCTCTTAAGTGTTTGTTCAGCACTGCACTCATGGAATGTCGATGAAACAAAGACAGGTTTAGTACTTAAGTACATTTTTTCCCTTTTCTCCGTTTCTGCCTTTCTAACATTGACTGTGGTCATGCATGAAGTTTTCATTCACAGGTCACCACATGATTTTTAAGGCAATGTCATTAAATATGTTTACATGGGTGGTTTAGTGTCGCACGATTTAACTGCATCACTACTACCCAGTAGAGATATTCATGGGTCCATATTCTGTAGTTCTTTGTAACCATATCCTTATTCTATTGCCAGAGAAGTTGGTATGCCTATTCCTGTCTCTTGGATGGGAACACATTTAAATATATTCTGCTCCCTCATTAATGGCTTTACGCAGACAAATTACTGGAAGGTGAGCATAGTGAAGCAGTTAAAAAAGAACTTTGTATGTGAACGGAGAATGCAGAAAAATGTCAGGTCCCAATTTACACAAAACAATGTCATTGACATACTTTTGAAAGTAATGATGGAAAACAAACAACAAATGATCAGAGGAGCATGAGCCCTGAATCCACTCACTAACTCACTAAAGCAGCAATGCCATCTCTTCATCATTGGGTCTTGAAGGGTTTGTTGATGACTCTGTCAATCCATTTGAGGAACCTGCTAACCCGAGTGTAAACCCCAGGGAAGGAGGGATCACCACAGCCGTGTCCCCAGGAGATGACACCTGTCAGTATCCAACGCCCCCCCTCCCCTTGGCAGACCAGCGGACCACCGCTGTCTCCCTGGCAACTGTCCACGCGGTGGCGATTCGATAGGCTCCCTGCACACAGCATGCGGCTGGTGAACCGGTCACCATATCGCTTCTTGCACTTCCAAGCTGGAAGCAGGGGCACCCAGGCATGGAGCAGGGTCCGGGAATACTCCGACTCTGACAGCAGGAAGCAGACAGAGGGAACAAAATCATATGTAGCATCTTGTTTATTCCTCATGTGAAATACAAACTGGTACAGTGAAATGAAATGAAATGGTTAATGCAGTGAACAGTGACTAAGTTACATGGTGTGTAAGACTTCTGAGTTCAGTTTCGCTACTGGATACAATATTTATGAATGTGTTCATCTGGCTCTGGCCAATGGTGTTTTGAGCACTAGTACGAGTGATGAAATCCTAAAAAGGCCAACAGGTGGGAGGTCAGGTTATTGACGGGGTGGTCAGAGCAGAGACGTTACCTGTGACGCCCCAGCCAGTGATCACACAGGCAGCAGGTCTCTTCTCCCACTTGCTACCTGCTTCTGGCAGACACACTGCACCAGTGTGAGGGTTGAATGACACGCAGTTGCCCTCTGTACCTTTGAGCCTCAGCAGGGCAATATCATACTCCCAGTTCTGACTGTGGTACTTTCTGTGTATAACGATATGTTCAGGAGACAAGGTGCGTTCAAAGTCATCCTGCTCTTCAGTGTGGTGATCACCAAGGCGCAACACATAGCGGGATGGATCTCTTCCAAATCTGAAGGTGCAAAGAACAAGTGTGACTAACAATATCAGTGTTTCTCAGCTGTGTAACAGCTCCGCATTACTACTGTAACCAGTGGAGGGCGCTGTCCCTTACCTCTTAAAGCAGTGGGCAGCGGTCACAACCCAGCAGGCATTGATGAGCGAGGCTCCGCACAGAGGATTTTTTCCTTTAGACTGAGACCTGAGCCACAGAGACACCTGCCATGGCCACTCACCCCTAGAGCCACATACACACAAAGCAAAGTCCATCAGTTCGAGGGCTGCTGGCTTGGAAACACAAGCCAAACACGTTTCTACTTGGCACACACAATTCCCGTAATCTAACCACTACCATTCGAACTCAACCTCTAATTCCTGTCCAGCCCTGATTTAAACCGGATTCTGAACATAAACCACTTCCTCTCTTTCGTGTTTAACGACCGTCGGCGTTGTTAAAGTTGCATTACTGCTAACTCTACTATTTCCTGTCTTTTCTTCCATTATCTATGCATCTGTCCCATTATTCCACCTGCTCCCTATCGGTTTGAACATAAACCCCATTATTTTAGGTAAATTGTCAGAATTGTTACCATTTCCCAATATTTCCCAACATGTACAAGTACTCTGGCCCTGTAAAAAGATGGCCATATTAAGGAGCACACATACCCATACACATGCACACAGAGCTGTGTAGTGATGCCACAAACATAGAAATTATAGTTGTTGTCTTTTACATATGTATCTATATTTATAGTGATAACACAAGTTACAGTGATTAAAAGACTGGAACATGTATGAATGTCTGTGAACCTGAATACATATCACTCAAGGCTGTACGCATGTGTTCTAACCTCCGTGCCTTATCTCCTCCTATAATCCTCCGTCGGCGACGCTGATTATTGAGTCTGAGGCCACAGGTTTGTGTCGGTGTGGCACCCTGTCCCACGGGATCAAGAGTGTAATCACAAATGACGCCTGCATCCTCACTGTGACGACAGTCATGGCCATCCTGACCCACTGCTGCACACTGCTCCAAGGACGTCTCAGCCCCGGAGCATCGAACATTGTCCAGATGGATGGGACCTTGACCCTCACCAAAGTATGCCATGGATCGAGCTTTAGCAGTGCCGCTAAGAGGGCAACACAAAAAGACAAACACTACCATTAATAGTACATATTACTCATTTCACCCTACAACTCTGTAAAATTCTCCTGCATACATTATTTAAGTGCATATAAGCGGTATATATATATATATATGTGTGTATGTGTGTGTGTGCCCATTTTATTGTGCATCATTTACAAATGAGAGGCTTTAGAAAGCCTCCCCTTTGGCACCTGTTGTGTGAGTATCTGTACTGATTTGAATGATCAATAGACCTAAGAGGTACATGATGCATGGGGCACAAAGATGAGGCAGATATAATTATCATCTACATTTCAAATCTGTCACTGTCTCACTGACCCATTGCATCCCTGACTTTTTGATGAGAAGCTAAGGATTTATAGGTGACGTGGGACTTGATGAGGAGCCAGTAAAGATAGTATGAGGAGGCTACAGACTGAGGCTGACCCTCACATCCAACTGAATTGCTTTTTTAAAGCAAAAATAGCAGAGAGCATATACTCATACTGACCTGAACCCGAGCTGTTTGCAAACCACAGCTGCAATGACATCATTCCAGCCATCGTCACACACGCTCCCCCACTGGCTGTTAATGAAGACCTCCACTCTGCCCTCTTTCCTGCTCTCTCCACCCACCAAACGCACCAGAGGGCCTGCAAAGAAACATCACAAAGCAATCAACCTTTATGTTGTTGAAGACAGTCGATTGTACCATGAAGTTTAAACAAATCTTTAACTTTTTCAGATTTACCATTGGGAGGCAAGGGACTTGATGTCTCACTGGCACCTCGTCTTCTGTCACAGCGGACTCCTACGTCCTCACTGTGGGAGCAGTCGTGCTGGCCCCAATCCGAGTGGGTGCAGCTCAGTAACGTGGCCTCTGATCCTTGACACCGCACATCATCCAGCAGGATCAGCCCGCTGGCTTTTTCATACAACTCATCATGTGCCACCTCTGCTCTGCCCCTGTAGACACAAACAGGACAGTACATCCCAGTATGGACCTTTGTTTTACTGTTGTGAAGAGCAAGGTCACAAAAATACACTAAAAGTGCAATTTAAAGTTTGTAATGATACGAAAAGCATGTGCAGTTGTGGGGAAGTTACAATGAATTCAAAAAATGATCTCGTACAAAGTAAAAAAAACAGGCATCAGTGCATCCTTTATGACTAAAGATGACCTGAAGTTTATATACATTAAAAAAATATAATTTGGTGGTGATGATGATTATATTATGTAACGATATTACTGATTTTTGATTCCTAATGTAGCGATAACGGATAAATGGATGCACTGACCTGAATCCCAACTGTCGACACACAACCTGGGCATGGAGCTCAGTCCAGTTATCGTCACATACAGTGCCCCACTGTCCCTGGTGGTAAATCTCCACACGACCCTCCCAGTGATTGTCTGCTCCCACAAGTCGAACTGCACCGTCTGCAACCACATTGGAAAAAAAAAGGTTCTCAGTTTCAGTGTTAGTGTCTCATTTAGCTCAGTGTATCACACTGATCAGATGGGGATCAGTGGGAGAGATGGCCTAGTGGTGAGGGAGACAGGCATCGGACCAGAGGGTTGCCGGTCTCCCTCTGGAAGGATGCACAAACCCCCGCCACCAACAAAAGAGAGTCCACCTCTAATGTCCTTGAACAAGGTACTAACCCCATCTGCTCCCCGGACGCTCTCAGCTGTCCTCTGCTCTGTGGCCTTGCATGCGCCACAGATGGGTTCAATGCAGAAGACACATTTCCCCGGACTTGTGTGTTTGCATGTGCATGTGTGGGACGATGTGCAATTCTAATTCTAATCATGAGAACTTCTCATGAAGACAGAGACAATATGGAGTAGAAAATAGTGGAGGGTCAAAACCAGATGGAGGCGATAATGTAACTTAAGGTATGGCAACTGATGTAAAACCCAAGAGACCAATCAAAGGTGTATGCCTCCACTGAAAAATAATGTTCCTAAAGTCCTCATCTTCTTTTGGGTGCAACAGCAGTGGGCATCCTCCAGAGCTACAGCCCTCGTCATCTACGTCCAACTAGCATGCCAGCCATGTACATCCCATGGTTCATAGTGCTTTTAGATATAGTACATTCTAACACAAGCATGGTAATGGCTGTGATGGCTGTTAATTGAAGGACATCTGCTAAAATAACATAAGCGTACATGTGACTACTAATATGCTTTATTTCTTGGCATACGATATCCGTTTCAATAAAACGTTATAAAAAGTTATTGTAATGACTATAGTGTCTTCTGATATCAATGTGTTTGTGTTTTTGGTGCTGGCTCTGACCTGTGTATGGGTTGCAGGACACCGCTGCCACTTCCATGCTTTTACAGTTGTGTTGTTCCCACTTCTTATGGGGACACTCCTCCAGAGAGAGCTCGTTACCTGTACACTGGACCTCATTCAGGAGGATGGGACCAAACTCCTGGTGGGGCCACATCCCCGCTTTGGCAACTCCCCTGTTAATAGGGGCGAACAATCACAACCTTCTGTGTCCAGCACATTTTATTATATCTTTATCAATAATACGACGATGCACGTCTACATGTTTTTGAAGTTATGGTAAAAATATTGATTTGTTATTTTACAGCAATTATTTCTTACCCCAGGTCCAACTGTCGGCACACCACCTCAGCATCAGCGTCATCCCATTGGTTATGGCAGATAGTTCCCCAACTGCCATCGTAGTACACCTCCACACGGCCGTCATAGTCCTCTAGACCTCCCACCAGCCTCAAGGAGATGCTAGTGCCTGAGATACAAAACATAATGTGACAACATTATATTATTGTCTGAATATTTTGGAAAGATTTCAGAGCCTGGGACTCCGATTATGTCCTCAGCTCTTTAATTTTGAGGAGCTTCAGCTGTTCTGATTCGTTTCCATCGCACAGAGAACAACGTTTTCGTCAATGTTATTAAATTATAACGACAAAGACATCATTCTAAGAATCGTCCATGTCTCCTCTTCTCATGTCTGTTTACTTGTGTAGATATGATTACCTAGATTGAATCCAACGCTCTTTGATTGTGAACCAGTTAACCACTGGAATCAAACTGTAGTCAACAAAATGCACACTGCTTTCTTGGTTAAAACCTCATCTACACTTTTATATGGCCAGCAGAGATATTATGAACCATGTAACAAGTATCCCTATTATTAGATACACCTGGTCTCACCTTCAGGTTCAGCACAAACCACCCCTGCCTCATTGCCAGGGTTACAGTCATTGGTGAAAAACTTCTGGCTCCGGCACTCCTTTAGGCTATTCTCGTTACCACGGCAACCCAGACGTTCATAATGAAAGACCGATCCTGGACCAAAGTAGGAATTCTGCAGGGCCGTTCCAATCTCACTGCATGAACAGTGGACACACAAATACTCTTAAACAAACATTCAGGTCCACAGCAAATATCATGACCAAATAATAACAAGCTGCACAGATAAAATACAACATGAATTTGTAGCCCAATGAACAGCTGGTAACTTCCAAAATCAATACGATAAAACGTCAATGTTGCTTTAGTTTATTTACTGGGATATGATGAGTTAATAGGCCCTGGAAAAAGGGACTACTGTGCCCTCAGTGACCTGCTGCGGATTGAAAAATAAAAATAACCGTCAGATACATTATTATGTTAAGTTGGTTTTGTGTAGTTATGTCATGTCTTGTCTCTTTATGTTTAGCCTGGCCCTTTCCTCATGTGTCTGGTGAGCACTCCCTTCCTTACCCAAGTTTCCCGCCAGTGTTATTGTCTGCCCCTCCCTAATAGTGTCCACCTGGTGATGTCATTTCCTCATGTGTATATATATATATATAGTCCTCGTCTTCCCTGTCTCGTTGCCAGATCGTCTTGTGTTTCATGCCAATCTTTCCAGCGTTGTTCCATAGTCATAGTATTCGCATTCAGAGTTCACTCTTAGTCATAGTAAGGTAAGATTAGATAGTAAGTATTTTTGTAGTTAGTAGTAGGTAAGATAAGTGTTTTTGATAGTGTATGTTTTTGGTGCTTTTTGTATTGTTACTGATTCATCAGTAAAATACTCTTTTTTTGAACTTCACTCCTTGTGGTCTCGTGCATTTGGATCCACGCCTCATACAGCCTTAACAACAAGTGCAATAAGAAGTCAGAGGGACTGTGTCACAGTTTTCTTGAGACCTGGGTCAAATCAGACACACGTAACATATATACAGCACTCGGCTTGAGAAAGTTGTGCATAACCTTCCAGATTACAGTCTGTACAAAATAAGTGACGTAATCAAGGTGTAATTTACAAAACACAGAAAACCGTTCTCAATCCCATTCCCCATGATAGCCTCAAAGGAGATGTGGCGCTGTGAGAAAGACCCCACCTCAGTCGCAGCTGTCGGCATATGACACTGGCATCGCGGTCGGTCCAGTGTGTGTCGCACACTGACCCCCACAGGCCGTTCAGGTAGACCTCCAGCCGCCCACTGTTGACTGATGACCCCCCCACCAATCTGACTGCACCTGCGGATGACAGAAAGAATGTCTTCGGGTGAACCATGTGCGTGAATCAGAACAACCATTTTAGCATGATACTCGGAGCCCTCCCCAGCTCACCATGGCGGCAGTCACAGTGAGCCCAGCTGATCGCACCAGAGCTCTGTCTGAAGAAGCACCAGGGCCTGGCCTCTTGGTCCGGGTTTCGGCATGAGTTGTGATCTCCCAGGCCTCGGCCTGGATACTGCCGCAAGTAGTCTGGGAAGTCTGTCCACTTCAGGCAGGGAGAGCCGGAGTCCGTGTGCGAAACTGAGCCATTGTAGTATCTTAGATCCTCCAAACCTTGTGAACAGGAGAGTGGAGCTGCAGACACAAACCACCTCACAGTCCGTCTTTCACCAAATCCCAAAACAATTTGCTTTTAGTGACAAGGAAAGCAGCATTAAACATGCAGACAAGCGTAATAAGTCTTTGGCAAAGAGAATGTACATCATTTGTCTGAGTTCAGTGGGCAGAGAGTTCCACAGTGTCAGGGCTCTGATGGCACATACCACCTTGATAGACCTGAAATGTGTGCCTGGGCTCGTTCATCTGAGGGCTAATAAGTGGATAAAAAAATGTCCCTCAGGACGTTGGAAGGCTGGAGTGATTGGTTAAAACATGTTCTGTAAAGCAGAAAGCGGTTCAAATATGTCACGTTCATCTGGTGGGCAGATGGTGGTTTAAAAAGAGGTACGAGGCTGAAATGAGGCAGCGCAACCATGAGGCTCTGCCAACTGTAAAAGTGCTCTATAAAACTGAATCCTGGGAAAGTGACTATGAATCATACAGTTACTCAGCATAAGCACCTTACCAACACAGTGCTTATAGTGTAGGCGTAATTACTGAGTACCAGAAAATATTAAATGTCAATTTGAGAAGAAATTTGTAAAGCTGACTAACATTCACTAAATAAAAACATCTCATATATATAAATTCTGGTTTGAATGAGATTCCAACTTGTTACTTGCAGCACATACGTATTCATTGAGCACATGTTTATCTTCAAGTCCAAAGGTCTTAAGATACACTAACAAGTCAATCTCAGTAAAATGGCAAAAAAAACAACTAAACATACTGGGAGTGCTATTTCGTTGAACAATTCTGGGGGGTGCCCTGTGGTTATATTTACACATCCTGTCCCAAGACCCCCATCATCTATCGAGCCACAACACTTCTAGTGTGCGTATCAGGTTTTGTGAGTCTTTGATCATTCATTCATTCATACTCACTAACAAATTCCTGTTTCACATGGATATGTCACCACTGGAGCAACAACATCTGATGAAAAACCACAATATTCAAAATCTGAAGACCTTCATGATGCTTTATTTTTAAAGGTCTATCTGTATTGTTGTTGTTGTTGTTGTATACTAGTGTGGCAGTGGGGTGGGGTTAGAGCACCGGCTGCAGGTGAAAAAGGGGAGTGGCGACCCGGGGACCAGACAGGTGACCAGAATCAGGTAAATGCAATGTAAAGCATGTGGTTAACTTAGTTCTGGTCTCTCTGGCAGTAGGCAGGATCCTGGGAGTTGAAAAGGTTGTTTTTGTGCGCACACGCCTTGAGAAATTGAGGTGTGCTACAATGTGCAATTAAGCTGTTTGTGGACATTTACAACTGTTCGCAATTATTAAAGTCATCGTTTGGACATATACCATCTCCTTCCTTCCTTGAACCCATTTGAGTGAGAATGGAACCCCACATTGAGATAATACGATTTAGAAGCTACATTTTGGCTGCAGAAACAAGTTTGGAAGAGAAGTTTGCAAACAAAACAGGAAAATGTGGAGTTGAATTGTGAAAAGTGTGATAACAGCATCAACCTTTTAGCAAAGTTCATTTATTTGTTCTCACACTAACACAAAACGGACACTCACAGTGATAAAATGGTTCTTACCGGCACTCTGCACAGCATTCAGCGAACTCCTATCTGAGACCTGTGGGAAACATCATCAAACAAGTAATCGCTCCTTTCACAATGCTGAGTCTCCCATCCTTAATGTTTACACTCTTTCATCTGAAACAGGTTACAGTGGCAGCAGGTTTAGTCAGATGTTCAGCCAGATGTCACCACTCCTCTTTGGGGAACCGAGTTTCTGCCGAGATATAGTGGGGTTTCCCTCCTTTCTCCTTTGGGCCACAGGGACCACAAATTATAAAATGCAGTTCTTGCAGTATCTAATTTCATGTTCTCTGAGCTTTTTTTGTACTTTCTTTAAAAAGGAGAATTCATTGAAGGGGAATTATTTTAGGGCAGTTTTTGAAAATCTCTCCAAGACACTTTAACCAGCTGTACCTGAATGAGCTTTTGAACCGCAGTGATTCACTTAACACTTATCTACAAAGATGGTATAAATAAAAACGAGTGCAGACTTTGACCTGCTGATAATATGAAGCAAACAGACCTGGATGTTTTTTGTTATGTTTTAGGCTATGTAGCACATTGACCAAAGAATGAGCCAATGGCTCTGGGCATAGAGTACTCTCAGCCTGAATGAGATGACTTGGAGGCTGTAAAGTCCACAGTGAACCCTGTAATCTTTAACACAACTGTACACGCATAGACCTGCAGTAAACAGTTCTGTTGTGTACATCAACACTTACACAGATCACATATGCTGCTTATGAATAATATAGTTCATCTGTGTATACTTTTATCGCATATACGAGGCTGCAAGTATATATGTTTGCTCAGCTATGTACACCTCCCCTCACTGACTGCATTCCCGAAGAGTCAACTTGTGTATGCTCAGTTCAAGTTGTGTGACAGATCAGGATCATCATTTCAGTATTTAACACGCTATCCAAGTGCCACAAATGACATCATGAAACATCTTAAATGAGCAGGAATCCATATGACGTTAGCCACCCAGTGTGCAACAAGTCCCCAGCGGAACGTGTGAAGCATGCACAGGCTTGTATCTGTGTGTACTGCATGTATATTTGTATATAATGTCCAGGAATTGTGATGAACTCATCGGGACTTGTTGCCTCTAGCAACGAACAGTTCCTCCAAACCCAGCTTACTCAGCACGATGTCTGAAAGTGTTTTCAGAGATTATTGTCTGGTTTTAATAACTAGGACTCTCGATGTTTTGGCGCAACGCGCCAGCGACAAAATAGGAGCCTGGCTGACTGGAGCCTGTGGTGCTGAATCACACGTGCGCATATGAAAAAGCCTGGTCCGGGCTACAAGACCAACCGTAAGCATGGGCCCTGTGTGGACCGAGTGTCTGCTTACCTCTGCGGCACAGACGCACAGCACCAGGAGCAGACAGCGCGGCACGCACCCGGCAGCAACGGCTCTCCCCCGGCTCATTCTGCTGACGCCAACATCTCCTCCACACACACACGCGCGCACACCGCACCTCTGATCACCTTCACCCTGACTGGGAAACTGGTAAACACACTCACAGCGGCCGTGGTCCAGGCTAAATACAGCTCCTCCAGACACCCAACCCAGCCCAAGTCGTCCCGAGCTAAAAATGACGCGCAACCCCCCCCCGCCCCCTCTCTCTCTCTCTCTCTCTCACACACACACACACACGGACACGCACTATCACGCACAAGCCCTCACAGGCTTTCTATTCATTTGGACAGCCTAACCAATAACTCATCACTAATCCTAACCTAACTTTGACCTCACATCTTTCCTGGGGGCCTCCCAGGGACCTTAGCGGACCTCTTCTGGGAAAGTAGTGGGTCCTTATATTTAAGTGCCCATAACCAGATTAAAACACCTGTAAAAGTTGGATAGTGCAGACTGACAACCCCACTCAGCATTTTCAGATCAGCATCCCATTCTGTTTCTCGTCACAAGAGGTGTATCCCATGCTTCTAACCTAACATCATTCCTCATTAAGAATGGGCTTTGATCCCTGTAAGAACAAGGTGATAAGGTCAGTGTTTATACAAGAAAGGGAAACAAAAACGAGCACAAACACACCGAACACGAGCACAAGTCAAGACACATAATAAATTCCCCTGCCATAAAACCATAGAAAACACACATTAACATCTGATTGCAATATGATCTGAAGTTGTCAGATTAATAAAGGAGGATAATTCAAAATTCAATAAAAGCCCTGAGGTTAAAGACCACATGTAATGTCAATAGCCAGACACAATAGAACACACAAAGCATGTACTCACTGTGCTGATGCTGAATGGCTCCTCCTGCGGACTTGAGAACTTAAAACATAAGCGATGAAGCAGATGAAAAACAACTCCCAACTTGACTTTGATGCCTATGACTCATGACTCCAATCCCACTTCCACCCCAAGCCACGGATTTCAAGATATGTGTTAGAAAAGACAGCAATCAACCCTCCATGTAGTTTTGTATCCGACAGTTTCTTTCTTGTGTTGTAATGTACTCCAAATCGAGATTGGAAAATCTTCAAACAGATTGTTACTGTGCAGATTGTCACACACTTGATTTGCAACAAATGTTTCCATAATTTTAGAAATCTATTCTTGGCTGTCTCAAGTCTTGGAGTTTCAAGTAGATGTTTGAGCAACCTTTAAAAGGACTCTGTAACTAATGATAGATTTATCAGATTGAATATGGAACTGTTTATTAAAGGTAGAACATCCATGGACAAGGCTGTAAAGCACAAGTGGATAGTTCTGAAGATGCTACCATTGAAAAGTCCGCTTACAGAGATCTATAGATGAGAAATATTTTAAACAAAGATTAGGTGTTACAACTGACTCTGTATTAGAGAATAACTGTTGATCATTACTAGTAGGGGCGTGGTAAATTTGATCTATAATGGTGGTTATTTAATGACTTTTATGGGGTCATTACTACACAGAGTTAAAGTGATGGATGCTCTATCAGTCAGCCTGGCTCCAGTCCTTAGCCCTTGCTTTCTTCTATTAGAGATGAATAATAGAATTCCTTGCATGTTATCAGACTAACTTTCCAAACCTGATGAGATTGTTGTTGGAATGCCACTTCTCGCGTGGGGCCTGCAAGCATGTGTTTGTGAGCAATACCATGGAGCTAACCTTCTCTGATAAATTACCTTTTCCAGAGGGGCTCTGTTGTGTTGAACAAAATTGGCATTGTAGTGAATGTACATTTTTCTTTTTAAAATCAGATAGATTACGAATGTAATGTCATTTTGTCCTTAGTTCTGTGACACCCATCATTGTAAATTTAGGACAGAAAGGAGAGAGTTTTTGGAGTAAAATGTTATTTTTGTATATATACATTGTTTATATATATATATATATATATATAGTTTTCTATATTCTATGTTATTTTCAAAGCACTAGAACAAAAGTCAGAGAAGATACACCGCATTTAGGTAGTCATGTCATGTGTAACTTCATAGGTCATTATATTGAGTAATAGAGCCCACAGTCCTGCCATGCGTATGGCGCCAAACAATTTTCATATGTTTGACAGAACAGACAATACGAGTTGTATTCCTCTTTTTATCAGTATTATTTTCACAAGCTGGATTGTTTGTAAGACCACCAGCTTAGTTTTGATTCATGATTGATGATTTAGTGTTGTACTAAAGTTATTTGACTTGGCACACTTACTGGTCAAAAAGCAACAGCGGCTGAGAGATATTGACTTTTAGTCTCTTTAGTAACACACTGGATGAAGCAGGCTGACGACAGGCAGGTTTTTGAGAGTGAGTGATTGCTTGCAGGCTATGGAGCGATCACATTTTCCTCTATGTTCTAGACCAGAAATCCTCAATAGGGGGTGCAATACCCCTGGGGGGTCCGGCTGCAACATTTTTGGTTGATAAAACTTTTTTTTTGTGCAACTAAACATGAATATATGAACCTGTGTATACATTTAATAGCTTAGTACTGCATGCGTAGTAACAGGTTAGCTATGCTTATACATGGCACAAGGCCCAGCTTAATATTAAACACAATTTTTATACATAGAAGGGGGTCCCTGCTCCATCTCTTCATCTGTTCCGGGAGTCCTTTGCCTGCAAAAAGTTGAAGACCGCTGTTCTAGACAATTGGGAGAACGTGATAAGCAGGGCGAGGAATGGTTCTCTATAATGATGGGTGGATTAGCTGGAACAAACAAAAACACTACACTCTTACATGAAACAGACGGTAGAAAAAACACAGTGTGAAAATAGGAAAGGATTACAGAAGGAGGGACGTCATTGAACAGGAGGCCGACTGAGCTTCAAAGGGAAATTTGTCCAGTTCGATTTTACTCATCTGTTTTTTAACCCAAACTTTTTATTTTTGGAGTAAAACCCAAGTATTTTCAAAATAACAAAATGTAGAAAATGTAATCAAAATCACATTTAATTGAAAGGAACATTAGTGTAAATATGCAGTATTACATATTACAATCAGTGAAGTTTCAACTTTTGGAGGTGGAGTGTAGTAACAAACTATATTAGAGGATTAGATTAGATTGTCAAAGAATCAAGCAAAACTGTGTCAGACTTTTAGTAGTTATTGTTTAATAATAATAGTAATTTATTGAGAAGTGGTCCTTTACTGTTACCTTCTGGACCTGAACTAACCCTGAGCACATTCTCTATATTTCCTACCAGCACATCTAGTTTAGTTTGCTGGTCATGAGGAGTTATGTTGTGTTTGGAATGTGGCTTTGGGGGAAGAGCTGTCGGTGGTTAATTTAGCCAATTGTATTTTATTCCACAACTCTTCAATCTAAGAAAAGTCCTGTGAGCAGTTCCTTGATGTGAATATGGATACTTATTTAAAATACAGTAAATGCAAAGGCAAATCTCCATCAGTCAAACTACAACTTCAGAATAACACTGTCAGTAAAGCACACAAGGCTCATAACTTCTTCATAAATTAGTCTGCCGTGTGGAACTAGGTTAGAGGAAGATAAAATAAGGGATGAACGATTTGATCAAATCAATTTAAATCCATTCAGGAAATTCCACAATCGATAATACTAAGCTCTGAAACCCTGTCTCGCTGATTGGCTGGATTTATTTCAGCATTGCGTTAACCTCCGGCGTCTTATTTTCCACCAAAATGATGATGCATGCGCACGTCAAAGCCGGGAGCTATGAAACTGAAGAAGAATAATTCCATCATGTCCACTAATCACATCTTTGCATTGAATCACAGCACTCTGGTAAATTGGGTTGAGACAAGATGGCATCATTTTCAATGGAGCCAATTCAGGACACCAGACAAAGTCAGCGATGTGAATGCAAATGTCGTAACAGACAAATGGTCTGAAAATAAAATGAAAGAAATAATTGGATAACATTTTGAAACCGGTGCCAGCTGCTTAATGATTTAATTAAACAGTATCTGACAACTGTATGTACTGTATGGTCTGGACAACATATAAAAAGATGAGCTGTTTAAACCTGCACATTAGGTTCGTATGAGAAACGCACTGAGGCTGCCTTCCTAGATCTCACTTTGCAGGTTGGGATATCGCTTCAGGAGGGTGGTGGCCAGTTTTGGGTGCAGACGACCTCCCTGGGTGATGCTCTGCTCAGATTTATTCTTGGCAGCCGCCTGTGAGGAAGGAAGATGATTTATTACTAGAGCTTATCAAAGAGCCAAGTGTTCAATTTCAGCACAGCCCAGCGTGCAAACACTGGGTTTAGATGAAGACTAAGAGGATGAATGATGAGGTCAATGTGTCCAGCTCTCTCAATGTTGAGGATGTGCCGACTCAAAACTACGAGTCACGTTTCCATAGTAACAATCTGTGAAACCTAGTGAACAAAAAAAAAACATGAGAGAGTAAAAAGAAGTTATAATGGTTTTGAGTTAACTGCTTTCAGCACTAAGGAAACTTAATTTGCCCAGGGAAACATTCCTGATTCTGACTGATGAGGATGGCCAAATACGCACTTCAAAGCTTAAAAACAAAAACAATTAACGTTGTTAGAGAGAATCCTTAGATTCTGTAGTTATCTTTCAGTTTGTAACCAGAAATAGTTTTTCCTGACATCTTACAGATTCCTTCTCAACATTTGGGTTTTAGTTTTATGAAGTCTTGGTCACAATGTGAATTCAAAGGTTAAATGTGGGTATATTCAACAAGAGCTTTGAAAGGTCCTGATTCAATAGAGAGATCTGCTAAAGTCAGTCACATACAGTAAGACCTATTGCAAGAAGAACCCTTGTGATTTATTCCTTCCCAAGTAATATTCATTCAGTTTATGTGGAAATGTCTTAACTTGATGAACTGCTGCTTTTTCTTACTTTAACATTGTGTCAAAGTGAATCGTTCTACAACCAACAAAACAAGCCACTGAAGGATGTTTGCTTGATCTTGGGGAGATTATGAGATTATGGTCATTTTGTACCGTCTAGACAAGTTAAGTTGTGGGGGAAACGCTGAAGGGGGAAATCCTGCAGCAAACATCATGGTCTACATGTGGGTGAGAAGGGAGGACTAAGTTTGTTGTGCTTTCCCA
This sequence comes from Colistium nudipinnis, assembly GCA_016785305.1. Lineage (NCBI taxonomy): Eukaryota > Metazoa > Chordata > Actinopteri > Pleuronectiformes > Rhombosoleidae > Colistium > Colistium nudipinnis. The sequence goes on along the minus strand of JAFBJU010000111.1, from coordinate 232,222 downwards.
AGGAAACACCTGGAATGTTATGTGTGTTTGCTGCCCTAATGACCTGCTACACCCTCTATAACCAGCCAGCTCACTGTAAACAGATGGATGTGTCTCTGCAAGTGATAAAAACATTGCACTCAGTTTGTTGAATGCAGATAGCTGACTTAAAAAAAATGTTTTAATCTGAATTATAGTGCTATCATTAAATCTCTAAAGAGATGAACAAGAAAATATCCTTTCAGCAGAATCAACACTTTTCAATGTGTAAAAATAACCATTTGCCTCCAGTGAACCAGTTATTTCCAATTGTGTAATAGAAAAAATTGTTCCTTTAGGGACTTTGTGGACTTACCTGAGCCTCGTTAACACAGGTGTAGAAGACGCTGATCTCCTTAGAGCATAGACCATCCACAAAATTGTTTTGCTTCCAACAGGCCATCAGAAGAGATATCTCTGTGATACATGTGGCCTCTGTGGAGAGAACACTTAATGTTACATTTTGAATCCAATATGATGAACTGAACTTCCATAAATAGCAGTTTCTCAAATTATCAACTGTCATTGTTGCCTGGCATGTTGTTAAAAATAGAATAAATTGATCATGAATCTTGACCTGGAGCAAGACTAATTAAGAATATGAAAAACAGCACTGGAGATTTTCCTAATGATCTTTTCCCCCAATATTGATCATGCTCCTGTTTGTTTCCTCCATGAAAACAAACAGGAGCATGATCAAAATGACTGTATGCTTGGTATCAATTCTCAAAACGGTGTTCGACACATTTATCTAACCAGTGGCCAGTTTAGAGAATTTGAGCTTGTGTGCAGACAAACTGATCTTGGGTGTACCTTAATAATGATAATAATCACGATAAAAAATAGCAATGGGATTATTGGTATTATTAATAGCTACGGACATGTCACACACATTTAAAAGATTCAGATTAAATCAGGAAATTCTCTGCAATAAAGTTTGTAATGGTGACCTAAAGGAGGTTACATTGTCTGTCATATTGATACAGAACTTCAAATGCTCTATCTCATTCAGTCTTTAACCAGGATACAGGGACTGATTGAGGATGTTATGGTAACGACTGGACCATATGCTACTAAAAGCGCAGCTATACAACATGACGTTAGTCCACGAAGAGCCTTCAATGTCATCAGTGGAAAAAAAAGGTTTTACCATTTTAATTTATGTTTTACCATTTTAATTTATTTTACTTGAGCTCACACACAGCTACACGCCTTCCATTAGCTGGGCCCTCTTGGGCTTATTACATAATGTTTTTGGTTGCATCTTCAGCAAATAAGGCTTTGGAATTAAGTGAAACTCCAGCTCGACACTGCCCCCTGGCCCTGGAGGTCCTCTAGCTCTTTCTACCCCAGTGTGTGTGTGTTTGTGTGTATGTTTGTGTGTGTGTGTGTGTGTGAGTAAGAGCAGCCAGGGACCCCGGACTCTTACCTCCTTTCTGGAGTTTGCGGTTGGCCACAGAATCTTTCAGGGTCAACTTCCTGTTGGGCTTCAGCACCGGCTTCCCGTTCTGCCTACTGAGCAGTCGGCTGACCTTCTCCTGGAACACGACGCCGCCCTGCACCGCCATGTCACCTCCGAAAGACGCACCTCTTCTTAACCACCTCGACCCGGGCGCCAGTGAATGTGGAGGAGCTCTGCCTGTGAGCCGCGTGAGGGGAAGAGGACGTCGGCTAAATTAACCTAGACGCTCCGGCGATGAAGCTGTAGAACGCCATGTTGTAACGTAAAACGCGAACACTGTCGTAAAGTCAGCCATCCGCTGCCGCATTCGGATGCTGTCGTAATTCACAGTACGGCATCTGAAGTTTGAGGTTTTCACTGTGCTGAAGTGCAACCCAAGACTAAATGCTTGTTTGCTATCATTTCTCCGCCCGAACACATTTTGATTATGAATTAAATCTCCATTTACTGTATATAATGCAATTTTAAAGTTAATTGATGGATATGAACTTCAAAGACCTAATCCAAAAACAGCATTTCACATTTGGGCTTAAGCATGCTATGTTTATACTGGTGAACAAAAAGAACATTTAATACATACTTACGTACACAATACAGAATGTTGTGTTCTACCCCAAACAAATAAAAAAAAATTAAATGACAGAGCACAGCTGTTCTCGTACACCAAATGTCCCTTTCTTTTCACTGACTGAGATAAAAATCATGCAAAAAGCTGAAAAAGAAATGTACTTTTTATTTATTAATAAAGCCTTGATCCAAATGATGAGTCGTGCATCGTGTTAGCGTGTCTTGTCAAAGACAGTAATACATTTAGGTTGAGTTTCCTGCTCTGCTCTATGCTCTGGCACTTGGCCTTTGGCTACATATGACATTCAAGCAGAATGCAGGACAAGTCCTGACATCAACCTTAGTCTCCGAGGAAACATTCTGTGTGGATGCAGCATCAGCATGTAATAGATTTGGTACTGTGTCAAATTAGATCATGTTCAGTTTATAACATCAACCTGCTAAGGAAACAAACCCACCTAAATACTGGCATAGTGGCACTCCAGTTCAGACAGATATGTTGCATAGCAACAGTCACTTCTTGAGGAGAAACAAGGCACACAGACACCATTGTAAATGTTTTTCTCTCATCCCTGCTGGATTACTGTACGTTTTACTTGTCTGAATAAAGCAACTGCTTGAAACTCAGCTGACTGACTTTTAACCAGAGTTAAGAGACACTGGCCCCCAGTCCGTTTAAGAATATGATTCACCTTAAGCTCTCCATAGTCTCTGTCCAAGCTTTATCTCTGACATTTTAGTTCCATATGCACCAATAAGTTAAGATCCTCAGGTGAAGGGTTTTGTCCATTTCAGCATCCTGTCTTTGCCATATGACCCTCGAGTGACCTGCCCAAATTGGTCAGATCATAGTAGCTAGTAGAGACACTTTATCATAAAGACTTTTTTTTAAGTTTTAATCTTCCAGTTTATTAGACTGCATTGCTTTTTATGCATCACATTTATTTTAGCTGTTCCGGTTTTAAGACTAGTCAGTTTGAAATTGCTGATCATACTATATTTAGTACATTTTACACTGCTGCCTTTGTGATGGTACTGTGGATGTAGGTAAATAACCAGCTCAAAGGTTGGGAAAAAAATTAAACAAATGCAATTTGGAAAGTGCAGTCTTATTGAAAAAAAACATACATTTACTAAAGGTCTGCAACAATCTTCCACACAAAAGTATTTACAGAATGACAATTGACAAAGGGTATAAATGTGTTTGTATATACACTCAGACTTTGTTGATATTGGCTGCAGGTAGGGTAGATTTGTCCAAGTCATCAAAGTACGGATGAGACATGGCCTCGCGCGCCGAGATCCTTTTCGGAGGATTGTAGGTCAACGTTTTCTACAGTGGAGAAACAGAATGTTTATGTGATTGGTAGAAAGGCAAAGCAGAAAAGTAGGAGCTGAAAACTAGCCTGCAACTATTTAAAGCAATTTCTATCTCAGGCAAAATCTCTCATCTTCTTTGTTTTTTGTCATGTAGAGAAAAGTGTACGCCAGTTAAATATCTAACTAACCCTACACCTCAGAAGACTACTATATGTCTGGGCTTTAACATGTAAATAATTGTAATCTTAATGGTTAAGTTGTTGTCCTTACTGCCAGCAGGTCAAGGCCATTCTTGTCAAGGTTTTTCACCATTGAGGACAGGTTGCCACCTTTCCATTTAGGGAAAGTGTTTTTGTAGTCTGGTAGGCTCTCTACTTCAGGCCACACATCATTGTTTGGGGTTCCCAGTGTCCTGCAGGAAATAAAGGATACAAGTTTTAAAAGAAGACGGTGCAGGGACATACATTTCCATCACAAGAAATTCAGAAAGTGAACAATCATTCAGACCAGGTGGAAACCAGAAACTAAACCACTTTCTATAACTAGCTACTATCATGATTCATTTTAAACTGTTTATATTTTGTGAACTTAGTTAGATCTTATTGTCAACTACAGGGAGCAAGAGCCAACAGATACCACCACCACTTATGAGAGATCTCCTATTAGTTAATTTCACTTTATCTTCAGTTTGTCCACTTTTCATTAATGGGAATCATTTAAAGATATGGTAGGTTTGTATTTAGGAAGAGAGAAACAACAAGGAGCTGGAGTTTGTTAGCACAGTAAATTTAAAAGGTTGATGGGCTTTACAGCCTTTATCAACCTGAACAAGCATGTAGCAATAATATAGAATCACTACAAAGAAATAACTACCAAGTGCAACAGCAGTCACTCAAAGGTAGTAGCATTTATTACAGCGGTTGTGGAAAAATGAATGACTTCGGCAACGACTCCATGACTTCAAACCTAAAAAGAAGTTTCTATTAAAATATTATATGTGTGCTCTGGAGTCTACCTGAAGATCCTGAAGAGCTGGTCTATCTCAGAGTCACCGTGGAACAGAGGCTTCTTGGTTGCAAGTTCAGCAAAGATGGTACCGGTGCTCCAAACGTCAACAGGGGTTGAATATCGGGGTGATCCCAGGAGGACTTCTGGGGCCCGGTACCAAAGAGTTACAACCTGACAACACACAAGGGTTATGCATCATGTTAAAGGTTTGCCGTTTGTTGATGACATATTTCAAACACGATGAATGTTTGGTAATTGTCAAGGTGTTTAGGGGACTCTATACGCCTCAACACTGAATCCCAGGTGTGTGAATTGATTCTCACCTCGTGGGTGTAGACCCTGACAGGAACACCAAAAGCCCGAGCAAGGCCAAAGTCTGCAAGTTTAATAACCCCCTTGTTATCGATCAGGAGGTTCTGCGGTTTCAGGTCCCGATGGAGGACTCGGCGACAGTGGCAGAAATAAATGCCTTCCAAGATCTGGTAAAGGTAGCTCTAAAAAGAAGTGGAGGCGGATGCAGATGACAATTGATCCATGTTTAGTTATGAAACTTAATGAATAGAAGAAAATGGCACATTAATCTGTTTGAACAGCAGTGACTCCCAATTTAAAACAGAAAACATACGTCCCACTCACTAAGTCTGTCTCATAAAGAACATGTATGACATAACATTTTATTTCAACTTGTTTCTGCTCCAAAAGTCAGCATCAGTGCTTTCCCTTTCTCCAAATGCCACCTACTGTGTAGAAACAGGAATTACACTAGGAAGGGAGCCCATACACTTCAATGTGGAGACACCAAGACAACCAGTGAACATCATGTCACATGTTTCTTGAGACATTTTATCCAAACCCACTGCCCAAATTAAAATACAATCCAACAGCACATAAACCATCTGCAGAGTTTGTTTAACCACAAACACATGGTTACCTTGACTAGCATAGGGTCCATGAACTGGCCTGAGGGGATGGAATCCAGGTACTTCTTCAGGTCCATGGAAAGGAACTCAAAGATGAGGTAGAGACGAGATTCCTGCATCAGGACATCAAGGAGGCTGGGATATATACAAACACACACATGTTTAAGCTATTGCACAAGGTGTGTATACACCAGAGGTTTACTTTATGTGCAAAAAGTAAATCCATTTGAAGTTCTCTTTGTGACTAGGGTTGGGTGCAATATTAAGAAAAATATTTATATATATATATTTTTTTGTGCCATATTCCTCAGCCCTATTGGTGATACCCTTTAGCAGGACAACAGTACTGCATGTGTGCTTAAAAGTGTAAGTAAATGTTGACCTTAATCATTACATTATAATTGTAAAGTCACTCAATGAGTGAGGGATTACAGGCAAATACTCCCTTGATTACAGGGTTTATTACCTTGACTGTTGCAGCACACCATATTATCATAATGAACTGCAACTTTTATACACTTATAATAATATAGAGCTCTCTGACTTTGTTCCACTGCTGGCAATCTCAGTTCTCAGAAGGCAGACTGACTCTGACTGAAATATATTCTGTGGGCAATGTCAATAATCAACCCTTAGTAACATGACCACTCCACCGAGCTTATGAAATACGAAGGGAAGCCTCAGCTCTGCTTTTAATCTGTCTTCTGTTTGACTGGAATGTATGACAGCGGTTCTCTACAAGTGTCTTTAGAGACTTGAAAAATAAAAACTCGTGACCGTTTGAATAATTTCCCCAGCACAATCTGCACTCCCCATTCTGTGACCCAGCCTTTTACTCAACAAAGTTAGCATACCGTACAACGTTGGGATGCTTCAACTCTTGGAGCAGAGAGACCTCTCTCACGGCAGTGCTGGGAACCCCTTCCTCCTCACTCTCCAGACGGATCTTCTTCATGGCCACAACCTGCCCGGTGGCCTTGTGTCTGCCCTTATACACCACTCCGTAGGTACCTGCAAGAGCATGTTACCTGTAATGTAATTCTGACCAGATAGAGTGGCACTGAATGTCATTTAGCCACATTTCTAATGCTCCCATAATACGCAAATCTCTAAAACTTTAGCAGTATAACATTTCTGGCACTTTGATGTAGATGAATAACATTTTAAAAACAAACCTTCTCCAATTTTCTCAATTTTTAAGTAGTCTTCCATTGTTGCCTGAAAGAAAAAAAAACATCTATTTATTATCCCTTTTAATAACATGCTCTGACTTTATTAATGTAAATGTAAACATCTGACTTCAAGTGTGAGCTGACATGGCTTCCAAGACTAACGTATTGTTCATACACAGCCTGAACTCTTCATATCGTGACGTTAACCGTTAGTCCAACGATCTTTACCGGGGCTCCGTGTTTATTTATTGTTTGCCTTTTCCGGAACTACTACTACGAATGTTTTAACCAAGCCTGATAAAAGGATCTTTTGGCAGTTTTTCCACATCCATGTGTGCGTTACGGACCGAGGGTGTCGAACACTCGACATGTTAAGCCCTATGAGGCCAGTGATTTTTAAATCTGGGCAACACAAATAACATTCAACTTGATCTTTAAGTAAGCTCTACATTTTGTTGCCAGTTGTAGCTGTGTAACATTAGCTATATTGAAATTGAGACAGTCGCGACTGTTAACGGTTTCTTTTCGGGGAGGACAAGGTCACAGGCATTAGCATAGCTAATACAGACAGCACGAACTTACTTGTGTAAGGTTGGTAGCGGCAGCTGGCCCAAGTCGTCTGCGTCTTCAGCCGAGCTGACAGACACTTTAGCTCCTGCTCTCGGCCTGCTTAAAACAGTTATTAGCTGACTGTTTGTGTAGTCTCCAAACGCCGACTGCCGCTGGAACACTTTTGAATCGACCGCAGAGCTGCGCTTGTTCAAAACTAGCCAATAGTCTTGGACTGGGAATTTCAAATCCACCAATCAGGAGAGGACGCTGTCACGTCAACAGAGCGGGAGAGAGCGCGCCGACGTGAGCCTTGGAGTCGTTAGGCCCTGAATTCCGTCTTACAGGTTAGTGACAGGAATAACGCCTATTTTCATTTGACTATACTGTTAAGTAAAGACCAATGCACGGACTCTATTCAAATAAATAAGATGATAATAGACCACAATATAGTTCTATGTATTTGTCAACATGTTATGTAAGTGATTACGGGCCATTAATGATGTTAATCATGTCGCAGCCTAAAAACAGGAGACACTTGTGGGTGCCTTACACTGAGTCCTTTAATTTAAACGACACACACCAGCATCACTTGTAACAGCCTTCATTTTTAAAAGTCCCTTTAGTGCTTAAATAGGCTTAAATTAAAACATTTAATAAACTCACCATTAATACACTAAGATTTGAGTGTTGTAAGACTGTGTCCATTTGAGGAAATTGTTGTTCAACATCTAAAGGAATAATTGAACTGCTGAGTTGCCTCAGTTTTGATTTAAAATAAAGGCTTGGTGCTGTGAAAGCTGCATGTCCAGTGAGTCTAAACAGTGTGAACACTGACATGCAGTCATCCTACAGTTATTTTCCATCTTTCTGTGGTCATTTGTCTCTCGACTGAGCTCTACGATTTTCCACTGTAAATCCATCCATGTCTGTACATATCTCAGTATAGCTTATCTCTTTAGTCACATGTTAGTGATAACATGTACATTAAAATTACACCTGTGTTAGCGTTAGATTATAGAAACGGAATGACTTAGAAAATGTATTTGCTCTTAACAAATCAAAATGTCAATTGATAATGATTTTTGTGAGATTTGGATTTTTTGTTTTCTGGGTTCTACTTTGACATAATGATCTCACGCCAGAGGGGTTAGGGTTAAAGGGGCAGAGAGTGCTCAGTGCTTTATAGGATTTCCCCCCAGTGTATTCCTATAGCAACATAATTAAAGAAGGGTTCAGGGTTCAGAGCCAAACTTAACTAGAAACTTTAACAAAGAGGAATGCTTTAAGTTTAACTTTAAATACAATGAGGGTGATGGTTTCTCAATGAGTGCTTTATGAGTGAGGAAGATGATTAAATTATATTCTGGATTTATAAGGAGCCAATGTAGATAAACTAACACCGGAGAAATATAATTATCTTTCTAGTTTGTAACAGTACTATCGCTGCAGAATTTTTGATTAACCGGAGGCTTTTCACAGATAAATTAGAATATTCAGACAATAGAGAATTACAGTAGTCCAGCCTAGAATTAGTCAAGGTTGAAGTTCATTGGCACGTTATCTGAGATGCTAGGCCTCAGCCCAATCACTGCATTACAAAGAGACAGACAGACAGATATGGAGCAGGCTCCATAGACAGACCAGAAACAGTTGAATATAAATGATAATGGCGTTGAGCTCGGTAGTCCTGGTAGGTCAGGATCTTACAGCGGGGAGGTCAGTAATGCCTGCTGGATGAGAACTGGAATAGATAGGACAGAAAGGAGAAACACAGACTAGTGGAAGGAAGAAGAGACAAGACGTATGACATAATTATTCTCTGTATTTACCAGACCACCTTGTCGGTTTGTCTTTTTTTTCTATGGTTTGTTAGTTCATGTTCAGTTTATGAACCAGTCTTCTTGCATCCCAAAGTGCCTTGCTCATGAGCATTAGGTAGAGTCCTAATGTTATTGGGCGGGTGTCATCCATCTTTCCGGGGGAGTCCGCTTCAAGTTGGCCTCGAACCGCAAACTTCTGATTCAATGTATGTCTCCCCTGCCACTATTCCACCTTTAGTGACATAGGTGATATAACCAAAGGTAGTTACATGGTACAGAGGTTAGTTGGAGGGTATCTTATCAAAGTGCCGCTGGGCTTAATTTCGACTGTCCACTTCCAGATAGTTATAACACAAATGGACTATTTTCTTGGGCACAGTTATTTTATGTTGGCTAATGAATTCATATTATTGTAAACAAAAGAGTGTGAAATACAATTTAATAAATACCATAATTTTAAATTGAAATGATTTGGTGCACTCTATTGGCATATGTCTCAGTTTTAAAATGTCTAGCAAGTGTAAATTCATGTGGTATTTTTCTATAAAAATTGCCCAACAAAAATCATGAAAAGAGATATTCTTTTTTTGACTTGTTATTGAATACATTACACGACTGAATGTTTCTGGACATTCTGAACATTTTTAACAATAAGTAAATAAAATAAAAATTCAGTTTGCCTTTCATTCTGGATAAAGTTGCTCATAAGATCCTTATAATTCCATTTGCAATTGCACATATTTGAATGCCAATGGACATATTGGTCTTAAGAGGAGATGCAGGAGGTGCATTCCCAGCTGGAGGCTTTTTGTTTTAGTCTTTTCAAAGGTTAGATTGTATTCTCATTCTCATTCTATGCACAATGTTGGTATATTTCTGTCAGAAAAGACTTGGTTAACTACTAAACAGGTTTTATTGCCAGGCATGTCAAAATGAAAAATGTATATAATGCAAATTAGTTATTTAGGTGCTAGACCCCAATACCTAGTAGGTAGAGAGAAGATGGATGAGAAAGCGACCAGACAGTCTCAAGTCTACATGAGGAATGGGACACCTGACATGCAAATCTAAGATGGGGACCATCCTAATACAGACATATAAGGATGGTCCCCATCTTAGATTTGCTCCATTAATATCCTGTAGAATAATCTGATATTTTGGATGTTTATGTTTCATGTTAGTTATCGGGTCCGTCAGGTGTTGCGGCACCTTACTAACACAGGCCTGAGGTGGGATGTAAACACTCACCACTCTCCCACACAGAAAGCTGCAGAAAATGTATAAAACCTTCCAGGTTAACAAAAATCAGTTGAAAAGAGTGTTCTGGTGTTTTTGAAGTTTTCCTCTGCTAAAAGTGAACAGAGAAGAGAAGAGAAGTGCAGAGTGGAGAAGAGAAGGGCAGCAGACAGTGTAAAATCGATGGATCAGGGACTCCCCTACTATAGTTTTGTGTGTGTGTATGTTTTCACTGTGCATGTGCATTTTCCTGAACTTGTCAGGAGGGTTTTTATGTGAGAACTCAAATGTTGCTATGTAGATTTTCCGGATCTTTTCCAGCCAGTGCCCTGGCTCCATTTGACTATAACATGTCTAGATTAAGCCAATGTGGAAATATAGCAGAAAATGTCCAGACCACTTCACTGAACATTGTCTTAAAAATCTTAAATTACTTAAACCTTGAGGTCGTTTTCTTTCATTGATTTGGTTGTTTGATTGACAGCTCAGCAGGGACACTCAACTTCTATCGCAACTGCAAATGTCACACAGACGAGGACCCGCAGTTTAGGGAGGTGTGTGTACGTTCAAATGTTATTGTTATTTCTCTCACACACAAACTAAGAATTCATAGAGGACCCAACGAGTATTAAAACAGTATAACCTGCATTTCTGACCTTTTTAAACCTTGAAGCAATGGATCAGAATCAAATCTTTAGGCTGCAGATATACACCAATCCGCCATTACATTAATACCTGTTATTAGATATAATGGGGGGTTTGTGTATAGTAAATTACTTATACACTTTCTATACACAGCTCTTACGAACTCTAACCTGCCCCTTTATTCCAGCCAACTAATATTTTTAGACAGACAAAATGGCTAGTCATTTCTTCACCCCCTACCATCTCGCCCCGTGGCTGAGGCTGGAAAACCTTCTTACGGCACAGACCCGTCCCTGGACCGCCTCCCCTCTGCTACACACATCCCTTTTTACGGTATGTTTGCGTTGACATTTTTGGCCCAGAAGGCCCAACATAATTAATAGTGAATAATTACACTCCAGATTCTCTCTCAAACACTTTATTACCAATTATTAGGGTGTCACACATCTCTCTGCAGCCAATTAATTAGGTGGTCCGATTAGTTCAATAAAAATAATAATCCATTTTTAGAAATAAAGCAGCCAACTACAAACCCAGTGGAGGGCTGCTAAGTCATTTAAGAAATCGCCATGTGGCATACATACCGATCAGGATTGCACCCATTCACACCATTGTTAACAATTTAATGTTAAGTTGTTTTCCTAACCTCTCATGCAAACGAATGCAGCTACTGACAATATACCTGCCTGGTAGGTGACACAATCAGGAAGTGGGCGAGCCTGTTTGCCAAAGAGCCAGAGGGAGCAAGATAGACACTGCCTCCCTTTAAGGTGGTGATAGGCTCACCAGTACCGAGCAAGGTGACAGGTCAATATGCAGGGATGATGGATTTCATCCTGCTACATACAGAAAATCTCTATAACAATCCTAGTGAGTTTAATTGTTCAGCTTGACTGAATATAATTTAGAGAACACATCTTTGCGGGGATTGTACAAAGATGTATTTTAAGAAATATTTTATACAAATTATTTAAATGGACTACATTTACATTTCTATTCTCACGTTTAAACTTTGTGGTTGAGGTTTTGAAGTTCTATGATATTATAATTATGTTATCTATTGAGTTAAATCATTTCAGGTCTGAGGGAGAAGTTTTCAAGCTATTAAAATGCTTTGGTCCAAAGTGGTTGAGTTTGGTGTTGCTGCAAATAGTGTGCACAGTAATTATAGATGAGCCTGAAGTGAAATAACACGAGCAGCAGGAGGGTAATAGTCCTCCCCATCCAACTCTCTCTGTCTCCCAGCCAGTGCTGACATACCTCACCACACAGGCACACAGGCGAGAAATTGAGTGTGAGGGGATGCCGATATGTTTTACTAATGCTACAGGCCAAGAGGTCACTGACAACCTGCATGACGATGGCTCCTTTGGAAGCTCTGCTTTTGTTAAGGTCAAAGTGTCACAAATGAAAGAATTCCAACACATACTGAAAGAGTAGCTGCATTCTGTGCATGAGGGGAGCGGGAAGGTATGGGCCAGTGGTCAGGGAGAATGTCCTCAGTGTAATGGTCAGCTGTCGTGACACTGTTGTCTCTGCCCCATTGGCTGCTGTGGTCAGATTCAATTTCAGCCAGTATTACTGTGGGCTGCTCTGCCATTAGCCGGTACATCTTACAGACTTTGGGGGTCTGGCCAAATTTTAAGGGCAATTGGCTTTTAATATGAATCACGCTGGGATACCAAGGACTCATCCCATCGATGGAAATTAACACCCTGTAGCACAGACACTCCTACAAATGGACGTATGTGACACAGACTCACAAACACACACCTGCTCCTGTTCTTTTCTTAACAGTAATGGCCTCCCTTCCTTCTCATCACTGCTACATGACACCTATATGAAATATAGGTCTGATAAAACCCTATCTGATCAGTACCATTTTTCCTACAGTCTATTCAATATCTCCATAATCTTGTCCTTCCGCGCACCACAAAAATAATCTCTTAAAACCAAGCAGATTATTTGATTCTGTGTGTTGCCTTTTTGTTGCCGATGGGAGTTTTCTGTACAACATCGGCTATATATATATATATATTGCAGTTCATTTTTGAAGCAATTGCTTTAATTTAGCAATGGTCAATACTGAAACTACTTTTTCAAAAAAATAAATAAATCACACAGTATGCATTACAAGCATGCATCTCAGCTAAAACGTTCTCATCTCCATAACTCTTTCTTAGCAACAAAAAACATCATACCTGTCACAAAATTAGCTATTTCATCCACAGCACTGGTAATAAGCTTCACTCAGGAAACCAACACTGTTACTCTTAGCTCACTGAATTATAAAATACTAACAACAGATAGCATTACATAAAAGGCATTTGAGCTTTAAAGTTTGAATATTTTTTTTTCAGATAAATCTGTCATTTAATATACAATAAGATTTTGCACTTTGTTGAGTTATGTATCATGTATTGTATATTTCAAAAAGAATGAATCAGCAAAACAGCAATTTCTTTTAGTCACTTTTATTTTTCTATATCTGCGCATAATGATGTATAATACTTCAAGTATAACATGTTCACGTTTCTCCTTCATTTGGCCACATAACAACCACAGTTGCCTCCTGCCCAATAGCGTATATATATATACATAATGGTATTGTTTCATCCTTACGTTATGTTTTTCAAGCTGCACAAATTAGGCCTCTCCATATTGTAGGAGGCAGCCATTGAATCTTACGCACCTGGGGAGCTGCACTCAGCTGTGTTTGGAATAATTTTCATCATTCTGTTTTGATGTGTTTTGAACTGTTTTGAACAAAGTGTGTTAGCGTTTGAAAAATGTTCTCCAAAAGTATAGTGTTTTGTAGTTGGACTCTGATTGAGGAAGGACTAACTGTGGTCACAGAATGCATTTGTGTGATTCACAGTTGCTCCGCCCAGACTTCTATTTTGCTGACTATGTGTGAAGATTTTTGACAATGAGCCTTCAGTTTTGACCAGTGTTTGTTAGCCATTGAAAACGGCTGTAAAGCCATTCCACCTGCAATATTATCAGTGTGTTTACATTTTAAACTAAACACTCAAATGTATGCATTGACTCACGCAGAAAATCTTTCACATCGATTCTCTCTCCTATGCAGCTGCGTTACTTTTTTTGGCCGTAGCGATGTTGAATCAATGGGCTCCATTGATGTTGACTCTTTAAGTCATGGTGCATGTGCTTAATTTCGAGTAAATCGACTCAGAGCGGATTTACTAAAACTAAAGAACTAAAATCTGCTGTTTTAGAACCAGAACTGCGAGTTTCAGAGGGTGGATCAAACACAGATACAGAAAAAAAAAATCAGTCCCTTCAATACAAGACAAAATGTTAAATTTATTTAAAAAAAATTGGTTTCAACAGAGTTTGAACCTGCTCTGCACTTTCCTCATAGGGCACATTTGAGAGAAAATGTACATTTCGGTTTACATTCACATCTTTATTCTTAAAAACTCAGCTCTGCACCTGTGAGCTATACCTGAGAGTGTACACTGTTTACTTGCTCTTAGTGAAAATCCTGAAGCTACGATGTTGTAAATATCAAGTCAGCGGGTCACATTTTGGAACTCACCTTTCTTAATCTAGTTTCAGGTAACTTCACTTCCTGCTCAAATGTGTTTTCCCGCCCTTGTGATTAATTTCCTTCCCTGGTGTGTTGCACGTGTGTCCAATTGTCTCCTCCCCTTCCCAGTATATCAACCCTTTGTTTCCCTTTGACTGTTGCCAATTCATCTTTTCCTCTGTGTCATCATTTCAAGTGTCGTTCCTGGTGAGTGGTTTTTTGACCCCTGCCTGTTTATGGGTTTTAAGATCTGCCTGTCAATTTTGGATTCTCTGTGTATGGACCTGTTTTGTGAAAATAAACCTTGGATTTTTTGGACTGTTACCCTGTCTGTCATATTTCGCTTTTGGGTCAAACTGATAAGCTCTGATAGGATTTTGCTGACTCCCAACTGCACGTTGACAGGACTCGTTCATGCTTATTCCCTGCATAATAGAAGAAGCAGAAGAATATCTTTAATTATCCACACAAACAGGGAGATTATGTTTCATTACCGCTTACACATAATAAAAGCTTCCATATGAACATGTAAAATGGTTAAAAACTCGATTTTCAGCAAGAAGAGACTTAAAGTTTCACTTATTCCCGACATATAGTTTGCAATAATAGTGACTATACACAAAATTAAGGTTTTCCTAAATCAGTATTTAGTGGAGATGTTCATAGGATATCTTATATTGTTTAGAATCTAGAAATGTATTGGTAATATTCCTCTCATACTCAGACTGCTAATTCAACATATGATGGGAAAGAAGTATAACAAAGAATTTAAAAAAAAATGTTGGTACAAAACCATTATAGGCAACTGAAACCCACCACCGTGACACATCATAGTCTGTGAGTGTCTTTTAGTTCTGTTTCAGCCTTTTCTAATGAGCTTTTGCTCTCCCCACACCTGCATAAGCAGCCACCAATAAACTCCGGAATTTAGCTTTGTGTAACTGGCTTGTCCTACCAGCCAAGCCCTAGCCTTGGAAATCACCTGCCAGCCAGAGATGTAGATTTGGTACTTTTATTTCAAAGAAACAAAATAAATGTTATTGACCAAGCAACTGTAAAACATATGAAGGAATAAGGGGATAATGCTTATTTAGAGCAACAAAGAAAACTCCCTACAAGAATTCAAAGGTGCAGGACAACACCAGCAAAACAAACAAAAGGAGCAACCAGAAAAAGAACATTACGTTTATTTGAAGGAATGTACTTGAAGTTAAGTTAGCTGCACAAGTAGCTGGACACTTTCAATCAACAGAAAATAACATCCAAACAAAGAGGTGTAGGAAGGAAGGCAGGTGTGTCTGCCAACTGGGATGTTGATGCAATACACACAGTGAAAGCAGCAGTGGACAATAAATCTCTATGGAAGTTTTGAGGGGTTCTGACATGGGGTGAGTGTGAATAGAAAGAGAAAACAAGAAAGCAAGCAGTGCAAACTGCTTCAAATAGCTTTACAAGCAATGGAGCGTAATTTATAATTATAAATAGACTAGAATATAGAATTGTATATAATAGAATAGAATCGTTAAAAAGTGGTAGGATTTAAAAAGTCTGTATTTCCTCCTACTCCTTTTCGAACATTTGTTAAAGTTAATGCTTATGTTTTTTAGTTTTTTTTAAATATATATTGTATTATTAATGTTAAAAAAAAAATCTAAATGTTAAAAAAATGTCAACATATCATAAATGTCAGATGAAGCTTTGGTTAGGCTATTTCAGATTGTGTATATACTGACTCATTCATTTCAACACAAGATGAACGATTCTGCTTGCTGTAAAGCACACTGTGTATATAAACTTAACATAATCACTCATGGTAATATCATATTTCTACGTTACCTAACTGACATCTGCATAACTCAACTATTTGTTAACCTTTATGTGCCGTTTTGATTGAATGCTCAAACAATTGTCATTCAACATTTTTTTTTCTAGGATACAACACAGCATAAATCATAAACTATGCAGGGACAGATGTGTGCAAAATAATATTTTATTTTATTTTTCTTATATAATTTTACTGTTGTCACTGTAGTTGATTTTGTACAATCAAAAATTAAGTTTGAATATTCATTGTCTCCCTGTTTTTATGTTATTTTAGCAGTTGTGTTATATTTACTGTTATACGGAAAGAAACATAAAACATTGGCCATTTGTCTTTAGGGGTTCCTCAGAGGAGCAGGCATTGGCTGCATGTTGGCACTTCACAAAGCACACTTCTTAGAGGTGAAATTAAATCCTAGGCCAGAGGGAATGTTTATGCATTTGGGAGTGGGTATCAGATGAATAAATCACCTCTATCAATGTGGATGTTGAGCTCAGTGACAGAGAATGAAACAGTGGTGGGGGAGGCCCCACTCTAAAAGATCCCAAGAAAAGCTTGTAATCAAATGTCACAGCAAGAGGAAAGTAGGAGTAAATTACAAAAATAAAACCATCCAAGATTTCAGCTCCAAAAATCTGTGATTGTCACTCTCTGTCTAACATAGGAGTAAACAGGGCAATATGTGTTCATTAGTTATGTTACCTAATGTTTAAATAATTTTAAGTGTCAATCTTTACTCTTGCCCTGGGAAATGCAGAACAAATATGTAAACTTCACATTCTGAATAGTTAATTGCTGTTTAAAGCTCCAAAAAATCAGTATTGGGGCGTACATAATAATAATAAATCTGATTTAAATTCGGCCACTGGAACATGACCAGCTGCATTAACGTTATTACTCTTAACAGTAAATAGAAGTCGTCATAATTAATGGCTGACAGATGCTTGCCCCGTTACTGAGATGTAACAGGGCTGCCCATGTAACTGAGTTACATAGATATGGAAACCAAAACTTACTATAATGTAAGATTTTTCAGTTCCAGTTTTTAATTACAACTGCTTGATATAGTTTATGTGAAAAAAAAGCCCCCAAAACTCAGGTGTTTAAAACCCACGCGTGTGAGCTGATATCTTCAAGTCAAGATATTGCCGTCCTCAATCAGGTGGTTTGGTGGGACTCGAATCAACAATCCTGTGGTAGGAAGACATTCGGCCGCACAGCCAGTCCCACCCCCCATCAAAACGCCCGGTGCCAACGAGGCAACGGATTCAACACATTATCTAATTATAGAACCAAAGTGCTCAGTGAGCCTGGTATACTTTTAATTGAACTCCTCCTCCCCCGCCGTGCCCTCTAATTGCCCCTGTGACTGCATCACGCACAGATGTACCGAGACAGAGAGAGAGAGCGCGAGCGCGCGAGAGAGAGAGATTGAGATTGCAATAACTTGTTATTCTGGTGTGGTCAACCTCTGCGCGTCACCATTCACCGGGTGAGTTTGGCACGTGCCTCTTGTTGCGTCACCCTAGAGATGTGGCAGGGATCTGAATTGTCACTGTATCCTGCAGATCAGCGGCCAGTATGCAGCTGCAGGGGCAACTGGCACGTCTAGTTTGGAACCACTCTACCAGATTTGAATCGCTGTACATCCCCACAGTCCATCTGTCACCCTGCCGCTATGACCTCCATGGAACAGACAACATGCCTATCGGTGCAGGGGAAGCAGTGGCTCCGTCCATTGGATCAGCTCCCGCCGCCGGCCAGCTCCAGCAAGCCGCTGACGCCTTTCAGCATCGAGGATATCCTAAACAACCCGTGCGTGAGAAGGAGCTGCTCCCCGGTCGCCATCGGCGGAGTGGCGCGCACCTTCTCTCCGAGAGTGAAGCTGTCCCCTGCGCGTATGCTCACCCAGACCTCACCGCTCAGCGCGCTGGAGGAACTGGCCAGCAAAACATTCAAGGGCCTCGAGGTCAGCGCCCTGCAGGCTGCAAAGGGTAAAACGCTGCATTTCTCTTTTATTCACTGCGTTGTTGATGTTTCATGAGAATTAGAAGCCCGCGCACTGTTTCTAATAATAGGCTATTGCAGTACTTTTTGAGAAGTGCAATTGTGCTGGAGCCCTAAAAGAAATCTAAAACTTGTGTGTTGTCCGGGTGATTTTTTTCATTGACTGCTATTTCGACATTTTAGCCGATTTTATTATTCAGTCGTTTATTATGTTATAGGTCGTATAGTTGTGATACCATAACCTTTGTATAAAAAAGGCAAGCCTAATCACACAAATAGCACCAGTTTATTTCAGAGTAAAAACGATTCTATAATTTAATTTAAAAGAAAAAATAACTAGTGGGACACTGTTCTATTATTACTCAAAATAAAATGTGTACGGTTATTGTATTACTTTAAAAATGAACTTGAAAGTCACCATTACGTACTGTAATTACCATGCAGGCAGCTGAGAGAAATTCGGTCTTTGGAAGGAATCAAGCAATGTATTGAGACAATATTTGGTATAATACGTATATATATTTATGGGTAATGGATTTTTTTTTTCCTTGCGCGTTTTGAAAGCAGGTTCATTATGAGTTCATGTTTTTGGTCTTTCAGGCCCAGACGGCCTGACGCTCTTTGGCCAGAGAAACACTTCCAAGAGGCGACGGAAATCCCGCACGGCATTTACCAACCAGCAAGTGCACGAGCTAGAGAAGCGCTTCCTGTGCCAGAAATACCTGAGCCCGGTGGATCGGGACCACATCGCCCGTCAGCTCGCGCTCAGCAACTCGCAAGTGATCACGTGGTTCCAGAACCGGAGGGCCAAGCTGAAGCGGGACATAGAGGAGATGAAGGTGGACGTGGAATCCACCAAGGCCGCAGGGGCCGTTCCCCCGGAGAAGCTGTCAAGGCTGGCCGAGCTGGAGAAGTGTGCGGCGGGGGGCGTGTGTGGGGTGGCCCGGCCAGACACGTTGTCCTCTGTGTCTCCGCACCAACACCACAACAACAAGAACGACCTCAGGGAGCCGCAGGTTGCCCCATCTTCAGACGCGTGCTTGCGATGCACAGACCAGCCGAGCAGCCGCCTCTGCTCGGAGGATGAAGATGAGGAGATTGATGTGGGTGACTGAAGTGTGTCCGTGTGCACCGAGACCGCCTTGAGATGTGAAATCCTAACGCGACGTTAGCCGACAAAAATGCAACAATATACACACTGGCTGGTTTGAAAGAAGCCACACTCATTTCTCCTGAAAACAGGAGCAGCCAATGCCGGCAAAAAACCTACGGGTGTTATTCTGGTAAAAACAAATATTTCACGTATATGTTTTTTATTGATTTATTCTAACAAATTCATTTTAGAAACAGGGTTTCAGAGTTATTGAATAATGTATTGGAAGGATAATCAAAGTAAAACGAGATGTAAGCTTGTAGTAGTAGCTTTTAGTGAATCACGGTTGAACCCTCTTCTGCACAGCGTTGCCCTGAGGCAACAGAAAGTGTTATCTTATTTAAAATGAAATTAAGTGTAAAAAAAAAAAAACGTGTGTGTGTATAAAGGTGTAGAGAAGCCTTTTAAGAGTTTTTTTGTTATGTTATTTTGTATTTAGCATCAGTTGTTCTTACCGTTGCGTCAGGGCAACGTTGTGCAGTAAGGGGTAAAAAAAAAGAGGAGGAAAAAGCTGGATCAGATCCCTAACCAGGATGTCCGCTTGGACATCACACTGGGTAGTAGTGTGTGAGAAGAAGGGAAGATGGAGGGTCCCTGGGTGCACAGGAACACCAAAAGTGTAACGTGCACATCTGTTTCACAGTTATTATAAAATAATGAAGTTTCACACAGAGTTAAATCGAATTAGGTGAAATGCATGAAATGACACGCGCACTAGATGATGCAAACCTATGCCTGTAAATATGTTTTAAAGTGTTTCCCTTTTGCTTTATGCACTGTGGATGTTTAAAAAAAACTAAGATTTTGTTTTTTAGTATTGATCTCTGAGCCCTGTGTTATGATCTATGAAGTCACTTTTTTCTTGATACTGTTCCACTATCGCACAACGTTGCCCTCAGGCAACATTTTTTGGTGAGGGGGGGTTAACGTTTTTTATTTTATTTTATTTTATATATATATATATATATATATATATTTTTTAAATATATATATATATATATTGTTATAATATAAGGTCCTAAAATGAACCAAAATATGATTTTTTTAATCATGGCCCATCACATTATGTGCAGTAGAGGGTAACACATTTTTTATGATTTGCCTCAAAGTGCCTTTACACGAACACTTTAAAAAATATATATATATATATATATATATATTAATATATATATATATATTAATATATATATATATATATTTTATAATATAAGGTCCTAAAATGAACCAAAATATGTTTTTTTTAATCATGGCCCATCACATTATGTGCAGTAGAGGGTAACACATTTTTTTTATGATTTGCCTCAAAGTGCCTTTACACGAACACAGCGAAGAAAAGTGTGATCATTATGATGTAAAATAACTAAAATAAAAAGTATAGAAATACATTTTCAAAAATCCAGTTTCTTTACGGATTTCTAGCAATTATTCCCCCCCGGAATGCAACCCCACTGATTTGGTAATATTTCCGTTTTTTAAGTCAAAGTGTTTCAAAGTGTGTGTTTGGGAGGGTGATGGTGCACACACAACACATCGGTAGCAGTCGTTCTCCGACTTTCTCCGTGCACTTGTGTGGCTTTGTGTGAGAAACACAATCGGGAGCGAAGAGGCCCTGGGAGAGCAAGAGGGTGCGGGAGAGAGAGGGTAATCCCCGGGGGCCGCTCTTCAGCAGCCATATGGTTTCAGGGGTGTCCTCTCAATTACAAGTCACTTTGATGAATTGACTCGTCTTTCCAACAACACAGCGCCCCTTTTTTTAATCGCACATAATGCAGACAATCTTGCAGATCCGCAGCAGGCTGCGTTAAAACACGGCTATGAATTTGAATGAGTTGTCAGTGGGCGGTCTACGCTTTGTGTTGGTGCAGAAGCCTAATATATACCGTAATTGACTCTCGTTTTCATCTGCTCTCCAGCTTCCTGTATCAGGCAGCTGCCAAAGCCGATTCCACCAAAAACAGTGGAGGGCCTCGGGTTATATCTAAGTACAAGAATACAATAGGTTTTTCACAAACGCTAAATACAAACTGGTGCCTTTGATGAGAAAAACTGAGCACATGAATCACTTTCGGTCACTATCCAGATTTTTTTTTAATATTTCTGTTGAACACAAATTCCCCAAAAGTCATTGTCCATAAAATGGTCCGTTTCCTTTTGGGCATAAACCGATGAAAATTCACTGTATGAATTGAAAATGTACAATCATTATTTTTCGTTCAGTTAGGGCATACTGAAAATATATAAACTTACTCTAGTCCATTTCACGAGGACATGAAATGTGGCTTAATGATGCGGCAAAAATTGGTTATTTTATTTTACACAGACACACACACACAAGCTTATATATATATAACAATACACAACATAAAAACATAATTTGTATATATATATATATATATAAGTGATGCAGTAATAGTCTCCCATTACTGTTTGATTTAATAATAAAATACAGATTTAATAATTTAATAAAATAAATAATAAAATACAGTTTCACTATTATGTACTATACTACTTATTATTATTGTTATTATATTAATAATATAGTCTTTATCATTGTGGTAATTCACTGCTCTGAAAAATTAAAATAAAGGGTACATTTAAATCCTACATCAGATAAGAATGATATGAATATTCATGTTGAAATCGTTTTTGTTATACATTATGTAATCCATTGAAAATGAAGAATGAAAAACCAAATTTATTAACCCATTAAGTGATGGATTCAAAAGTTTTTCAACAATCAAAGTGAGAAAGATTGAAATCACAGGCGACCAAATTGATGACAACAACATGATTTTATTATTAGTATTAGAATCCAAGCATCATCAGTCTGGGGAACATACCAGTCAAGGGCATCAGTGCCTTCATCTGTCTAAAAACTTTGAGGTCAGGCATTGTCCTGCATCAGCAAAAGGTCTTACAAAGGGTCCAAGTATTTCATCCCACTACTTAACAGTAATGGGAGGACAATCCCTGACCCACCACCAAACCAGTTATACAGGATGGTGTTGCATAATCTTCACCACATCCTCACCAGTCCCCTTTAATGGTTGTAACATGTCCTCAATCTAACCCACCCTCATCATGGAGCTGGTGTTCTCTGGCTAAAGTCAATTGAGCCTCAGAGTCCTAGGCCGTAAACACAGTTACCACTAAAAAATAGAGTTTGTCAGAAATATGCATAAGAAGCTTTCTTGAGGTCATTTGTAGGTCTCTGGCAGTGAAATGCTGTGTTTGCACTGACATGTACTGTGCTGTGTGAACCATGTGCGTTGAGCAGACATGTGTGCCCTGTGTTTCTTTGCTTTAGCATTGAGGTGAAGATATGAACTTTGTCTGCCTCAGGGTACAGCTTGATTGATCACTTAATAGGGCTGATTTTATAGTTTTAGTTATAAAGCGCCTGTAGAGCATGTTAACCCCTCCAAACTTCAATTTTATGGGCGACTGAACTAAGCATGTCCCTGACAAAACAGATATATGCATTCATTTACTTGAAATGAAGTGATTAATTATGATCCTCAAAGAGAATTGGCCCAGGCAGTTTCTCTGCCCCCTCTGAATTACCCTATTAATCAATTTTTTTTTTATCATTAAAAAGGAGAGAGCTTTTGCAGTACTGGAAAGTCTATCTTTCTTTCTGTCTCTTACCACACATACATACCTCTCTCCTTGGTCCATAGGGCCTGAGCCCCTGGCTGCTGAGCTGCTTGTTGAGTATATTAAAATCACAGATGCAGATCGAACTTGGCTTTTTATCTGGTGAAAACTGAAATCGCTTGTCCACTTTTATGATGTCCTCACGCTGAGCAGGCCCTTCTTAATGTGGCCTGTCAATGTGGACACGTATTCACAGAGTGAAGGCTGGGGCTGTTGTGTGTGTGTGTCAGAATGCACATGTTTATTTACCATCCAGTAAATGTATAGGATGTGGTAACACAAGTGCATTGGCGATTGGGACTGAAAAGTCGGACAGATGTGTAGAAAGAAAGACATATTATCTAAGTCAACATTCGCTGACTGAATTATATGTATTTGTTGATGACAACTTTCCATATGTGCGGATACACAAACAAACTGGTTAACCTTTCCCTGGTCCAGTCTGTTGTCCCCACATGGTTCAAGGAGACCATCATTGTCCCGAGGAAATCCAAACCGCTCTGCATGAATGACTATCGCCCAGTAGCACTCACCTCCAACATCATGAAGTGCTTTGAGCGGCTGGTCAAATTATTCCTCCTCACTCCCGGACTCACTGGACCCTCTTCAGTTTGCCTACAGGCTGAATAGGTCAACCGATGATGCCATTACCCTCACCCTCCACACTGCCCTCACCCATCTGTAAGGATGATGTATATTGATTACAGTTCAGCATTTAACACAATTGTCCCCTCTAGGCTAGTCATCAAGCCCAGAGATCTGTGGCTCAACGCCACCCTCTGTGAATGGATCCTGAACTTCCTATGGGCAGACCCCAGGCTGTGCGGATGAGCAGTTCAACATCCTTTACCCTGACCACCGGCGTTCCCCAGGGCTGTGACCTCATTCCTCTCCTGTACTCCCTCTTCACACATGACTGCGTGGCCTCCCACAGCTTCACAATCACCAAGTTTGCTGACGACACGACCGTCATCGGCCTGATCACCGGCGGCGGCGAGACGATGAGGTCGGAGCCCTGACATCTTGGTGCCAGGACAACAACCTCCATCTCACCCTCAGCAAAACCAAGGAGCTGATTACAGGAAGAGTCAGGAAGTACACGCCCCACCTCCATCAATGGGACCCCCAGTGGAGAGAGACACATCAGCGAGGACCTAACCTGGTCTAACCACACAGATTCCATCACCTTCTTCCTTCGCAGGCTGAGGAGGCTCAACACGGACTCCAGGATACTGCGCAACTTCTATCGGTGCACCGTCGAGAGTATCCTGAGCACTTCAACTGTTCAACTGTACATACTCCACTGTGGATGACAACCTAAAGTCCCATGAATGTCCTTTGTTCCTTTATCAATGTCTAATCCAATATAAAATACTGTACATACTCCACATTATTATCCTGTTTAATAATAAATATTGTCTGAATGAAAGGTGTGTGGTAAAAGTTGTAATTTTGATGTTGCACCCTCTACCACTTAAAGCATACTGTGCAGAGGGCACCTGAATGATGTTGTACTGACATCTTGTGGAGGATTATCATATCACATTACTTTTCAATGATTATGAAGGATATATATATATATCGATGGTCCACTTCCAAACCTTTTCATGTTTTAAGTATGTAAGTGCTGTAAGTAGAGTCCTAAGTGAAGTGTTATAATATTCTCATAATTTCAAGATCGATTTATCTACTATATAGTTTAGTTTTTGGCTTCATTTATATTTGTATAACAAATATACATTTATTTATATTTGTATAACAAATATAAATGAAGCCAAAAATGCTGATAAAAGACAGTCAAAAAGATATCACATCTTTTCGCTCAACCTGTGCTGAAAACATTTTTCTCACAATATGAGGTGATGTTACAATCCCTACATTCATCAGCACTCAAGTTTGATTTACATAGTAATAAGATAATGTTATGTACATGATTAGGAGTTTAAGAAGATATGGTAGGTAAAGACATGATGCCAGTTGATGGTAAAGGTTCGATGATATGATCGCATCTCTTAATTTAATTATAATGAAAACTATTGATATGTCATTGTGAATATTGACTTCTGTAAACGCAAAACAAACACAAAGAAATGTTAATATAACAACAGGTAAACGTCGGTTTAAAATGCAGCTCTCTTTGTCTTTCTTTGTCTCATTCTTAACATAACTATGGAATCAGATTCGAGCTTGACGCGCACTCTCCACTTTACGAAAGTAAAACATCATCGTATGCGTACAACGGTAAACTGCTGCTAAATCTGCTTAAATCTAAAGAATAACCAATAAAAATAGGGGAAAAACACCTAACATATATATGTAAAAGATCATTTGTTTTTCTCAACAAAAGTGAGGTGAAACATTGGGCCTCTTTATTCTCATATATATAAAAAAAAAAGGTCTAAGCTAGAACTAAAGGAATCTGCGGCCTAAGATTTAAATGTATTCTCTCTGGTAACAGGGCATGCTCAGAAATTAGATTCCAGACTGATTGTCTTGCTTTCAAAAAAGTGGGGAGTGAATAAAAACATCTCATCTAGCGATTAGTATTATCCTTGCTGGGTGAAATGTACGTCAAGAATCTGGCTCCATACATAACCCTTTAAGGTTGTTTTGTTTTTGAAGAGAACATATCGTGTATACTCCTTAACCTGATGTTTCTCCTCCATTGTGCTAAATGTTGTGTTTCAAGTGTTGTACAGCTGGGAACCACACGGTGGCATGTCCACGCTGTGCATGTTATTTGAAAGAGCATGCTTGTATTTTAAAGGGCTATTTCTCCTACAGTTCATGAAAACTAAATGTTGAGATTTGGAACATTGATGCAGTGTCCATTAATTGATTTCAGGTTAAATATGCTTAAATTATGAGCCTAAATAACACATGCAGTGGACATTACACTGGATTGTATTTCTTTATTGTATGTCTTTATTTTTCTTTATTTCTAACCAACCTTGCATTAGAGTACATTCAATCAAAACACATCGGTTTAAGTTTGCAGAGCTTCATTTACTGTAATATTTCTATTTGGTCAATTATTTATGCTGATGCAACATCTGACAACAAATATTTCCCTGATTATGGTAATATGGATTCATGTAAAAACCCTGATGAAATTCAGAGTTACAGTACATTTCTACAGATCATCATGAAGATAAAACTTGACCATGCACTTATAAACTAAGTTAACTTTTACAAATTGATGTATTGAGCCCTTCTCTCTTAAGCCTTAAATGCACAGTTAACTCTTACTGTGTCCTTTTGAAAATTGTTTACAGGGAAAAGTAATGTGTTGTCAATCAAGTTCAAGAGAGTATAGGTTAATTCTGGGAAAAAGCTTGAAGGCTAGTGAGGGATGAAAATCCCAAGCCATTAGTTGCTTGGCATTGTCAACATTTTTTCGATATAACAATCAAAAGCGAATGACTACTGAAAAAAAATCCATCCATCACCTATATTTTTCTAATTGCATCAGAAAGCTATGGTTTGTGTGAAGGGGAAGTCCTTCCGGCTCATGGCTTAGCTCACAGTCATTCATCTTACTTAAATTTATTTTTTGTAAAACAAAACTTCAATTCTGGGGTGAAAATTTGCATGAACTGGGCTACCAGGGCTGTTTTTCAGCAAATAAATGTTACAACTCCTCACACCATGTATCCATACTCTCACTGCTGTCAGAAACCCTTCTCACCTAAACTGTTTTAAGCAAAATTGTGCTTACATAGTCTGGTTGACCTTCATCAACTGCTGTCACACAGAATTTCACCTTAGGCTTTTTTTTAAATGGCAACCCAACTTGCTGCATACTGTAGTCATTTGGCTCCATCCTTTTATTGCTTGCGTCAAGCATTATCTCCTCTGCAAGGCCAGACATTGTGACAAAATGAAATACAATTTCCTTTAGGCGATGACTCTCTTTCTCAACTCCACATCAGCACTAAACTCAATCACCCAGCAGGCTGAGCAACAGGCCCACCTTTTAACAAAAAGCGGATCAAAGAAAATGTCACAAAATGGATTATGAGTTCTGTACATTAACAAACAAAATGTGGTGTTTTTTTCCTATTTTGGAACTGGTGGGGACCTTGCCACACATTTTTATTGTCCACCTCACAAGTGGTGAACTAGATGTATGCACTGCACTTACACTTTAAGTGGTGTTTATGTGAAGCACTTGTGCTGTAAGCCAAGCTCAGTCTGCACTCTGATTTACTTAGCTTTATTTCAAACCATTCAGTCTGACTCGGGATGGGTACAGTGTTTACTCAGTAACCATGGGAGATATAGAGGCGGGTTAGGCGAGAAACCTGTGCTGGGAGGGAGGCTGGTGCTAAAAACAGTAGTGGTTGTGTGTGTGTGTGTGTGTGTGCGTGCTTGCATGTGTGAATGCATGCATTGGTACCTGTGCTCTATCTCAATCTGTCAGCTGCCCTGACACTGAGATCTATCTTACAGCTGTGGGTAGGAGACAGGGAAACCAAAGGACAGGACAGTAATTAAACCTCTTGGAGGATGTATATGTGTGTGTGTGTGTGTGTGTGTGTGTGTGTGTGTGTGTTTGTGTGTGTGTTTCTGTCGGAACATGTTTTTGCAAATTCACTTCACTTTTGCTTGTTTGTGCCTGTTGGGGGTAGTCGGCAACGTGTTCATTAATGTGTATGCCCCAGCACGTGTTTGCCCATGTGTTCACAATATATCGTGTATATGTTATTATGTCAGAATAAGCATCCCAGCATGTGTCCAGGCATGTGTGTGACACTTTTATTGCTAGCGGATGGAAGCAATATCTCCTCTGCAAGGCCAGACATTGTGACAAAATGGTGTCTTAATTTCCTTTAGGGAGCAGTGACTCTCTTCATCAACTCCACATCAGCACTAAACTCAATCACCCAGCAGGCTGAGCAACAGGCCTAATGTTTATTTACACAGTGCAAACCCTGAGCAGCACACATCCCATTTCATCCCATATGACACAAATGAAGTCAGTGTTAAGTTGAGGAGCAGTGATTGCTACGGGCTAAGCCATGCCAGGAAACTGCATGTTGGAATTGTTCATTGAAGATTAAAACGAGTAGCCTTAGACTTCAGATGGAGGACCATCGCTGGCCCCCAAAAAGATATGTGTAACTATATGCAACAGCAGTGAAATATTCAAAATTGTGAACTATAGCGATTTCACCAAAGTATACAAACATACCAGTTGATATGAATCACATGAATTGAGTTTGCCCTCCTACTCCTACACCTTGAATTGGGATACGATCAACACACTGAGGCAGTTTTCTTTTTACATGTTAACTGTGTGTGACAGGCAAGTAAAGCTAACAACAGATGCTGAACAACAGAACTGATGTCTTCCATAATTATTATATATTATATAATTTACCACCACCTACCACACAACCAGTAGAAAATAACCTCCTTCATTTGAACATTTTGAAGACAGTGGAGAACTTGGGCACATAAAGCCATTTCCTACAGTGAAGATGCCCTACTAATCCTCGGGGGCTACAAGGAGCAGCTGGACCCGCCAAATATTTTTCAAAGATGCGCATGTCGATCACAAGATTATGTCTGAAAATGTCTGTGAAGACTGCCAGCTGATCTGCACACACTCTGCCGGGATGCCATCAGGCCCCGGTGCCATACACATGTGCAGGGACGTTTCAAGACACTCTTGGGGCCCCAGGCGAAAAAAAATCTAATAAAAAAAACAACGCTTTTGACAGCACGCAAGTACCATGGGGTGTTCCTGAACTGTCATTGCAGTGGCCGTGTCATTGCAGTGCCCCCTCATGGCAACTCATTTAAGGGGCTCTCAGGTTGCTGTGGACCAATGTAAACAGCGGTCTTTTGGGGGCCCCCTACTAGCTCGGGGGGCCTAGGCAATTGCCTAGTTTGCCTGCCCCATTGTGACGCCTCTGCATGAGTGAATTGGGTTTGTAGTCACTGGTCTTGTCCTGTTTCAGTTTCTGCCTATGCTGATTGTATGAAGAGTTTGAAAAAGTCAGTATTCACCAATGCCTTTTAAAATATGTTCCTTTCACATCAATGCATGCTCTTTGCACAGAGCGAGGAGAAACTCGGCTATGAGCTAATACATAATAGTTATATTAACATGTATTCAATCTAAATGTCACACTATATGGTCTTTGGGCTCAGGTTTTCTCATGGATAACCTTTGTTGATTGACTGCTTCATATCTGGTTGTCAGTGGACAGAAAGTAGCTGCTTTCCATAGCATTTTAACCAGACCAAACATATACAAAACACCTACCTCGCAATGTGTGTGTATGTGTGCATGTGTGCATGGGTGTGTGTGTTTGTGTGGGTGTGTTTGTGGTTTCTGGCTTTATGCAGGCTTCTAGCTTTAAGAGGGTAATCCATCTCCATCACTTAAATGATTATCCCCATTAATCTGCTGTAAACTAATAAAGTAAACACCAGCACCCCTCCCTTCTCCCCTGCTCTAGATGGAGGTTCATTAAGTCTTTAGTACATTAATATGTCTTCATTTCCCCCCCAGCGTCCCCATCACCTGCTGCTGGGGGCCCCTGGGGACCCCAGTATATATTCTCTCCCTCTAGCTCTGTGTATGAAAAGGGGTGGAGAGATGTTGATGTGTGTGTGTGTGTATGTGTGTGTGTAGGTGTGTGTGTGTGTGAGGGGGGTCTTTGTAGCATATCACTGAGTTGAAGTGATGAGCTCAGTGGATTTAATTTTGCCGGGTGGGACTCAGATGGCCCTGGCGGTCGCCACAGTAATTTGACTGATCAGGTTATAGAATCATTGCTGCAGGTGATCAATCATTCAAGCTGTCACGGCGACTAGAGGCCCGGTCTACATGGAGCCGCTTGTAATTGGCACTGGATTGATGTGGCAATGTTTTCCATGAACGTTGAACAAAAGTTTGGTCAATTAAAGGTTGTTAAAAGTGCAACCACTCCTATACACACACAAACATGCACACATACACAAAGCATGAGCTCATCTTGCTCCCTCACTTGTGAGTGTGTGTGTTTGTTTGGGTATGGGTGTGTGTGTGTGTCAGTCTGTGTGTGCGTATATGTGTGTGAGAGACAGAAAAATGGGACAGTCAAACAGAAGAGGGTCTGGTCTGTTTTAAACTCGGACACTGTTTATATTATTGAGGAGTGATGCCACACTGCTTCTACTTATCACTTACTCAAACATATCACACATGGAGAGAGAGAAAGGTAGCGGCCCAGCTGGAGCATGAACTTATGGGGTTGTGAAATTACTTTATTGTATTTGTATTCTATTAAAGAATTAAATGTGGTTTTCGTTGCCTAGTTTTATTGCTTGTTGCAACCTCTTAATAGCTTTTCTTTCCAATACTACTGTGCCATATACAGCAACTTTAATACTTAACGTAGTGGAGTCAAAAAAAGAAGTGTGTGAAGTGCTGCTTAGGTGTGGAAAGGTATCTCCTTGGCTTCCTTAGCTAAACTATTGTCTGGTGACTTCACTTGTCTGCCTTAATTATGTGCCTGTTACCAGTCCATATTGATCATATAATTACCGGCCAACATATAGTAAGCAGCCTAAAGTCAACTGTTTTGTACTTGCCTAGATGAAGGCCTAAAGGCTGAAATGCTTTGACATGTTTTTAACTATGTTCCCATGACATATAGAATTATTTTTGTACTGTACCTGTTAATCTTGGTCTCAAGGAAATTTCACTGTCATTGGATCCACCTTTGGGGAGAGGAGTCATATGAGCTGAATTCCATATTACTGGAATCTTACACTAACAATTATAAAATGAAATATATGGCTATTACAAGCATCGATTAAAGAAGCCATGATATAAATTGTCTGTACTTCATGCTTTTTAAATTGTTCAGCCTGTAAGTGCACCAAATATTCAAAAGAAGGCCCCTTACTGTTCCTGGCTGAGAACCGAGTGGTGATATTATCACTTAACCATCAAATAGGCAATAATAATAATAATAATTAACACTGAAAAGATGTCTACGCTATAACCTTTTTAAAAATGTTCTAAATACTTCTAAATCTAAATCTAGCTGGTCTACTATGGTCTACTTTGATAGTCTCTATTATTAAACCAAATGTGTAAGCTTTGATACGCTAAGGACTAGAATGTCAGGGGTATTCTTTTTACACTGCACTAACTAAGTCTGATTGGGTTAGGAAGTTTCTTAGATGAAGGCATACAGGCTTTACACACATATGGCAGAAGGGGAATAAAAAAAATCTGGTTTTCATTACTTATGTGTTGTGGGCTATGTTTATTTAGGTGGAATAAGGCTGAGGTGAGGTGTAGATGTATGGAGACAGCAAGTAAAGAGAATTTAATGCCAGAACCCTCTTCTGATGAGATGGAGATGGCCACAGGCATGTAATGAAGGGAGCAACAGTTATGCACCAAGCGGAAGCCTAACATCCAGCTGAAAGGATCTGGTGCAGACAGCAGAGGAGTAAATGCTTATTAATAAAGTCTGTTAACTACACATCTGCAGACCAATTCCGAATTGTCTCCTGAGAAACTGCTTGGGCTTTTCTCAAGGAGTGCTGTCAGTTTATGTTCATATCCCTGGGAATGACTTTCACAAAGACAAAAAGGCATACAGCAGCCACGAGTTTGGAAGGAACTTTTCAGGTCGAGGGTTACGTTCAACCATAACTCCTGGATGAGTATGTTTCCCCAGCTTCCTGGAGCTGGTCGGAAGTGCTTCACTACATGCCTCTCAGGCCTGTCAAAGTTATAGAGATATTTATGGGCTAGGAAACATAGAGGTCATGCACTCTGTTAGCTTAAACTGATGCTGGAACATTAAAATATAATGGCCCAAAATGGGCTCCAACTCTGAAGTCTGCATTTTATGGCCCGGCCTGCAGCTGGCCAGAAGACAATCCAATGTTTCGGGATCACCTCCTGGTTGATGGCTGAGGTATAGTTCATACACACCACCTCCTCCATGTTAGCAGTTATAGTGAAAACCCAAAGTACCCACAAAATACATTTCTGATTTTTTATCACTTGTTATTTCATAACCCCAGTGATAAAGTGTTGTGTTTTAGAACGTTTAGTTTAGACAAGTTATATTGCGGGATTATGGCTCAAAGTAATAATAGCTGTACCAGTATCCAAAATATTCTGGACTTATTTTCATACAGTAGGAGGAAGTGAATGCGTGTTGTACATCTTTAAATACAGTCTATGGTGCTGAGAGAAAGTCTGAAAAAACAAAACAATTATACTGATCTATAAAATATCAATTGCCCTTTTTATTTGTCATTTGTACCTGTCTGGATTCTATTGGAAGGGAAACAGTTTTTTTTGTTTTCTGTTTGGTCACTAAACAGAAATCTTGCTGTACAGGATCCTGATCTGCTAAAATATAACTTTCGTGTTGTTCATATCTTTTAATCTGTCCAGATGCATTTAAACCAGACCTATCCGATGAAGCATGATTTTAATTACATGTGGAATTGATCTGATGATAGCAGAGAATTTGCTTAAAACTTACTTTGCAAATACTTCTACTAATATACAGTATTCATCTCTACATGGGCTGCAGTTACAGGTCTGCAAGAAAATGAAAACAGACCTACTGCATTCATCTTTTTTCCTATTTGAGATTTCTTTGCTTTTTTATTTATCCATGAAAGTGTATAGTCTAGGAGACATGTTAATGCAGTTTGTTACTTGAGGTTGATTTTAAGATGTGTATTAACCACTGAGATAAAAAGGAAGGAAGGATGTAGTTTCTATACCAATTTATAGATGAATTGCAGTGTATCTATGTGTTGAGTACTTTTTTCAGTTAGAGAGTTAGTTTCTGCATTGGCCTATGATCTATGACCAGAGTGCTTATTTTAGGTTTTGAGCCTCCATTGGCCAATTATGAGCTTACCTTTTGTGAAAAAAGTCCACGGACGGACGGACCCTCATGTAATCATGGAAATATGAAAAATAATCTTGAACATAAGACAATGGAAAAGAGCATTGGCTGCTGCACCAGAGTTTGTCAGTTATTGCAACAAATATCACCCTTCACCAGGTGGAAGGATATTTATTATTTTACCCAAGTGAATAATTTGAATACCTGTACCACCACTGCTTATTTGTTCTCATAAATAGTTTACTGGAATACTTCTAATATATCATCTTTTTATAATTATTCTGGCTGCTGGAGGGCACAGTCATTCGAACCCCAGTGTGTTTTGGAAGCCATTAGATGTTTTTGAACAATACACTAGAACTGTGAGTCATAAGAAACTTCTGGACAGAAAAACTATATACATATTTTGTGGGGTTTTCAGACACAGTCACAGACGATGACAATATGAAGGTCTTGATGATCTCTTTCCATGTGGAATTTGCATGCCTATGGCATGTCCGGATGGGTTTTTGTCTCTTCTGACTTAATCCCACAGTCTAAAGGCATGTAGATTGGAGAAAGGTTAGAGAGTCCTCCGTGTTTGCCCTGTGATAGGCTGGTGACCTGTCTTGGGTGTACCCTGCTACTTACCATGTGCCACCATTGTAATGCAAACGGGGAGAATACAGAGTCCAGCAGGATGATTCCTTCATCTCCCAGCTGCCAACAAGGGATGGATGGAGGAGACGTGAAAACAAGAATAGTCACTTGTCATCCCACCCGATCTGACACAGACTGCAGGAAGTACACACTCGACCCACAGAGACAGGCACACACAATGAGGATAGTAGGAGTTTTAGGGGCCTCAGGGTGCTGACAGGGGCTACCATTCACAAGACACAGTCCACCTGTTGGCCGTGTGTGTGCGTGTGTTGGTGTGTGTGTGTGTGTTTGTGCATCTGTGTTTGCGCATGTCTTGTGAGGACAAATTTTGGCTTAAAACCATCATTGACGTTTTTGAAGACCAGCCAAAATACCTCACAATTTCAAAATATTATTACCATTTTTTGTAGTGAAGGCTTGGTTTAGGGGTATACGGTAGTTAGAATTAGGTAATATTTAGATTTAGGGTAAGGATTAAGGTTAGGTATTTTGCTGTGGTGGTTAAGGTTAGGGAATAAGGATAAATGATCTATCAACACTTGCAGTAGCCTTGCTTTTCATCCAGCATCGATGCCTAATAACAATAATGGTGGCGATTGCACAGACACATTTGACTGATGGCTGTTATGTTATGCCCATGTGATAGATGGTGTTTGGTCTAAAGTCACAAATTCACACTGGCTCTAATGAATAATGGTATCACAAATCTGTTGTTGTGTCTATGACTTCAGACTCTAATGAAACGTGTTGCTTTTACTTCGAGCCAACAGTGATTAACTTTCCCAGGATGGTAACCTTAGCCCAGGATACACAGGGTGCGGTTTGAAAAAGTGTATTTAAATTCATTGCATGTTAGTATTATGACTCTCTTGCAGTATTCTTGGGACTCTAACTCAACCTTTAGGCAAGCCAAATTACTTGGAGGAAGGTAAAAAAAAACAACCCTCCACATTGACACCCCAAACAGGATTCCAATACTATTTTTTTTTTTTGCCTTGCCACATTAGTGTACAACATTATGAAGAAATGTGTAAATGATTATGTATCAGGAACAATAAACAAAAATAAGTGAACAAAATAATAATCTGCTTTTAATCATATGCTGATTGCACATAAAAGAGGTTGTGCCCAACACAAAACCCACAGTGGGGAGGTGTACCAAGGACGCTAAAGAAGAAGAAGTTGAAAACAGTGAGAAGAATTACTGGAGTCTCAAAGGTTTCAAAGAAGTGCTGTGGACATGATCAGAGTTCAATACATTTAGTTTCATGAGAAATAAACCCAAAAAGCTTAGGAAACCAAATGAAGAAAGACCACCTTTTATACCTCTTACTGGTGGAGTGTCTTTCAACAACTCAACAACTTATTGGTGTCAGATCATCTGGAATTCTTTAATTATATTTGGGAGAGTACCTGTAAGTCCTGTAACACATTTTTTTCTGAAGCATTAATATTTCCAAGCAATGCAATGCATACACACACATATGATGTATGTTTTCCCAACACCTATTTTTCCTTTTACATTTTTTCCTTTTACATACATATAACAATCACCGTTACAGGCAACAATGGGTCCAAGCCCCAACAAAAGTTTTTCCTGTAACTATTTTCTATTTTTTGCTAAATACCCACTTAACAGAGGCAGTCTCAGAAACCTCACTCTCCAGAGCTGACACGATTACTCAAATACCATGGGCAGCAAACATCCGCACCCTCTCACTCAGACTTTTGTTCCCTCTACACACCTCAGATCAATGATCCCCTTGCCAGCACCCCCTACCAGTCTCATATGTCCCCCTCCCACCTTAAATGTTCCCCACAGACCACAATAAGGTACAGAGGTATTAACTATTTGAACCTTCTTCTTCTTAATGTGAGATATATTTGTAATAAGTCTTTCATAATTCATGATTTTATTGTCTGAAAAGATTTGGCATCACTGAGACCTGGTTGGCCCAAGGGGACACTTCCACACTTATTGAAACGTAACCTCTTAGCTTTGCTTATTTCAATATCTCCAGGCCCTCTAAAAAAAAGGGCGGCGGGTTTAACAGTCTTTGTAAGCTGGGACTTAGCATGGGCCTTACTTCTGAAATTTCAGAATGCAGTCAAAGATGCCAGATCAACCTATTTATCTGTTCTTATGGTAAACCAAAATCCCAGAACCCTGTTTAAGATAATTCATTATAATGGCCCATGTGATTATTCTCTGAGCATGGTGCTGAGCTGCATGAAAAGTTCTCATTCATTTTGTAAAAACACACAGGTACGGACAATTTAGAGTCACCGATTAACCCAATTAGCCCAATTCACTTGTGAGGTGAAGTCAGATTATCCTGAGAGATTTTAGAAACTCAACACAGAAAGGCCCTGAACCCAAAACCCAGACCTCAACTTCAACTCCAGATATAGTATTCCGTCCTCAAAAGGCTGTGATGATGCCTATCTGCATTCTCTGAGTCCCTTAACTCTGCTTTTTATTATTTGGGGATATGACATCCACTATTGGACACATGTGCAGCTGTGTGTAGAAACATTTGCACTTTAAAGAGTTAGTTTAGCTTAAGTTGTGTGAGCCAAAACTGTCCATTTCCACAGCACTGATTCTTCAGTAAAGTAAGGGTCATATCATAACTCCAGGTTTTTGGTTTAACTTATTAAGCATTTGGGGTATTTTATGTTACTGATGAAAAGCGGCATAAAAGGGGCGCTGTGCTTCATTAAGTGTTTAGTCAATTTGATTGATCGATGCCAATATGGATCTTCCTCTGTGGAAACTCACACAAACCATCTGTAATCCTATTGTCATAGATCAGAGATAAGAGTGTAAAGAGGCTTTCTCATCAGCATTGAAACGTTTAACCTTCCGCTCTGAGAGCTCAGGCCAAGCATTCCCAAAAATTCCCAGCGTGTGCCACATTGAATCAACAAGTCCTCCCATCAACCACTCCATCTGTCTTCTTCAAGAGATCCACATCTTAAGGCCCGACTGACGTAAGCCCTTATATGGAAAAAGTAAGGAAACTTGGGAGCCAGTGGATATGTACTGTTACCAATGCACGGTTTCTCTGGTTGTCCTGACACTGATTGTATCTCTAAATAAAAGTGAAATGCCCGAAGATGGCTTGTGTTGACGGTCAAATACAACATCCCTGTTTGATCCACCATTTACTATTTACTATTTAATGATGTCAAAAATGTCAGTTCATCTAAAATACCCATAAAACCTTAAAAACACAAGTTCAAAACAACTCTGTGTAGCCATTTGGTAACTTAAAGAAGAAAAAAAAAACTTTCAAACGTATCTTAAAAGTCAAGATAATGATGTTACTTAACATTTCTAGTTTTTCATCTGTCCTTGGTAATTGATGTGCTTAACTTAATCTAGATTTATTTGTCATATATTTTTTGCATTGGATAGTAAATTCTTATATGTCAGTTGTTATATTCCCAAAGTGTCCTTGTGCATGAAATCAATAATGCCGTCAAAGTAAGAATAATGTGCAATAATAAAGAGATAAATAACTTCATCCCTGTTAATAGCTAAAATGTATTTAAACACTTATGGTGTTTCAGATTAGAAATGTTCTAATATACATGCATTCCATTTTACATTTAAAGTATATTTCTCCTGCCTTGTTTTTCATGAGAAAAATAGAGGCTTCCTCCCCCCATTACTGTACAGTCCTGGAAAAACTGTAATCCATGCTTTCATGACATCCAGTCATTTTCAGTAAGACAAAAAATGACTCTCAACAAACTCTAGTTTGCGATTAACTAGTTGTAGAATAATAAATTATATATAGCACACTTTCATTAACAGTTCAATTTCAGTTTTAAGTTTTCTTGTGGGTTACAGGGACAAATCCAGAGAAACAATCCCAGCGCTAGCTGCCTCGCATCACAGAGTGACATTAACTTCATAACTCGCTAGATAGCTTCGAGCTGGGTATGTTTTTAGCAAACTTCCATCATTCAGCATTCCACCTCTTTACCCCTCTTTGGATTAGCTGGGAATTCCTTAGAGTCCAGTACTTCCAAGGTGGTTCCTTTAAAAACAGTTGTTAGCATCAGGGTGGTTATGCCCATCTTAAGATACACTTAAGATAGAATTCCTGTTGACCACAGGCACTGGTGTTTAGTGTGTCAAGGCAACCTAGTTTCACAAATATTCGTGGGACTGTTATGAAGATGAATCTATTCATTTGTGGCCACAGAAGCGATTTGCTATTAAAAATGGTGGTATGGGGAGGGTTAATTGTTCTCCAAACACGTTATTCCAGCATCTGCCTGCACACAGATGGCATCGTTTTTTGCTGTCCTCATTTTTATTTCGGAAAACACAAGTTTCTCCTTGTTACTTGCATGACATCAACTTCCTTAACTTACTTTCATTGATTTAGATTTTGAAACAGAATAAACTTTTTTGTGAGTTTTAGAAAGCTGAAAGCGGTACATTACCAAGAACTCCCAGCTAGCAGCGAGCTTCTGCAATAACCAAACCGGTTTTTATTATGAAATGATATTTGTCATACCATCATAAAACAATGTAAACTTCGTTTGCAGGTCATTATGCATTGTAATAAATGTTTAAGGTAGTTAAGGAATATTGCAAATATCACTGTAAAATACAGCACGATTAAACTTATTTCAGGGTATAGACTTCCCCCCACGCATAGTTTGGGATTATGGGTAGTGTAGTGCTTTCAGCTTTGTAAAACTAACAAACACGTGGTTGTATCAAAATCCAAAGGGGAGAAAACACTTACTTAGGGAGGCAACAAGTAACAAGGACAAAGGCTTCTCTGACGCTGGCCGGGTAGTGTAGTGTTTTCAGCGACAGGAGCCCATCGTGCCTTGACGCAGTTCTGTGCATGAATGGAGTCGGGAGAGGGCGCCCAGAACAGGGGAACGGAATACATTGGACTGGATTGAAATCTTTATGAGTCTGATTAAGACGCTAAAGAAGACCTATGAGTAAATATAATGGTAGCTCCGTCTGTACAAAATAATGGGGAAAAAAACGTTGCAGTGTGTGTAGCAGGTGCGTGCGTGGATTGATATTAAATAGAGAGAATCAGACAGCTCAAAATAATGTATTCTGTACAGTCTTGCTGGTTGATTGCTGTATTAGAAACATCCGTTTTTTGAAATGTCAGTGTAAAGCACAATATTTAGAGGAACACCCCATTTCCCTACCTACCCGTAACCCTTGGCTGGCGTCGTCACAGAGTTGTGTTTACTGTGCATTAATATACCGTCAGATTGTACTCTCCAAGTTGCACATTTCTCGGTCTGCTTCATCGTCAGAATTCTCATTAGTCACGTGAACCGGATTTTATTTTATCCAGGAGCATGACCAGAAACACAACATAAGGAACATCATTTCAACGTATAAAGTGCTGAGAAGCCCAGCTATCAAACCGACATGAAGTCAGATCGATTGCAAATGAATATTGTCGACGCAGACTGTGTGCGCGCAGATGCTGAACTAACGTGTGTGGAGAGCAATTAAGCCTCCCAATTGAAATACAGTGGTTTTTAATACGTGGCCAGGACCCCCACACCACCATTTCTATTGTTGAAAGTGAAAAGTGACAATACAACATGCGCCAGAACGTGCCTGAGCTTCATTCAGCTTCATTCAAGTTACATTTTCTTCACTATCAAAGTAATTCGCCGAGAGCATGCTACGGAAAGTAGTTTACGTGTTATAAATTATCTAATAATTGTTGATTTGGCTAACATCATTGTCCAAAGTGTGGGTTCACATTGCTGCTTTATCAGTACATACTTACAGCTAACAGTGTTATCATTCATTATTTACACTACTGCAGTCCCTTATGTTGCTGGTTTGTGCCCCAGTATAATAAAAATTTAATAAAATACAACCATAGTTATTATGATTAACTTATCTAAATTATTCCTGGCTTGTTTAAAGAAAAAAAATGTGATTGCCATGTGATAATAATTCAAACACTGTATTTGTTGTAATACATAAAGTAAGGACCAGGGGTAGCTATCAATAAACACATTTACTATAATCTCCAACACAGTCCCTTAGAATTGAAGTTTCTATTTTAAGTATACAGATCAAATAGGCAAATAATGAACAACACACCCTCACTATCGAACACTTAATTGCACGATCATTAAACGTCGGTCGTCGGTATCAGTGATAGTCGCTCTTCCATCTCTCTACAATATTCATTATTGGATAGGCTACTGTGTGTATTCAAATTTGATTTTGGTCAGTTGACCAATGAGAAGCATTGAAGGCATATCAAATATTAATACATAACTGGCCCGTGTTAAGTAATTATGTCCCGGTGGCTTTAAAAAGGAGAGGAAATAATTTGTCATTTAATTGTTGAGTGTTCGTTTGTGGGCCATTTTCGTAAATAGAAGACACGTATTTGCACAGATGCGCTCGTTATTTATGACCCAGGATGAAACATAGTTAAATTTGTTTTTGTACAATAAATATCCCCTAAATAAAAAAAGCTGCTGCAGAGTCATTGATCATTTCCGGATTCATTAATAGTTTTAATGAATGTAGCCTAATGTCATATAATGACGTGTCACTTATTTGCATTATTAAAATGACACTTGATCTCTGGGGCTCTGTGGGTTTTAGTCCTGGAAAGATTTCGTGAAACACACTAAAATTATCCAACAGTATGTTGACCTCTGTTTTGTTCATGTAAAAACTAATGAAACGCACTAGTGTTTGCAGCATATCATCACTCTAAAACATGAATTAATAATAGGGCAATATTTGAATATTTAAACATCACTCATTATTTTTCACTGATTTATATTGAGCCACTCAGGGCCATTAGGCCAATGTATTAAGGTTCCACATTTCTGCAGTGAAATACCGACCAAGTTGTATAAATTGTACTTTTTTATAAGCTGCAAAGGTTCTCTAAGATTTGAATTATTAGTGCTATTTGTTAGTTTCAGCTCTATAATGCCAGTGTTGTCATCAATTGCAAACGTTAAACACCAACATTCTGCGAACCTCCCTGACTAATACAGAAGAGATACCGTAAACAACCACAAATACATGTGAAATATGCTATTCTGCTTTATTATATTTCAATCTATGAACTTAATATTTATTCTCATCGTAATGCGGATTTTCACTGTGATGAAACATAAATCATTGTATTTAAGATTTCTTGAATAATAATTAAAAAGGCTCACTTCAGGAGTTGACAGACCATCAACCGGACAAGAGACAGCAGGCACTGAGGAGAGTCCCGTTGACTTGTGTTTTGTTGAGTGATCTTGCCCACCTGTTTTATGACGTGTAGGTCCATAGCCTTATACGGGGGGGCGGGGGGGGGCATGTAAGGAGAAATGCACTCGTGCTCTTGAGCCCACTAGATAACAATCGGAGCACCAGCAGAGGAAGCGCAGACGGAAGTGTCCGTGGAGCGGCGCGGGGAGCAAGTTGCGTTCCTCGCCCCGGAGGCTGAGGTGGGGGGTGGGGGCTCGCAGCAGCAATGGATCACATAGGGATACTGGGGGCGCATCTGCAGCAGCATGCGCACGTGGAGCCGATCAGCTTTGGCATTGATCAGATCCTCAGCAACGTGGAGCAAAGCTGCATGATGGGCACAAGGATGCACGAGCCGGACTATGGACACCCGGCCTACAGCTGCAGTGCGAGCGGCGGCGAGGACGGAGACAGCTTCGCGTGCGCTCATAGTGGATACAGCGGCTCGTGCGGCGGGGCTTATCACATGAATATGGGAGTGAATTTGAACGGAACTAATTTGAACGGCGCCGGGGTCATCCGTGTCCCCGCGCATCGGCCTTTGAGCGGCGGGAACAATTCCTTACATCCGGTAAGCGGGACCATAAACAACCTGACCACTCTCACCTTTCCATGGATGGAGAGCAACCGACGCTACACTAAGGACAGGTTCACAGGTAGGATATAATATAATATAATATAATATAATATAATATAATATAATATCATATAATATCATATAATATCATATAATATCATATAATATCATATAATATCATATAATATCATATAATATCATATAATATAATATTGAATACAGCACATATAGAGGCCGCAAATTGTAAACCCACGCGTGTGGTTGTGTATGCGTGCGTGTGTGTGTGTGTGAGTGAGTGAGAGAGAAATGCTCCCATGCATACACATATCGACACAATATCACTTCACATGAGGAAATAATGAATGAATTATGATGGAAAATGTGTTCAATCTAGGATAAATGTCTTTACATTCTTGGCATTGAGCTCATTCACTTTTATCGAAGAGAACAGAGGCAGGGACCGAAATGGTCCGTTATGAAAACACAAAACATTTAAATTATGATTATTTTATTATCATTATCTTTATGGTTTGAATGCACTTATTGTAAGTCGCGTTGAACAAAAGTTTCAGCCAAATTAAATGTAATGTAATGCCATAACACAACAAGAAAACATAGTATTCTGTTTATTGTGAGAAAAACATTTCAATGAATAGAAAGAAACACAGTTCTCCAAAGGTGTCGTGGCGCAAGAGTATTTTACAAAAATGAATAATGCAGTGGTACTAGCATGTCAGTCCTACATACTGTGTTCTGAAAATAAGACCATAAAACGGATGTTGTTGTTATTTATTGGTGGTTGACAAACACTTGT
Organism: Colistium nudipinnis; assembly: GCA_016785305.1. Taxonomy (NCBI): domain Eukaryota; kingdom Metazoa; phylum Chordata; class Actinopteri; order Pleuronectiformes; family Rhombosoleidae; genus Colistium; species Colistium nudipinnis. The sequence goes on along the minus strand of JAFBJU010000111.1, from coordinate 190,105 downwards.
TGGTGCATTACTGCGACAACTTCAAATTTCGACTTATGTTTGAAATCTGTTTCTGTTGTAAATAGGATTTATGTCTTGTTCTTTGATTCATTGAGAGCTGTCGCCCTTGCTAAGCTGCTTCTCTCTCAGTGTTGTCCACTTTTTTCTGCCTGCACATTCTACCCTGCTTTGAACTGCAATTTCCTCTTCCTTTCTGCCCTGCCCCGTGCTGTCCAGTGTCCCTCACACCCCTCACTGTAACACGTCGTGTAGGTCATCCTTATCAGAACCGGACACCTCCCAAGAAGAAGAAGCCTCGGACGTCCTTCACGCGCCTGCAGATCTGTGAACTGGAGAAACGCTTCCATCGACAGAAGTACCTGGCGTCTGCTGAGCGTGCTGCTTTGGCCAAAGCCTTGAAGATGACTGATGCTCAGGTCAAAACCTGGTTCCAAAACAGACGTACCAAATGGAGGTGAAATCATGCTTCATTTGACGCGATATTGTCTGTTTGCCTTCTACAATCTCACATGATATAGTGAGTTTTGAGTATTGTTTTGAGACCCAGTTAGAGCGACCGTACTTTTCAGGGGCTTGAAGTCCGTTGTGTTCCCAAGGTGAGAAGAAACCAACAAGAAAGAAAGAATTACAGTCACGTGATAGTTATAGCCAGACGAATGCATAATATGAGGATTTTAATGTATTGCAATTTAAACTAACATGGCAATTGTATTATTAGGGGCACTAAATGCATCTTTGAACTAAATTGTAACAACATATAAGTGATAAATAGGAATTTGTCAGTTTCACGTACACCAAGTTGAAGCTATTTTAGTCTAATACAACTAAATTTTTATAATAATGGAAATTTAATGAGGAGCCAATTTACCTCTACGGTTGCTTTAGAGGATTAAATGCAACTGAATGAATTAAAAGATATACATATTATATAATCTAGAATTATGCACATTGTCCCGCACAAACATACACATGCAAACACACAAGTCGAGGTAAATGTGTCCTCTGCATTTAACCCATCTGTGGCGCATGCAAGGCCACAGAGCAGTGGACAGCTGAGGGTATCCGGGGAGCAGATGGAGTGAGTGCATTGTACATGCGTATTAGAGGCGGACTCTTTTGTGTTAGTGGGGGGGAGTCTGCCTCGACTGGGCTTCGAACCGGCAACCCTCTTGTCCGATGCATGTCTCTCTCGCCACTAGGCCACCTACCGCAGTACTTTCTGCAGTAATTAAAATCATAAAAGTAACTTAGTTTGAGAAGGGTGCATCCAATTAACTGAACTGAGTGTCTAGATAAAATGGTATGAATGGGTGAAAAAAAAAGAGTATTACACAAAGGGACAATACTGTAGCTGGTTTAAAGGGAGAATGTTGGAAAAGGGAGATGCATTCATTGGTAGCTATTTTTAGACAATTAAAACAATTAAAGCCCAAACATTTTCATCAATTAAGTAAACTTAATTTTGGACCTATTGCATTAGTTCAGCAAATGTTGGATATTTAGTTGTTTCTAAATCCGTTAATAATAAAATGTTATATTTACATAAATAACCCAAAGTACAATGCACAGAACCATTGGCCACTAAAAAGCGTCAAAGTATTTTGTATTATTTGTCAGAGGTCCTTCAGAAATTGCAGTTTTTTATATGGTAGTAAGGAAGGATGGAACATGTTTTATGGAAGAAAAGCTACTTTTATTTTATGTACTCTACTTAAAAGTAAAAACAGATTGCAGCGACGTTGCTTCTCCTGAATTGTTCCTTCAGTTTTTAAAAATATTAACATTTCACTCTGCTTTTATTTTGCTATGTCATTGTATAGGCCTATTGTTATCTTAACCAATTTTTATCGATTTTGAAATACCGAATATTGAACAAATTTACATGGTATAAAAGCCATGCATAGTGGATTAGGGATAAGTCTGGATTTATCAGAACACAGAGGGCCCCTTCAGAGAAAAGTCTACAGAAGATTACCACAAACCACGTATTAAAGCGTCCACCAACGCTGTTCCGGTATAATCGCATAGGCTGCTGGGGGAAAAAAGGCCCCTCGGTCTTTGTATGCTTTGGTGAGATGTGTGAGCTCTTCAGCGTTTTATTGATGTGCAGGAGGCAGACGGCAGAGGAGCGGGAGGCAGAGCGGCAGCAGGCCAATCGGATCCTAATGCAGCTGCAACAGGAAGCTTTCCAGAAGACGATCACCCAGCCGGTTACCCCGGACCCGCTGTGTCTGCAGAACAGCTCTTTGTACGCTCTGCAGAACCTGCAGCCCTGGACCGAGGACACCGCTAAAATCAGCAGTGTGTCGGCTTGCGAGTAGAGCAAAAACATGGTTAGCTGCTATCCAACATGATGTTAAAGGGAAGAGACATTATCTGGTAGTTATCAGGTCAACCTCCTGCTGTTCTTATCATGCACTGCTCAACAGTCTGATGTGGATCCCCAAGAGCCCTGAAGTGAACGTTTTTTCTTTCTCCAAACCTGCACAGACCAGACAACAGAAATGACACGCCTGGGAACATTTCAGGCATGATGAGAAGAGAGCCGCACAGGCGAATACAGCTGCGCTTGTGTTATATTTAACCCATGAAGGACTTTGTGTTTCATAAACAACACATTTACCATTTATCGGCCATGAATCCATTGCAAATTAACAGAGCACTTATTGTAGCAGATTTCACACAGACACTCATTAAACACATCTGAATGAAAACGGGAAGGCTTACATCAACTGTTGACCATTTTGTCATTTATACGTGTGGACCTACAGTATATGACCACCAAACATTTCCTAACTCATATTTATATGCAAATGTTTTACAAACGGTATTTTCTTATTTCTATCTCTTTGTGAACGATTGTTTAAGCGGTGGAAGTCATAAGGTCACAGGGCAAATATAATCTTACCTTTTTCCTTGTGTACTTCCGCGTGTGTGTGTGGGGGGGAGGGTCGAACATGATAAAACGCATAAATAATGCTAATGTGATTTGAAACAGAACACTGACATTTATTTTATCCCTTCTGAGTTAAAATGGAAAATCTGAAAATGTAATAAATACATCTAGGAATAAGCATTTTCTTCCTATCAAATGTTTGTGAAATTATCACGTTTTAAACAGTACAGTACATAAAACAATGCACTAGCGCCTATTTAAAAATGTTAATTAATTAAAGCTTGGTATAATAATATATAAAAAAAACTTAATGTGCCGCCTCAGTTTAGGAAAATAAAACACTTTTGTATCTTTCATAGTAACAGTATAAAGCAACAGTGCAGCACCAACTGTATGCTTACCAACTGTATGTGATTGCTACAAATTAGTGTAATACTATTGTTATTATTTTGGTTGTGATGAATCTGATAATAAAAGTCGAAATCCAGGACAATTTACTGTTTATAGATATTTTTCACAAATGATAGAATTTGAACGTTTCAAATGAATCCTAAACCTTGACAGAAAACAAATACTTTGATAAGTTTGGCAGTAATGTAAAATATTTACTGTGTACAGATTTGATGCTTTTCTTTGTCTTGTGTCAAATATGTTTGGGCTTTGGAATGTGGATCAGACAAAGAAAACATTTGAGAACATCACTTTAGAATGTGAAATCTTTTCATTTTCCCAATTTGTTGTCATTTAATAAACAACCTCATTTATTGATTTAAGCATCAGATTAATACTTAATACTGCTCCTGACATTTTTATATGTATGTTATGTGTCTCTATGTCAGGACAGTGCAGATTTAACTGTGTCACCATTTCAACTGCCATTCAACTTCATCACTCTGTTTATTAACTCTGTAAAGAGGGGACCTTATTTCACACACAAATATGTATGTATTTATGTATTGATGTGTCTATAAACATTATCTAATGCAAAAGCCACTAAATGTATGAGTTTGCCAGTATTTGTTACATGTTCTGGCAAAATCACTCACCTTGTTAGACATTACTTATTTCGTCTTTTGTCTTGGGGACCAAGGCCGGTCCTAATGAGGTGTAACATGTTTTTTTTTTTAATGTGAATTGAGGTTAGGTTAGGGTTAAGGTTAAGTGCAAACCTGTGTCTGTGAATGTGTCTGTGTGATGCGATATTCTCCAGGACTGCTTTCTAAAAGCTTGAGGAGGAATGCAAACAAGCATTTCTTCCTCCACTCCGAAATACCATTGTTTGTCTGGGCTACACTGGAACCTCCTGAGAGAGACAGATTGACAGGCACACATCTTACCCTAGGGACGTGGCAGTCGCTTGCGGATAAAGCAAGTTGAGAAACATACCAGCATATATTTTTGGTATTTAACTTACACCGGAAGACAGCTGTCCTCTGTCTGTGTACTTTCGATCAGTCTGATTTTACTGTGTCCAATAATTTAGGGAATTTAGGTCTTGTGATATTCTAGGCTACAAACGTTGTGACTTTGTGAACCTTTCCAGGTTTGACTTTGCCTCCCTTGCTCTGCAGTAAAAAAAAATATATAGCTCTCCAGGCGCTTGTTTGAAAAATAGGATTTACAGTCAATGTTCACCTGCTCATTTTTGTCAACAAACTCCCTGTTAACACTGCCAACGTCATCTGCACTTAGTCAGCACTCTGTTGGCAACAGCACTCTGTAGGCTACACCTCAATCAAGTGGCTATGCAGTAATCCACTGTTTCTTGCAAATATAGATCAGGAGTTTGTTCACAGCACAGTTTCAAACACAAATGTGTAGTTTCTAACCAGAATGGCGAGTACAAAAATGAAATAAGAAATAACATCAATGATGATGACTACGATAATCAAATAAGTCCTGCAAGAAATCCAATCCACTATAAGTTGCTGTGTTTCCCTCTACTGGTGTGTGATAGATACTGCACTGCATCATTCGTCGCTGGTTGATGATGAAAACTGCGTAAGTAAGCCTCGACAAAAGTGTCATAACAGCGTCTTTATGTTTGCGTGTCTCAGAGTTAGATACATATAAAGGTCGCCAGCGAGAGAAAGCGCCAGACATGTCTGTCCTGCTCTTTGCTTCAATGCAATGCGTTTCTTTGGGTCGAAGGGCGGACCGGGTGTTAATAGGTGAGCGCTTGCTTGTGGACGCCATATCTGCATGTTTATTGTGTTCTCGTGTTACACTCGTCTGGAACGTGAGTATAACACGTAGTTCATAGTACATAGGTCCTATATGTCCACCTGTCACTGACTACATAATCCTATGTAATCTCTTTGGCCTTTATTCTCAAACTGTATCCTCTTCAGGTTGTGCACGAGCAGCCAGTGGATCAGTGACGAATAAGGAGACGCTGAAGAAAGCTAAAACCCCACAGGGTCGATTTGACCTCCCGGAAGAGAAGGGGAAAGATGTTCTGCAAAGTGAGGATGACGCAGTGTTAGACCTTTTGTATTTGGTTTGGAAAACAAATTGCTAAAAGATGTTTGTATGAATAATCTTCTCCATTAGTTTGTCAGCAGCAGTTTGCCAGCATCAGAAATCACATTGGTTATTGTTACTATCGCTATCAAAGTTCATTCTTTGCTTTGCTCAGAGTACTTCAGTAAAACAGTTCTGAATTAATGTTCACTCACTAGCGTTTTACAGAACTTGAACCATGTTTCTTTTTCTCTTTTGTCATGTTACAGTGTTGATCTTTGGAATTTACAACTCCCATCAGCTAGAGAAAACTGTGATTGGAAGCACAGGACGAAATTAGCATTGAGGGTGTGAAGAAAAAATATTTAAAGGATTAAGCTGAGGGTCAGAGCTAACAACATTAGTTTGGGCTTGGTGGAGCTAATAAACTGCACACTGTTTGTATCTTTGTTTACCAGAGTTCCCTGATGATGTCAACCCTTTAACCAAGGAGAAGGGTGGTCCCCGGGGTCCAGAGCCCACCCGTTATGGAGACTGGGAGAGAAAGGGGCGCTGTGTGGACTTCTAGTTCCTTATCCGTAAATCTGTGTCACATTTCTATTGGAGCAAGATACTTCTTGTACTCAGATGTACTTTAAAATTGTTGTGGACATTAATTTTGTTCATTTTGTTGAAAAATATAGGCAAAAAATGTAGGCATGATCAATAAAAGGAATAATGGTCGGATGTATAAGTCCTCTATGTTCAACTATTGATGTACTGTAAATATTATAGCTCAAACATATCAGCATGCCACTTAATTGCTCAGGTAAAGCATGATGTTTATACAACACAACACCTTTTTGTTTTGACCATCATTCTTAATAATAAAGCCAGTGTAAAGGTCCCATTCCAAATATGATGTGTATGCAGTGTGCTGAGGATTGCCTGTGCATGGTAATATATCATCTGTGCTTCTTGTAAGTAGCTACATTTTTTGGCAAATGTGTGCCATCAAATTCATTCAAGCAGCCAAGGCAAATCTAGTGCTAGTATGAATCAATGTACTTAACAAATGAAAGCCATCAGTTGTTAAATAAAGATGCATGCATTTTGTATTTTCCTCACTAGGTGGGACTAAAACATCACATCCACTCCACTCTTATTTGTCAGCACTAAACTCAGATTGTGTATTATCTTAATAGCAGTCATTCATTTTTCCATGAGTGGGTAAAATCGTTTCAAATAATATTTTGTCCTCTTGTCAAACCTAGAAGTAAATGCATATTCTAGTTCTCTGTGTTGAGGGGAATGCTTCCTCAATCTGAGGTGGCATTAAGCCTGACTCAATCATCTCAACTTCCTGCTCAGAGCCAGGATATACGTACCAACAATGTTAAGTTAACAACCATTGTTAAGTAATGTCCATACCTTTTTGTGGCTGGTTGTGAGATGGTTCTGGTATGTGGTTGTCATTATAAATGAGAATTGGTTCTCTATTGACTTACCTGGATAAATAAAGGTTAAATCAAATAAATCAATAAATATATATGCATGTGGTGAGAACTGTAATTTTACTTTCAACTTTGCCTTTATACTACACATTTAGGCTTGTCTGGATTTCTGGTCCTGTATTTGAGCTTTTGATATTCAAATGTATGAAGTGTACTGTAGTAAGGTTTCTGTTTTAATCTTTTATCTAACCAGCTGCTGTATTACCTGTGTTCATGCTCCTTATATTTTGGATGCTTTTGCTATATTTGCTATTGCCTAATGTTTTTGCTCTCTTTTTTAATACTATACAATACAAGAAACTGATTTTTTGCATTCATTTGTCAAATCAGGAATCAGTTGTTTCAATATAGCTGAGAGATATGTTGCTTCCATTTTTTTCTTCTTATCAGGCAAGCCTGATAAGCCTGACTGCTGTTAGCTACCAAAATGAAATCATCCAAGCGATTTGTCAGACTTTACACTTGTACTTTTTTCTGTTGGCCCACTTTTGTGATTTTTTCCCCTAAAACTGTATCACCAGCAAGGGTCTGGAAATATATACTCTGTTATAGGTTTGTACTTAGTCTCAATTTCAATAAAGTTTGAAAAAAAATGTGAGGCGATTGACCATAAAGTCAGTATAAAGGCGCACTCCAAATCTGGGGGGCTACCGGTTTGACCACGTAAATACACGAACTTCACCTTATTTCGAAAGCAGTCAGGCTCCGTTGACAACTCACAGCGATCAGCCGTGACATTAAAACCGTCAACTGTTTTTTATGCTGTTGTTATGTTATCGATTAATTTAACCGAGCGAAATGACCGCATCTGAGAAGAAAGGCGTGAAGGCCACACGGTCGGAGGAAGCAGGCTAGGGTCCACAGTTTTTACAACGGGACGTTCAGCCCAGAAGAGGTGCTATGTGAGGTACAGACTCTAAATATATGTTATTTGTGGGACCACAATCGACACTTCCCAACAGGAAGTACTGTGAGTTTATGTAAACGGGAGTATGGCTCGTTGAAAGCCAAATAACTGATATAGGCCCACGTTGTTCAGGGATGTGTGCTTTGTACTCATCTCTCAGATGTCAGTCTAAACGAGTTTAATAGACGTACAATGTTTCATGGCGGTGAAATCCAAAAGCCCAAAAATATCACCGCTGCCACTTCACTCGTCACAGCGCAGCAGTCGAGGTTGCGTCTGTGTCACATATACAGCTGTACAGTCATCAGTTGGATATTTGGAGTAAAATACGGTGCAAAATTAGCTTTTAACTGACTGTAGTGAGGTGACTTACAACCCTGCAGGCTACAGTAAAGCTCACCTGTGTTTGTTGCCATGGAGACCTCCACACTGTCCCCTGTGTTTATGTATGTCTGCTTAGCTCAGTGTTGATGGCTTACATGGAACAACAATGTCTGTGCATTTTCTGGCATACGTGCAATAAATAGCTCAGTAAACCACTGAGTTGATGGTAGGCCCACACATTGGGACTGTGTAATTCTTATAATGATTGTAAATAACCATAATCAAATTAACATTTTTATTCAAACTGGGCTTATGGCACATTGACTACCTCTTTTTTTTTTTAATGCAGTCGTTGATAAAAGTAAATTCGAATTTGTGTGCATATTGATTATATATAGAATAAGGCAGACTTATGCCGAAAAAAATACCACTACTGTTGTTGTAGTCATGTGATCATATTGTTTGTGTTTGTAACTTTATATGGGTATGTAAATGAATGGTACACTTCTTCTGGTCATTCTAGGATGCCGGTGAAAACAAGGTTGTCTCTTATACTGTGTGAGTGTAGGTCAAGATTGATCTCATTCATGTCTTGTTAAAAGATATAATGTCCGGGAAGTAATGGAGTTATGATTTTTTTTTGTAAGTGTTTGTTATTTTTAGCTAAATTCCAAATTATTGCATAGCTGTTGTAATTCCTTATGTAGTATCAAGTGTTAGTAAAGTAATATTAGAGTGTATTACTGATTAAAAGTGTTTGGAAGGGGGGGCAGCCCTTCCTGGTGTTATTAGGTTTGATGATGTCAGAGCCTATAGGGTTTTCCTTGTTTTTATATATATATATATATATATATGTATGTGTATGTATGTATGTATGTGTGTGTGTGTGTGTGTGTGTGTGTGTGTGTGTGTGTGTGTGTGTGTGTGTGTGTGTGTGTGTGTGTGTGTGTGTGTGTGTGTGTGTGGGGTTCTTCCTCAAGAGGATTTTTTTCAGTGTGTTGCACAATACATACATCTGTATACATATGTGGGACTAGAATATTCTAGGACTATTTAGCCCCCTCCCCACGCTACCACCGACACTGCTCTCTGGCGGCGAGAACACTGCCTTTGTGGACCACACACTCAAAATCATGCAATCACTGCACCTTCAACCATAACACTTGAGAGATTACGGACCAGAGCTATGGCAGAATATTTATATATCAAACATAAGGTGTAATGTTACCAGGATTACAATCTTCTTTAACAGACAGATAAAACTAGCTAATATGTGATCATAATTATTGAATTCTTTATTTGTTCTGCCTTGCAGGAGAATTGTTTCGGTGCTTAGTGAAGAGAGCACACTGATATGAACTTCTTGACCAGACCAAGGGAGGATATGATCCCCCAGAGTCTCATCCTCTCGCAGCTAAACATCTCAACTCCCTCAGCCTCCTGCAAAGACCTTGGTTCAACCATGGCTGTCTCAGAGCTTAGGGGCAGGGGGTACCATGAAGAACCCACTTTTAGATCATCTCCCTCTTGCAGCAAATCAGCTCAGCCAAACCCCTTAAGCTCCATCTCGAAAGACCAGAGACTGAACCCTCCACTCAGATGGCCAATGAACTCCGACTTCCTGAATCCCACTTACACTCCTCTCTGGTATTCAGCGCCAGGCCAGAGAGAGGGGAGAGGTCCACGTGGGGGCAAGCGGTGCTCTTCTAGAGGACACTCGAAAGCAGACCTGACATCGCCCCACAAGGCAAACCACTGGGCCTGTGCCATCCCTGAAGATTTGCCTCCATCCCAAGACAGACACTGTGCAAACTGGGACCCAAACAGGGAGTACCAGGCTTTGTTGGACTACACTTACCCTCTAAATCCAGGACAGGTGATCAGTGAAGTGAAGCCCCAGGGGCACTCTCTAATGCACGCAGACCTGCAGGACTCAGGGATTGAACTTGACCACCATTGTAGTTCCACCAGCCTGACACAGTTGGACTGTTCTGTGAATAGCAAAGGGCAGACCAGAGAAAGAAGTAATCTGGGTTGGGATCCTAGATCTCCCGATTTGCCAGCATCTGCCAGATCCTCATATTGTTTTCCATGTGATACTTTGCACTCCCTAACAGACCCCGTGCATTTGTTCTCAAACTATTTGGACTCCAGTAAGGAAAGAGGTGGACTAAATCATTATGAGAGTGGCAATGATCACGCACTGAATTCCTCCACCTCATCCATTTTCATCCACTCTACGAGGGTCCTTTCTAAGCAGATGTGTGGGCGTGGTGAAGTTGATGAAGAGTTCTGGCCTCTTCCAAATCAGCTGAAGGAGCTGCAGCTGCTTTCCAAACAGGTTTGTGCTGTGCAATTTTGCATATTGAAACCCACTTCAAGTCAATGATACTATGACTTACATTGGTGATCACATTTCAAAGAATATGATTTTTCATTAGTACAGTGACTTAAACAATTTAAACTAAGAGAAGGAACTGGCAGGCAATTTTGCAAATTGTGAAAAGGAACATTTGACTGCCTTAAAAGCAATATCTCTTTTCTTAATTTTGCGAGGTCATAATTAGATTTGAAGAATTGGAATTAAATTCACGGATTGAATCCATCCATTTATTCATCTAATAATCATCAATTCATTACTGACTGTGAGATTTTACATTTAGGTTAGAATGGCCAGTATAGGCTGGGTTTGAAGCAGTTAAAAGCAAAAAGTATAATTGCACAAGGAGGCCAATAGCGGGTACTTGCTGAGATGTCGCAGCAACACACAGTGAAAGCACTATCAGATTTCTTTTTACTTGCAGAGAACAGCAAAATATGGATATTTTTAAGCGCCACCAAAATGGGGAGAGAGTTTGACATTTGGGCAGCTGCACACAGTTCTACATGCAATGCAACAAATAATATTTTTTCTTCAAAGTATAACATAATAATATTTTGAATATCATATTATTAAATAGTAGTAGTGTGTTTTGGATAGTTGTGAAATAGTGTGACAAATTAAACAATGGGGCAATTGTTGGTGTAGGATTTAGAACATCTCAGGATGCATTTCAATGTTGATAATTGGTGTTGATATTTTATTTGAGACTACTAGTTATGATTTTTGTGTCTTTATTGAATTTAAAACCATATTTACATTAAATAAACCTTGTTTGCAGAGATTGTTCACTTCATAGTTGAGGTATATTGCGTCCTGTTCTCCTAACCAGATATACACATTGTGCTGAGAAAACTGAAATGCAGCTCAATATTGAATATTGAAAATAAATGGATTTTAGGACTTGTGAGATGATGACACCTCCTGAAAATCTAGCACATAAAGGTATTTCCATTGGAATTGAACACGAATTAGCAGCTCTTAAACAAAAGTATGCCTCATCTAAGGGGAAGGACAATGGAAGGACACATTGACAGTGGATCATGTTTTTCAGCTGTAATCTTTGCTCAACATAAGACTGAAAGTATGTGGCCTCTGTGCGCAGGTAGGGGAAGTGACGGCCCAGTTGAGTCAGTCTGTTACAGCCAGCTTGGAGTCTCTGGAGCCAGGCACCACCTCCGTCCACTCTAACACCCTGCCTGAGAAACGGGAGGATGGAGACAAAGGGAGGAATCACAAGAGTCCAGACACAGAGAGGGGAGAAGGTGAATTGTGCAGAGAGGACAGGAAAACAAATCGGAGAGGTATCCGCTTTATACGTATTATCTGGGTGGTTTAATGTGTACCTGGGACTTCTGCCTCTACACCAGTAAAGTGGAGAGTATACTTTGGTTTGTGGCACTTTCGTTGAACCTTCCAAAAATCCATCCACTTCCCTTCCAGCTGGCCACAAGGATTCTGAGGCGGTGAACCAGACTTCTGGAACACGGGTGGATCCTGTCGGAGTCCGGCTGAATGAGTCCAGTCTCAGGAGGGTCGAGGACCTGGTGGCGCAGCTGTGTGGACTCATCCAAACAAGTACCCACAGGAACAACCAGGAGGACCAAGAGCAGAGTGATTCCCTTATGCGACACATACAGGTAGACGCCAAATCTCACCTGCCTTCACATTGACACAATATTTTTGACTGCATGGGAATTTTTAAATCTGCTGTTTTAGAGTGATAGATGTAACTACAAGATATTGGGCATGTTGAAGGTCTTCTGTTCACACCTGGAGCAGTTCATCCATCAGCTGTACACATTGTCAGAAAAAATGGAGCTGCTCGCTCCCCCCAATGTGGACATCAACAGTGTCCAATCATCCTTGGCTGAGGCTGAGTATCATGTAAGTACTGAGCCTCGCCACTTTCTTTTGCGCCAGAGTGTTGCAGACAACAGACTCTTCTTCACTGGCTGGGCAGACATATTGACAAGTTTGGGATAGGGCAGTCAATATTTTATTTAGAAATCACACTTTCATTTACACATGGGAACACATAATGTACACATGTAACAAACTACCACCAATACAACTTTAATGACCTGCATCTACATCATCTACATGATCTACAGACAATGAATAATTGTGGGTTTTTTTTATTCATTAAGAATTGCACATCGTCCCACACAACATGCACATGCAAACACACAAGTCAGGGGAATTTGTCTTCTGCATTAAACCCATCTGTGGCGCATGCAAGGCCACAGAGCAGAGGACAGCTGAGAGCGTCCGGGGAGCAGATGGGGTTAGTACCTTGTTCAAGGACATTAGAGGTGGACTCTCTTTTGTTGGTGGCGGGGGTTCGTGCATCCTTCCAGAGGGAGACCGCCTCGACGAGGCCGACCCGGCAACCTTCTGGTCCGATGCCCGTCTCCCCTCACCACTAGGCCACCTCCTCCTCTTATTGGGGTCCATCAGGGGTCACCCTTAATATTCATCAGATTGACTTATTGCTGCCTGACTGACCTATAAGAAACTATTTAATAAAAAAGGAGAACAGTATTGCTCAAAGCCTTACTGACCAGATCCTCAGCAGGAGTGTTGAAGGAGTCCGGGTATAGAAGGTCAAATGACCAACTAAAATTAGGCTTTGCAAAGTATTTCCGTAAAGTATAAAACTGCGTTGTTTTTGAAAATTCTCCGAGATGAACCCTGTCTCACATATCTGGACCCAGTAGTATTAGTAGTATCTAGTATAGAAAACAAGTATAAAAAAACAGAAAAAGTACAGTAGACCAGTTGAATTAGTTGATAACGTGATTCATTGATTATATAAAATTGTGCCTACTAATAAATTGTTCAGTTCCAGATATCATCAGGGTGAAGTAAGAATAAGCAGCAGACCCAATCTAACATTAAAATGTGATACATTTGATGGTAACTTTTCTTCTAAATCTTCTGACGACTGGCAGTTGTAATTAAACTCCTAGGTGTATTACTGCCACATTTACGCTTCATCACTTGACTTCATAATTCCTGTAAATCTCTTGATGCACATTGTGATATGCTGACAGCATAATAAATGGGTCTTTTGTCTGCGTTTTCAGAGGGAAGTGAGTAGCAACCAGCCCCGGACCTCCTGTGTTCTGCACAGTGGACAGCTTCTGCTCAGCAGCATAAATTCAACGTCTCTACGTAAGTGTGGCACATGAAACATTACCCCAAAAAACAGAGATTAAATAAAGCTTAACATTCACCTCATTGTTGTTTGATGTCTTTTCATTCTGTTTTTTGTTTTTTTCAGTTTTAAGAGACACCTTGCAGCTGATTGAGAAACAGTCTAGAGCTCTGCAGGCCTACACAGAAGACAGATCCCCCCTAACCTGTCTGTTTGTACAGCATGACCCAGCAAAATCAACTGCACACTGACTACTCTTAACTGGTGCAGGACCTCAATGTGCTCTAAAAAGGAGGAGTCTTAAGGACTACATTTTTTTATTAGACGAGCAGTCAATTAGAGACGTGTCCTTAGCGGGACATGCATAACAGCAATATTTCACTGCTATGGTAACACCTCTCCTGGTAGAAGAATTAATCATATTCATCAGCAGAGTGCCGAGCTGTGGCCAAAGACACATTCATACTGGTATAATTCTCAGACCAGATATCTGCCTTTCTTTATTTATTAAATGGCTTTTCAAGACTAATGCGATCAGAGCAACTAATACATACACTGCATCTGATGTTGTTTTTAACTGCGTTTACCCCAACTGGCAGAGGGCTATCCACCCCTAGTCCGGCTTTGTCAGAGGTTACTTCCAATTAAAAGCAAGCTTTTCTTTCTTCTTATCGTCATGTGATCATTATGGTCATCTGTTGGGTTTCTTTAATACATTATAAGTCTCAACCATCATATTTGAAGTACTTTGAGATACTGTATATTGTAATGTGGCTCCACATGAATAAACCTGAATTGAATTGGTCCATGGCCTCTATAATGTTTTACACAGTGTGCTGGTTAAAGTATTATTGAATTGTTATGTTGCCCACATGGAAGCTGTCAGGCTTTTGTCTTACTGATGATCTCTTTTAGAAGTGTATTCTTGTAAACATATCTACTTGCCTTATATTGCAATGTTACAGGCAGTGATGAAAGATCCAAAAGAATTGTACATATTTTTAAGTCTCTTTCAAGCAAGAGGTGGAAATTAAGTTGGACCAGCAGGGAGAGCTGGAAGCTGAGCAATATTGTGAGGATGTTGAGATGACAAGAGGACATTTTAAGGTTAGCGAGGAAGGAAGGCAGTGTTGGAGGTTTCATGGAATGAAACTACGCACTTATCCTAAACTGACATGAGATGTCGTTGAAGTAAAATTCCTAATATACTCTTTGTGAAATAACTTATATTGTGTTTTACAGTATGTAGCCTAGAAATCAATTAAGTATTTGACTTCCACAAATGATTTTTTCTCATTTGCTCCAGCATTGAGCTTTGTTTTGAGGTTTAACTGCATAGTAGGAGGAGATCACGGGAACAGATTTGTTGTCATACCATTCGAAAATGGCCATGCATTTCTCTATCTTCACCCTGGCGTAAACAGCCCTCTTGGCTTTGTTTTATCTTTAAGCTGAAAAACAGACAACAGATTGCTGCTGTGTGTTCCTAAAAAGTTGCTATCTTGCACTGAAGAAGCTCGAGCACCAGTGGTGCTGACGAAAAATCAATTTGTACCCAAATACTTTATAGTTTTGGTTTGATGAGAGAGTTCACTTAGCTTGACCACAATGTCAACAAGTTCGTTTTTTCCCCCTCTGCCACCTACATAAAGATTTCAGAGGACGTGCAGCAGTCCCAAATGTTCATTCCCCAAGGGTGGGTCTTGCCCTTGACATACTGCCTCAATCGGCTGCGAGTCCATCTTTGGTTGAGGGACTTTATCTAAATCAGCTGATTTCACTACAGTCTGAATCACAAGTCCATGTCTGAGTTGCTAGTCTAATCAGGGTCTTCAGCATCTATAGCTATAGCTGTACTATCTTCACGACCCTCAAAATCACTGTCATTTCCCTGGATGATTGCCAATGCATCCTAAACACTGTATCACTTACTGTTATCCATATAAAACGATACATTTACATTGAAATATTACCGATATGGTGCAGAAAAATCTAGTTTCCCAGTAAACATATTTGTTCATAGGTGTAAATTGGTTCCCCTACACATTTTCTTTTTGCTCTCACTGACTACAAAAGTAAGACCAACAGTGCTGAGGTCACAACAGCATCGGCCTGATCACCGGTGACTTGTCCTTGTTTTTATATAAGCGCTGTTAAAGGGAGACTGAGACCCAATAATTTCATCGCCGGCGACTGCGCTCTGTAATTGCGGTGCATATGGGAATAAATTCTTGAATGTACTAGATGGGGTTCTTAGATGGTAGATGGGGACTCCCAATCATGAGACAGCAAGTTTCAACAACGTTAAAGTCATGTAGTGTGAAGTTCTGATGCAGAGGTCTACTCTCATGAAATGAACTGAAGCAGAACAGTTTAGGCTGCATTAAATGTATTAAACTAACATGCAAAAAATAAACAATGGAGCATTGTTCTTATCGATACAACAAACAGTGATCCCACCAAAGCTCTTTTCAAACTGAAATCAGTTGCCTTTATTACGAAAACAAGAGAACATTTTACTTTATGTATGCAATTCTTTACTGAGATTATACAGTCATTTGCAAACAAACCCCATGTAACTGGCAGAAGATATGCCAAATGAAAGCTGAATAAATATTTCAAAGACGTTTTCTACACAGACAGTTCTTCCTTTTAATAAGTCTGGTAGTACAATATTTTTAGTTGAAGTGTTACATGTTCAACCAGATTTACAGAGGAAGAAATGAAGGACCATTCCCATAATATATTGAAAACTACAGAACTAGCAATCTTACATATATATACATATTGTTTATGTACATATACAGTTGCACATGACAATAAGACTGCTGTGCAGAGAAATTAAGGAGAAAAAAAAAGACTGACTAATGGACACAATGACAAACGGCATTATAATCACACAGGGAAACTTGAAACACAAAGATCTATACAAATAGAGACCGATTCATTTACCAACCCTGGAAACACACCTTCAATTCTCCCTCTGTCCGTGCGCACGCATCACACACACGCACGCCTGCATTCTGAAGGGCCAAATAAAATGTATTCTCTTTTTGTCTGGGGTGGAAGGGGGTAGGGAGGGGGTGTCAGGGAGGGCTGAGGCATCAATAGGTCAGTATGCTTTATTTGCTTTCGGTAGTGCAGCTACACTATATACAAAACAAATAGAGGCAACTTCATCTTGTTCTCACATACACATGTGAATCTTCCCAGTCCAGTCTGGTAATGGCGGGATTTGCAGGGAGACAGGACTGTAGAAGAGAGTGACCGAGGAGTTGGGGTTCAACATGGATTTCTCTCAGCAGCATCCTCCTGATGAAGGCTTGACAGTTGTGCCGGGGGTCAACTTCACATTGGGCTTCTCACCTCCTCCGGCTGTTGCCCCAGGGCCCATCCTCTTCTTGATTTCAGCAGCCATCGTCATGAAGGCCTGCTCCACATTGGTGGCATTCTTGGCACTGGTCTCTAAAAAGGGGATGACAAGAGAGTCTGCAAACTCCTAGATGAAACAGAGAACATAGAGAAAAGATTGAAACGGAATGTTAAAAACTGCTGGGCTCTATTTTAGCCTGCAGCACTAATAGTCCCCCTAAGCTACCTAACCACAGTGTGAAAATTAAGAAATATTTTCAGATAGGGACTTATTATGTGAAAGTATTTTTCAGTTTTTCAGTTAAACAAAAAATGTTCCTTTATGATTAAGTTATATAATATAAAATATAGCTCTCTGAATGTCACATCACCACATGACTGAGTTATTCCTCTGACTCTCATTTAGTTGTCTTCTCTTAAGTCTCTCTGTCTGTAGTAAATCTGCAGGTATCAGGTAATTTTAGATACAACATCTCACTACTTTCTTGTCCACATTTACAACATATCCTACTAACACAGGCATTCCCAGCCACATACGATACAGTGCCTAGATATAAGGATAAATGCTAAAACCAAAGCCAATGCATCACAAAAAAAATGTTCTTTTGCTTGTAAAGTTAATACCCTGGTTCCTCACCTTTGCTGTTGTGTAATCCACAACTTTCTTTGTCGTCAGGTCACACTTGTTCCCAACCAAAAGCTTGTTGACATTTTCACTGGCATAGCGGTCAATCTCCTGTAGCCACTGTTTGACATTGTTGAAGGACTCCTTAGACAGGAAACAGATTCACATTAGAAGTTCACATAGCCAGATGCAAGACTTTATCCAACTTGGATGTGATTTTAAGACCAATGAACAAAGCTGATACACTGTAGAGAGACATTACAGCTTGCAAAAAGAAGACAAAATTACAACTTAAGTTAGTCAGACTCTCGCTTTTTTTTTTTAATGAATTTTACGCTGTTTTGAATCAACAGTGTTTTGTATTGTTCTCGGAGCGCTGTACAGCACATCAATTACTTCTGCTCTTCCTTGCCCCACTGTGTTCAATCACAATAATTGACCTACTTGGCAAACTGACCCGAGTAACACCCATTAATGCACAATAATCTAATAATATTTACAGTCAAAAGTGTCAGAAGAGAAAGTGCCCTCAGAAGAGAATAAAGTATAAAGTGATGAGTTGAAAAAGGTACAAAAGGTTTGATGTTTCACTGACCTGGTCTGTGACATCATACACCACAATGATACCATGAGCACCTCTGTAGTAGCTGGATGTGATGGTACGGAACCTCTCTTGGCCTGCTGTATCCCACTGTCCAAAGGAAAACATGAATATGGCATCAATACTAGATTTTTGGCAGCACAAAAAATATACACCACAAACTTCAAACAAACAATAAAAAGTTTCACCAAAACTTGCAAACATGTTGTATCTGAATGTCAACCAGGGCATTTTATTGTCAAGGCTGTACAGGGTAGAGACTGGTGGGAAGTTTCAGGTATTTACCCCACAATCTACTTCCAAAAATGTATCAATAGAATTTTTGACATTACAAATGTTATTGGCGGTGCTGTGTCGTTCTCTGCTTCAATACTTTTCAATGGTGTGAACCAAAAGTAGTGCAGCGAGTGTGTTCTAAAATTCTAACATATTTGCTCTATAAGATTTGCATGTACCTGTCATAAGCAGGTTTTGCAAAGCAAAGCGCAGTTCATGCAGTACAAGTACTAGGGTCCCAGCAGAGTAATTGTTTTTAACACTTTCTCTTAAACACGCAGTTAACTGCATTTGATTAAGGCCCAAGACTAGGTTAGCTAAATTTAATCGCATCAGTTTATTTTCTGAATCGCGCAGCCCTAACATACATATACAAACAAACGCACAAAAAGTCGTATATGCTGCCCCTTCCACCGTGTTGATATTCCAATCTGTATATTATTCAATCAATCTTTTTTATGAATGACAGTTCCTCAGAAGAAACCAATGGGCTTTAACCCGAGAAGCACAAATAGTTCGGGTCGTCTAATCGGATGTGTTGAAAACAAGAAAAAACAAGGGAATAAAGGCAGATTTATCTTTTATAAATTAATTGGTTGAGACCAATGTCCGAAGAAAGAAAGAAAAAATGTATGCTTTCCTATGCTGAAACAATGAGTGAGCCAAGGTCACTGAAGGAAACGTGTGTGTTAGGTTACTCACAATCTGAAGTTTAATGGTCTTTCCGTCTAGTTCTATGGTACGTATTTTGAAGTCCACACCGATAGTGCTTATGTAACTCTCTGTGTACGTGTCATCCTGCAAAGAAACACAGTAAATAAGACATGTCAATAACGTGGACATCCATCCCAAACAGCACCATTGGCCAATATTAACTCGAGCAGTTGGTCAAATAAACTTTGGAACATATTAAGCTGTGTTTACAGCAAGCGATACAGTTCAGTTTGATGTGGTATGTTTTGGAATGGTACATCCTGAAATCCTGAAACACATTTGTCTTTAAACCGAGTCTACTTTTATTATTGCAGTTTTCACTTGAGATTAGCTTTAATCTGTATCCGTCACCTCTTGGCTGACAGTTTTTTTAGAGAATACAGACATGTGGCCATGGAAAAAAGTACTTTCATTTGAAAGAAATCTCTTAAACAGTGAAAAGGCAAAAAAGATTACTGAGGGGATCATTTAATTCATCGTTTTTGATGACCAGCTCATTGCCGTCATTGAGAATATACAGTAGGTGTTAGAGTTTTTTTTTGTTTTTTTTACTTGCCTGGATATCGGGACATTCCTAATTCTCACAATGGAAACCAAGGCTTATTGCGTATCATACGGAACTGAACTGTACCGCTTGTTGGAAACACTGCTTTAGACTGTAAATAAGTTTCATACAAAAGGTAAAAATATCGTAATTATCATAAATGTGTTTCTATTATTGAACAAAAAGTTAAAATACTGAAAGAGCACTTTCAAAGGTTTACATGAAATAACTGCAGCGTAAACCCTAGTTCTGTTATAGTATAAAGAGGAGGAATATAAATAAAGTGTATGTGTACTTTTGAGAAAACTTACTGCAAATCTGAGAAGAAGGCACGACTTTCCTACACCTGAGTCACCAATCAGGAGGAGCTTGAATAAATAGTCACTGTGAAAAAAGCGTACAATAGTTAAAAGATGTTAAACCAAGTTAGCTATTAAATGACCCATTTCATAGTAATGGCTTAGGTGTCAGGTGTCCGCCTACTGAGATGCTGTGGCAGGCAAGGTGCAGGGATAAAGCAGTATTAACATTTGTTTTTTTTTGTTGTATTTGAGATAGATCATAAACGTATGTATGGCATCTACTCTCTGTATACTGTATATGTGTTTTACAAAGGGGTTTTACCTCATCCCCAGCTTCATACGAGGTCAGTAGCTGTCATAATGCATTGTACAAGTAGTGCACCGGTGGTGGATCAGCGCACTGTACCAAGAAATACACCATTGAATACCTTCCACCAGAACAAATCCAAATATGCCTGGGAAACACCTTCAACACCATTGATTCTTGTTTGACATTTTTACTCGAAGGCAGGGGTATCCCCTCCCCCTTCCCATACTGAAATATAAGGTTAGCTTGATGCAGGGTAAACATGCTTTTCTTTCTGGCTGACACGGAGTCTGTGTGTACCTTAGACCTTGTTTCTGATTATCTATACGATGTAAGTGAATCATTGATACATGATAAAGCGTACCACGAGGAAGAACGGGGACTAAAGTGAAGTATAGAACACAAGAATCACTTTACGTTTCATTAAGCAGTAGTAAAATATGAACAACTTCCAAAACTAGGAAAGCAGCCGTCTGTTTTTAATGTCCACCAATTGCAACAGCTATGAATGGCAGAGAAAGATAGAGAAAAGGCTGGAGCGATTGCTCAACGATGCTGTGGCATGTGACCTGCACATGACTACTTCTGCCTGCTTCACCATCTGACTGAAAATGAGTCATGTCGAAAAACCAGGTAAAGCAACACAAGAGTTGCTTGGACGAAAACCTGAGTCGTGACAATAAGGTCAGATAAGTGAACTGTCTTCTTCGACGATCCTGATTCTGACAACGACATTCCCTGACTCTTTATGTGGTGGTGTGTTGCATGTTGATAACGTTAGACTTCAAAGAGATCGTTCTTCTACACATTGAATGATGTCAAGCCATAATGACTTTAATGAAATAAAGGATCGGTGTTTGGTGGCCGAATGACTGTTTTAATAACCAAAGTCACAACTTTGGTCTATACTTAAAACCCGAGCATCCAAACTAAAGCTGCTGCTACAGAAAGAAACAGCTGGATAGCCACGTAGTGAGGACATAACCAACCAACATTGTTTCTTCTGTGAATGTGCATCCATCACCAATCCCTTGCCCCCCAGGTTGCCAGGCACAAGTGGACGCTGACATCTGCTGATGTACGCTGCTAACTTAGCTCAACTGCTAATATAAAGTTGTTTTTATGCGCAAATGTACGTGTTAGCATAGAGCTAACCCTACGACAACCCCTGCCGAGGCGTACAAAATGTAACACATCGACGTTCAACGCGGTACTTACTATTCTGGATTCATTGTTGATTCGATGTATGAACTGTCCCCTCTCGTGGAATGGCTCTCTTTATCAGGAAAAGGCGCCGCTATTAAAAAAACAATGGGATAACTCTGCTTCCCGATCCGTGATGGTATAATCGTTTCACTGTAAGAACCCAAAATGGCTGCAGCAGCGACCAGGAAACGGCAAACATTAGCCAGTAGGCTCTTTGAGGGTCGGATTCTAGCAACAGACAGTGGACCGTGTCAACACTCGTGAACCTCAGGAGAATACAGGCCAGATGTTAGTAACCGTGCCAGTTCGCTCCGACTATGTCGGTATTTCCTAAACCTTGCAGATTTCGAGACCTCGAGTAGGATTACGTCATTAAGTGAAACGTGGCAAACAGGATTTACTGCCCCTTGTGCGCAGCGAGCATAAACGTCATTCTCATATGCCAGGTTACGCATACATGCGTACATGTTTGCTGTGGATCATCATTCATTTAAAAAGGTGCATACCGCCACCTATTGCGTAGGAGTGTGCAGAAATGAATGTATGTTAAAGGTTGAATCATGATGACAATGAATCTTTACAGGTCGTTCTGCTAGAAACAGAAATGTGAAATACACGCCCAAAAAAATGTATATATATTTAATCCAATTTCCCAACTCTACCTGCATTAAAAACGGTATCAACTCCTTTCCTATTTCGTGTTTGTCCTGGCCTATAATAATGCATTCAAACTCCATTCCTGCCATGTCTCACGTGCTGTATTCTTTAATGTGTACGTTTCAAAGTGAAGGCCTGCGGTCCCAATCCAGCATTGTACACGTCTATGTATCTAGTCACTTAATAGCATGTGTCTCGATATCAGTCATTGCATACATTATTTTCCTTGCTTTAAAGAATACAAATAAATAAAATAGGATAGGCCTGTATTATGGTAGTTCCACATGGGGAAATACCTTGTTACAGCAGCATAAAACTGGCTGGCAGAGCATGAACATCTGATAATAGAGCTAGCCGTCTTCACCAGCTTGATCACGCTCTTCCTGCCTGTTGCTGACATACTTCTGCCCTGGCATATCACTCCATAAAAGATGACTGATGCCACCTGTCCTCAGGTGACGGGTGGTGAGGAGGAACGGAGCCAGCACCATGCCCTATATTCCCCATACATCACCATATGTCGTTGATTGTACATTTCCTTCTCTTAAACACAGCTTGTAGTTTTGTTATTTTATTGTGTATATATATTTTTTTATCTATGCTATCTATCTCTGCTGCTGTAATGCCGCAAATGTCCCCACTGTGGCAGTACATCATATATGCAGAAAAGTCATGTTTATGTGGATCCCAGATCTTATGGCCATTGCAGGGAGTGAAATGGTAGAATCGCTAGCTAAACAAGTTTGAAAAAGAAACAAATAGTGGAAGTACATTTCAGTAATGCTGAAGCTAAAAAAATAATACTGAAAATATCAGGTCTGCAGGCAAAGTGTTGGGATGAAGAAAACAAAGAACATCATCAAATATAATAAAAAGTGGGAAGAATGAAAACAGTATTAAAAAACTACAAATTACAGGCAATCATATCAAGATAAAGTAGTTGGTCAAATAGGGTTTATTTAAAACATTGCACTTAATTGGGGAACATCTATCAGCAATATATGAATGTTTATCAGAAGAAGCAACGGTGGAACATGTAATATGTTGCTGACAGAAAAACGAAAACCACAGACCAACCTCTAAGAAGGAACTAAAAAAAATGTTGAGAAGGGATATCAAATCTCCTGAATTTATTTAGTGTTAAAATATAGGTAAAGCCCTATCCTCATCATTTCTCACCCCATCAAGAATAAGAAATTTCATTCTATTCAACACCGACGGTTAAAAAAGTCCTCAAGTCTGCACAGTTACTATTACATCTGCAGATTTAACTGGGTGTGTGCAGTTTGATCATATTAGTTTCTGCTGTTATATACTTTTTCAGTTGTTATATATTCTTGGATGATTTTATTCATCACTTATTGTGTTTATACTTTATATTTTATTTTCCTTTTTTGTATCCATGCATGTGATTTGTTTTCAATACGTTTTCAATATTTTTTGAAAATGAAAATCACAGTTCAAGTGCAGTTATCTAACTATCGAACTAAATAATGTATCTGTTACATCCGGTTCAATCAAAAGACAAAGGAGACTTTTTTACTTTTTGGAAACAGAGAGATCGCGGGAAATATCAGATCAGATGTGGGACTTGCATGCTTTCAAAAGGGGTGTCTGTGCTGTTAAATGTATGTGTTGGCAAGTACAAAAAACATTTTAGTCAATAATTAAAGCTGTTAATCAAATTTGAATAGTATATAGTAGTTATATTTATTTAGATAGTTGTGTTTACCATAAAATACTGCAAAATATGCCTTCTAAAGTAAGACACCACCCTGTCATACACACAGTGGTTTAGTCTGAACTGGCGCGAAATTCAGTAACTCCGCCCACGATAAAGTTCTCAGTCAGACGAGTTTACGTAGACTGTGTCGGGAAAGAAAGTGACTCTGATTTCAAATTAAGAAACAAGTACCTCCCCATCCGAACTGCTAGTGCAACACCAGAATGAGCACTTTTATGTTGAAAGGGCCTTTCCGGACCTTCACGTGTTAATTATCACAGCTTTCTTATGATGAAATCGGGGACTTGCTGTAGAGCTTTTGGTCTGACATGTCTCGATTTCTTTAAATAAGGTGATCTTTTACAGGGATATAGTGGGACGCGCGCTTAAATTAACGCCTGAATGTTTGGATAATACGATTGTTTCTTTTTTAGATACGTTTTTGGAGTGTACATTTTCTGTTTTTTGAAGTCTCCCATTAACCTCCATTGATTCACAGTAGCACCGTCCTAGTCGACAATGAGCAGGTAAGTGAAACGTTCATGTGCGAAAGTTAGATGAACACAATGCACAGTGATGGCTTAGCTCTTAAAATATTCATTCACGAGTTTCATTCAACAGATATTCGTTTTAATTCCTTTATTTATAACCTTAAACTGTATTAATATTTGACACTACATACCAATATAAACGGTGTCTGTAGATATTACCAACATATCTTGTAAACGTTTTCCTTTAGACACAGTATAGGCGAGGCATGTTCTCTGCAGGGATTTCAGACATGTGGATAGACATGTGGTCCTTCACCTGTACAATCAGCAGGAATCAGTTTCCAAATGTATTTTTGGTTTGCCTCCACTTGCTGGCAGTGTTGAGGAAGAAAATCGCAGTGCATCCCCTCACTGTCCCAAACCAGATGAGTCGGAGGAGCCACGGGGTACAACCATCGAGACACACGTTTCTAATGGTTAGTCACATAAGAGTTTTTTGCGTCACCCTCAGGAACCACGTAGTGATTTAGTGTTTTTTTTTCATCAGGTAATATACGTTTTAATTGGATTAAGTGCAGCTATTATGTCATTAAGCCTGATATGGTTACTGTGTATTTTGTCAGAGAGTCTCTTTACCTCCGTTATTAAAATGAGTCCAGCAGCATCATGTCATAACCACATGTATCATGTGAAAGTCAAACAAGATTGGAAATAAGTGAAACTGTTTCTATCAAAGTGTGAAGCCAGCTAAAACCTTGACAATCGTCGTCGTTGTTTCTTCAAAGATGTTGGTGAAAAATCTGAGAATAAGCCACCTGAGGTGGTCATCACTAAAGAAATGGAGGAAGAAGAGAAGCAGCTGATGGAGGAAGGCGAGAAGAAAGAGAAGCATATGATGGAAAAGGTTTTTTTTTTCTTCACTAAATAACTATAATTTTGTATTGAATCTTCTATTAGGCTGCATTAAACATATGATAACCTAGACAGGGACTTTTGTAAAATGAAATGCATATTCTTTAAAAGTATCTCTAAATTATTATTTTGTATATTGAGGTTGTGCTAGCAGGAGACCAGAATCTCTCCTGTCAGGTTCTGAGTCTAAAAATCATAAATCAAATATTTAGATTTGTTTGTAAAAAAAACAAAAAAACAAAAAACGGTCTCATTGTGTTTAATTAAGGCCCGTGAGTCATGGGAGAGGGATTCTCATGATATGCGTTTGAAGAGACTGCAGCATCTACTTCAGAAGAGCAATATCTACTCCAAATTCCTGCTGACTAAAATGGAGCAACAACAGAATGAGGTAGTGTGTCTGTTTGTGTTTATGCGTGTGCTTTTTGCTGTGTGCTGACACCTGGTATGTTTTTTGCCAACTTTCTCAGGAGAACCTCAGGAAGGAAAAAGTGGAAAAGAAGACCAAGAATGTGAGGGACATTTTACTTTTTTTTTTTTTTTTTTTAGCATTTAACGATTTAATTAATTAATAAAAGCTATTTCTCTTTTTCAATGTAGGGCACAAAAAATGCGGAACCCAAGCAAGGTGGGTTGATTTTCTGAACAGAATGATATGCAAACTCACAGTTTGAGTATATTAAACTCTCAAACCAATGCGTGTTAAAATCAGTGGGATGTATTTGCTTATTTCCTGTTGAACCAGATAAAAAGAAGAGGAGGAGGAATGAAGACTACAAAATTTCAGATGTCATAACAAAAGAAGTAAGTTCTCATTTGACTTGTCTGTATTGTGCACATGCCATTTATGGAGTGCCTGACCTGAGTTTCTTGATTTTTTTATTTTCTCAGGAAATCATGTCGCGGGCTAAGAAAGCAAAACTGGAGGAAGGAGTAAGGGTTACATTTATTGTTCTGGTCAGATGAAATATCAGTATATTTTAATAAGCCGTGTGAGGTAATGATGTGGGGGGGGGGGTTGGATACCTTAGAATATATTTATTTTTATAAGAAGAGTCACTGAACAAATCCAACATACATGTATAATATTTTTTTTATTATTAGGATGCGGCACCGGCAAAGAAAAAAATAGAAGCTGAGGATCTAGAGAAGATGAGTGATTCAAACCAAGACATCAAGAACCGTCTATCAGAGATGGTGCGCGATAGCGCCAAGCAACTTCTCCACCCTGACAGGAATGTGAACGGCCAGCCTGTTCCTGCCCAGCAGCCGCAGCTTTTCACTGGTGGGGTCATGAGATGGTACCAGATAGAAGGCATTGAGTGGTTGAGGGTAAGTAGGGCTGGACAAACTTGAGATCATCTTACTTAATTATTATTTGTTTTCGTTCAGTCTGTCCCTCCGACATTACATGATATTTTTAGTCTGTTTGATGTACTTGAACAGAACACACAATGTAAAGTTTTACACAGTTGTATAACACATTCCTTGATCATAAAATAGACTTTGCGCAGTTTTCATGGTACTGTGTAATGGAAATGTATCTGTTCTTTGTAGATGAGCAGCCTATAGGATGACTTCTGTGTAATTTGATGCAGTATGTCATTATTACACAATTTTTAATGGTTCTCCCAGCATTATATTATTGCATTTCTATTAAGTGAATAATGTAAGCGCTTCACTCGCCTCCACAGCTGATACTACGAAGGGCTTATCCTCTTTCTTAAATAGCTTCTCTGCCTCTTATAAACATTAAAAAACACTGTGAAGGAGAAAAGATACAAGCACCAATTTTGCTTCTGCGCCTCTGCTGTCATGATTTACAGCAAACACTTATATAGCATCACATGGTAGTGCGTTTTATTTCTTGAAGTGAGTAAGTTCAGTAGAATCCAGTGCATTGTTGGTGGTGTTCAATGGAAGCAAGCTTATTTTGATCCCTCTGTGCTGTCAGATGTTGTGGGAGAATGGCATCAATGGGATCTTGGCTGATGAGATGGGCCTCGGAAAGACCATCCAGTGCATTGCTCACATTGCCATGATGATTGAAAAAAAGGTGATGGGCCCATTCCTGGTGGTTGCCCCACTGTCCACTCTGCCCAACTGGATGAGCGAATTCAAACGTTTCACACCAGAGGTAAGTGGATGTGTTACTCTGGAGGTCTGACTCAACAGAGTCAGAGTACTACAATGGATTCATTTTAGTTTGTTCTGTTTGTTTTAATGTTGATTTAAAAAAAAAAAAAAAATCGTACATAAAACACATAAAAAAAAATTGTGATTAAACGGGTGTGCTCTCACGTCACCCGTGATAGACATACTGTATACTGAATTTTTTTCATGGTTTATGAAAGGCCAGTCTAAATAAGGTCATATGTTTGCCCAGGTGTCTGTCCTGCTTTACCATGGCCCCCAGGCAGAAAGGGCCAAAGTGCTGAAACAGATACGCAGGCCTCAGGGGGCCCTCAGCATGTGTCCTGTGGTACTCACCTCCTTTGAGATCTCCATGATTGACAGAAAATTCCTCCAGGTAAGATTTCCTCGTCATTGCATCTGGTTGGTGTGATTATTGTTAGTTGCATTAAGCACTGTCACAATAAGCATTTTGACAATATTTTTGGACCCCAATTACCCTATTACTATTTTTAAAAAACGCATTTCGCAGTACACTTTCACTACATGGTACACTCAGACAATAGCAAGAGAAACAAAACGTATACCTTGACTATCATGAATCTGTAAAAACAATTTCTGCAGTGACACAGCTGCTGCAAATGCAAAGTAGAACACTTTTTAACTAATTTGATTTATTGGCCATTTGTCATATAAGATCCAGATCATTGGCAAAATTCGGAATATCTAACCCAATAATCTACATGGCTGATTATCGGATTTAAGACGTGAAGTTGGAAATAAAGGCCATTACGAACAAAAAAATAAGCCTTGCTAATAACAGCAAAGACCGTGGTCACTCTTTGAAGATGTTCGTTGAGAAATCGTTGGACTTCTATTAGCTATTTGCCCAAGAGCTATTGCTTTTGTGGTGGATGCAGTGAAGTAAATGATGCCCTGCGTGCTACTTGGGGAGTGCTGAGAACATTGTAAACAATGCGGCCATAGCACACTCTGGTGTACCAACTAAGTAATGACACAACAGAAAAAGCCTTCTCTGTATGCTTCATTCTGTAAAATACAAAAAATCACATTGACCAACCAATAGAAATGAACATGTCTGAAATCAGCTGATTAAATTGGTTAACTGACTATTTTAAGAAGTTTTTCATAAACCTTAAAAGGATGCGTTGCCAAAAAAGGCTGTGGGTTTAGGATGCTTTTTAGAGCAAACCTGCAGTGATCGAATTAGTCCTATCTGACTGTTGACATGTCGTATTGCTTTTCTGCTTTAGCGCTTCCAGTGGAAGTACTTGATAGTGGATGAAGGACACCGCATCAAAAACCTCAATTGTCGGCTGGTGCGGGAGCTGAAGATGCTTCCCACTGACAACAAGCTGCTGCTGACAGGCACACCACTGCAGAACAATCTTTCTGAGCTCTGGTCACTCCTCAACTTCCTCTTGCCAGAGGTATTTGATGACCTCAAGAGGTAATTTCTATAGATACTGATTACTGAATGCTGATTGCAGATGATTCCTAGTGTTAAGAAAGACTGCACAATTTGGGCATCTCGGAACAGTTAGATTGAAAGTATTCCCATCACTTACCTACATTAGAATCTGACAACAAAAACTATGATATGGTGGCAATGATGAATGAAAATTCATAATAAAACAATATATTCCAGGGACATATATAAAATGTGTGTAACCATGTTCCAGATGTGTAGAGTGCTTAAAAATAGCCAAGAGCCTGTGGAATACATTGATTCCTGTATCCACAGACATCCTGTGGTTGTGGTTGCCTTACACATAGCCCTAATCAGCTTTCTAAGGGTTACCACAATGATGTTATTCTTTTTATGAGATTTACTGACCCAATCCAAAACACACATTGATACCGACAGTTGGGGCTGTTACCTGAATGGTTAACACACGTACCACATGATCTGAAGAAGCAGATCCATGGTTTCAGCTCTAGGCCAGTGGATGATTTTCTGCATAGAATTCCCCTTTTCTCTTCCAATGTTTTCAGTTTTGCCATATTGTCACCATCCAATAAGGCAGATCATTGAAAACGGGGCACCCCCGATAATATATTTCTCTTGTTGTTTGAAGTAATCTCAGTAATGCCAGACAAAATATATAGAGATTAACTTTTATATTAACTGTTCAAGTTTTGCTCGAGCTTGGCTCAGGTCTAAACTCTTTGACATGTTAACTGTGCAGCTTTGAGTCGTGGTTCGACATCAATACGCTTGGGGAGGCGGAGAGTGTAGTGGCTGTTGAGCGCGAGCAGAACATCCTGAGCATGTTGCATCAGGTCAGTTTTCAGAATCACCTCTCCTATGTAATATTAACAGTGAATGTGTGTTTAATCCTATGACTCACATTTTACACTCTTGTTTTCTTCTCCATTATGCTCTATTCTATCCATGCTATGTTTTGTTTAAAATTATGTTTAAAATCTCTCCACAAATGGATTTTGTTGCTCAATATAACAAACCATCTCCGACAATGCTAATATACCTGAAAATGCATCACATTTCAATTCACATACACTGGGCAAGCTTGTGCTGGTGTAAAAGGGAAGCATATTGTCTATATTTCCACTTGTAACCTTGGCCTCGACCCCATGGAGGTCTCTGTGGATACAGAAAATGTGCATGCCCTAAAACCTTCATGTTGTTCCAGATCCTGACTCCATTCTTACTGAGAAGGCTGAAATCAGACGTCACACTGGAAGTTCCTCCTAAGAAGGAGATCATTGTTTATGCTCCTCTGACAGCCAAACAGGAGGCTTTTTACACCGCTGTAGTCAACAAAACCATCTCCAAAATGTTGGGTCAGGAAAAGGTAACCCTATGTTTTATTCATTATTGGGGTGGCACGGTATCAGCTGTCAATTGGTCTTTGTAGGTTGTTCTTGATCTGAATTGTTAAACTATTTTCCAGGCCAGTAAATCAGCTTGGTGAAGATGTGCATTATGCGTATCTGTGTATCAGTGAAGAGTAAACATTGGTCAAACTCTTTTAAAGATTGGATTAGACCAGGGGTCACCAACCTTTTTGAAACTGAGCGCTACTTCAAGGGTACTGAGTTGTACGGAGGGCTACTTGTTCAATACAAACTTCCTGAATAATGTAAAGCTACACAGATCAACTTTATATTAAAATATATGTTAAGAGAATCACATATTATAACTTCCTTTCATTGAAAACTTGCTTTTCTGCCATGTTTTCTTTATTTTGGGGGTAATCACCACATTTAGCCCCCCAGCACCATGTTGGCTAGACTATATTGAATTATTTTCACGTTTTGATATAAGGCCTCATTTTCTTTTACTATCTTTATGGTGTATTGTAAAGCACTTGGAATTGGCCCATCATGGAGTTAGTGCCAGTCGTCACCTACTAGTGGTTGTTTAGACTAGAAAATGTCTGTACAAATGCAAATCCTATACCTTGTTGAAGCAGTAAGTAGCTGAGCTCTATTTAATGTTGCCTTGTCCTGTGTAATTCTAGCACTCACACGCCATCAAAAAGGTGTAAGTATAAACAAACTGAAGTGTTCTGCTTTTTAATATTTAGACAGAGGCTCCTGTAGTGCTGACGCCAAGTGGCAGGCCAATGCGTCGCAGAAAGGTGGTGGACTACAAAGAATCTGAAGACACACCGTACAACCTGGAGAAATATCTAGACAGTGTCAATAAGGAGTTTGAGACGAGGTGAGCGCTGGAATCACGCATCTCAAATTCAGATTAAAATGATTGCATATCATTACGATGCTAGGCTAAAATAGGTTTTATTCTATTTGTGAGTTTTAATTATTTGCCTTTATTGACAAAAACATCAGTTTAAAATCACAAACCTTTCTTTTAGCTGTTATTTAGATGTGCTGTTTTGAATTTATGGCCTCTACAAAATCACTCCATGATCCCATGATGGATACCAGACAATAGCTGTATTTTTTTCTCTTCCAGCTCCCCTTCAGTGCTGAATGTCCAGAGTCCGCTGGATGCCCAAATCAACCTTAAACTGCAAAACATCCTCGTGCTACTAAAGAGATGCTGTAACCACCCCTACCTCGTGGAGTACCCCCTTGACCCTGCCACGCAGGAGTTCAAGGTAATGCACAGTCACCTGAACCCATTTGGTGCACCACTGATGACGATACAGAATAAAAACATCTGCTCTCCTCACTCCAGATTGATGAGCAGCTGGTGCAGAGCTCTGGGAAGTTTCTCATTATGGACCGACTGCTGCCTGCATTGAAGAAAAGGGGACACAAGGTAAAACTGGGCCTTACTGGCCAAATATGCAACTACACTACACTACACAACATCTTCAAGAAATCTTAAACCAGTCCAGTTGCCTACTTTGAATCGCACTTGACATGAAACTACACTTTTCTTTTTTAACTAATTCATTCATCTCACTTATTTTCAAGTGAATGGATATGATTATTAGACCTTTCATATCAAGGCCAGAGTATATTTTATTTGTGGTTGGTCAGTTGTCAGGAAAATGTATTCTACAGTAGAAAACGGTGAATTATCACTTCAATTATTGGTAGGGCTTTAATATGCTTTTTGAAACTTTATGTTCCCTTTACAGGTAATGCCATCATCCAGTGTGTCTAGTCCCCAGGCAATACATTACACCTGGCATTTTACAATTAAACATCTTAGTTTAGCAGCTGTAGAGCTTTGCCTTTGATTGTTTAATCTTTTTAACAGAAGTGTTGGCAGCCGCAATTTTGAGGAGTCCTTGACATTGTCTGTATCTGTTGGTAAAACATCTATATTTGTACTGTTCTCTGACTTAAAATTGTTACCAAGGCAAACAGCTCCCCACCTGCTCAAATGGAATCAAACTTAACACGTCAATCTACTCTTTGATGAGATCCTTTTGCGGCAGATCACAACTGCAGCATCTATACAGTAATCCTAGCAAGTGTGGTTTGAATGGTGACACAACCACTAGTGTGTGGGGGGAAAATAACTACATTAAATGAAAATGAAACCCATTTGATTCATTTTGACCATTTATAGTAACTTTATGTGTAGCATGTAATGGCTCAGTGATTCATAGTTCAGTTGATTATGAGCCGGATTGTTCAGCACTCCTCTGCACAAACTAAATACTCTTTCATCCATGTGAAATGGATTTTTCTTATCCAGGTTCTGATTTTCAGTCAAATGACCTCCATCTTGGATATACTGATGGATTATTGCTTTTTGCGGGGCTTCCAGTACAGCAGACTGGATGGCAGCATGTCTTATTCCGACAGAGAGGAAAATGTGAGTTTTTATCTTTGAATTATTAAAGACACTGCATACGTGCTGTATTATCTCAATAGTCGGAGAGAAAACTCATGCTTCAATGTTTGTGGTAACACAGGTTGTTTATCTTATATTAAAATAAGTTGGATGTTCTGAAACAATACAGAACTCGAACATGTTTATCATTATTCCAATCGTTTTATGATGACACATCAAGCTAATACTTATTACTTATGTCTCTCACACCAGTTTCAAAGACACAAGCATTTCTTTAAGTTCCTCGTTTGTTAGAATTGCGACACATCCAGACAACTGATCCATCCCCCTGTTCTTCTCACCCAGATGACCAAGTTTTCCAATGATCCAGAGGTGTTCCTTTTCCTGCTGAGCACCAGAGCAGGAGGACTTGGGATCAACTTGACATCTGCAGATACAGTAATCATCTTCGATAGTGACTGGGTTAGTGTGAACAATAAATAAGATAAACATAGAATATATATTTATATATATATATATATATATATATAATGTAAAAGTAAATGATAATGTGGTGATGCTCCCTTCCCCCTCTCAGAACCCCCAGGCAGACCTGCAGGCGCAGGATCGCTGTCATCGCATCGGTCAAACCAAGCCAGTGTTGGTGTACCGCCTCGTTACAGCTAACACCATCGACCAGAAGATACTGGAGAGGGCCTCGGCCAAGAGGAAGCTAGAACAGATGGTCATTCACAAGAGTAAGTAGCCCAATGTTAGTGGAATATCCACATCGACATGTTTCCTCGTACAATGGAGCATTACATTAGTATTTTTTACAGTTTATCCTGATGTTGAACCTTGTTTTTTTTCTCTCTCTTTTTTTTTTATTACTGTCCTCCACAGATAAGTTTAAAGGTGGGAAGGCAGAGCTGAATCAAAGTAAAAGCTGCATTGACCTGGATGATCTGATGGACCTGCTCAAAGCCAGAGGCACTGAGAAGTAAGACATGATATTTTTTTTCCCCAAATACTGAAATGTTACTTTAGAGAAGAAATAAAATTACCCTTGAAACGCAGTATTGGATATAAAATGTGTCTCCCTCACAAAGGGAAGTGAAAGCATCAAGAGGGAAGGTGATCAGTGACAAGGATCTGGAGATTTTGCTGGATCGCAGCGACTTGCTGGGTAAGTAGATATATCACTGCAGTTTTAGGTATTTGATCTTCCCCAAACCGTTATCAACAAGTGGGTGTCCTTTGTGTTTTATTGTACAAGCACCTACATTGTATTTCTGTGACTCTGCCCAATCCACAATCCACATTCCTTTCTTAAATAGAAGGTCTCTGTGTATGCTGTTTGGCCAAATATATTAAAGATTTATTATGAGGAAATCTAGTATTTGTTTAGCCGCACAACTACTCTGAGGTGGAAAATGTATATATGTATGTATAGGAGGCTGAATAACAGGAATAAGGCTTTTAATGTACATATGCGCTTATAAATATTGTTTAAATAAGAAAAACCCTGGTAAGAACTTGAGCCATGTCTGTGTTAATATGTTTAAAAAAGTTAGAAAACTTTTTTTATGGGATTGCTTACCCAGATATAAAAAATCTCACGTTTCTCTTTTGTCATATAATCAAACGGGCAGTAAAAGCGAGAATAGTAAATGAATTGCATGTGTGCAGCAGATTTGTATTTCATGTTTTGCTTTTTTTTGTCTACATAACAGTGATGCAGGCAGGACATTTGCACAGTGTCAATAAAAAGAAAAATATTGATGATGAGTTCATCTCTTTTCTTTTTCTTATTTGTACTTTCAGACAAAGAAGCTGGGAGCGTAAAGAAAGAGAAGGTTGGAGTTTTCAGAGTGATTGATGCCAAAGACTCGTCAGAGGTCACTCTAACCTGAAGCTTATTTAAAAACACATTTTTCTTTTGGGGGAAAAAAAACTAAAATAAGCTGCATCCAAATGGTTCACGTTTAACAAATGAAGACTGGAACTCTAGAAAATATCCTAAAACTGCTGTTTATATTACATACTTTGCATTACTTTAGTGCATTATGCCAATAGGGCTCTGACAATGACAAAACAAGCCAACGCACGAGATCTCTTCATAACATCTCAATTTGGTCTTTTATGGTGATATTTTCATGCCAAAACATTGAGATGCATCTTTTTTTTGCATTTTTTGTTCTTTCTAAATGTTGACAAGCATCTGTTTAAGAGTCGGGTAAGGCCCCTTGATTTTTTTTGTTTGTTCAATTCCCAACAGATAATCTTCATTACCATTAATACTGCAAAAAAATTGTTTCATGCTGGTGAACCATGCATGTACGTTCATGTTGTTTTATATAAATAAAGAATGATTTCACTACAATCTAAAAGCTGCAATGCTACATTTGTCATTGCTAAAGGCCGTGTCTGGTGCTGTGTACCCAGTCTAATCTGTTTGAAAGTTGTGTTTATGTTCCAGCTACGACTGTTCTAGTCTTTCAGGACCTTTTGTGCTGTGGCTCCTTTAAACCTTTAACAATGAGCCAGGGTGTGGCTACACAGCTCTGTCACCTGCTCAGGTGTTTTCATGCACTCGGACTGAATCGCTATAGGAATCAAGCCAGAACTAGGATCTTGCCACAAAATCTCTGTATGAAGTGCGAAACTGGATTTAGGATTGTTTTATCTTGTTGGGTAGGACCGCAATACAAAAAAAAAAACGTTTTCTATTGCTAAAAAAAAGTGGAACTATTTTTTTAATTAGCATTTTTTTTTTTATAAAAACACCAGAAGCTGTTTTGCATCCACCCTCAGGTTTACCTACAGCACATTTAAACCATGGATCGTCTGAAGTTAGTCCTGCAGTATTTCCAGTCCAACTCGGATTCCATTTCCAATGGTATTTGTATCGTCCTTGCCTTGGTCAGCGTCAAGCTCTATACCAGCTTTGACTTTAACTGCCCGTGCCTTCCTCAGTACAACAAACTCTACTCTATGGGGGTGATGATCATTCCACCCATCATATTCTTCTTTTTGGGGGTCCTGGTCAACAGACATACAGGTGTCATGATGGATGAGTGGATGAGACCCGTTGGCAACAGATCCAAAAATCCTGCCGTGGTGAAGTAAGTTTTACTTAAATGAACTGTTCTAAAATGTATGCAGCGTGAATGTCGCATTTCTCTACTGAGCCATTTTAAGTGTATTTCAATAACATTTGGGCTCCACTAGTTCTAAACACTTGATAATATTTCTGTGTGTATTTCTTCTATTTTGGTATGTGTGGGTTTGGCCTCATTTCTGAAATGTTTCATATATGAGAATATAGGAGTTCACAAATTCCATTTATCCTATATTTATACTGCTTTGGGTCTTAGGTTTGATTGTAATTGTGAATATTATTTTTGTTTATATATTTGTTTGGTATAATTCTGTTGATATGCTGCAGTGCTTCCCTGACTCATATATCTGAATTCTATGTTTATTTATTATATAAATATAAGAAATCATAAATGCCACACCAAACTCATAATGGAAACACAAGACTGTAAATGGTTCTATGTCGGTTTGCAGGTACTTGTTCTCAGCCATGATCCAGAGGGCCTTGCTGGCCCCAGTTGTGTGGATTCTGGTTACTTTGCTGGATGGAAAGATTTTCATCTGTGCCTTCAGTTTGAGTGTAGACCCTACACTATTCTCAGGTATTTGTCAACACATCCATCACACCACAGAAATAACATGCATTTACTGTCACAACTATTTAAACTGTAATACATGGATCAAGTATTGTATTCTTTATGGTGGTTCCTCAGGTTTGCCCAACAGCACAGAACTGGATGTGATTAAAATCATGTCCAAAGTGCCCTGTAAGGAGGATGTTATCTTCAGGAACAGCTCTTTCCGCAAGGCCGTCTCTCGTTATGTTCGTTGCTATTCACAAGTAAGCTTTTACATCCTCTAACTAACTGATAGAGAATGCAACATAGTCACAGATACATCCCTGTACTTGCATCGTCATGAATAATGTCGCAGAAAAAATAAAAAATCAGAACAGGATTGGGACCAGTGCACATATCTTGGTGGTAAAAACTGCAGACAATCCTAATGTCTTATTCAGAAGAATGTCCTCATTAACCAGGAGCCCTGCCTCTGACCAAGGCTTGATTTGAATTTCCGGTAATTCTATATCAGTTTATTTGATTATTTGACATAATAGAGTAATAACTATGAGGTATGTTACACAACAAAGGTATACCTTGGTTTATGGTTTAGTGTCCTAATATTTGAGAATATATAGAAGTAATTTTATATTATATATTTTTAGAAAGTACTGCAAGAAATGACACATGACTGATGGCTTTTGTTGCCTTTGTTTGGCTGACTTTCCTCCCCCTGTTAAGGCAATTGGCTGGTCCATCCTTCTCTTCCTGATTGTACTGGGAGCAATGGGGCGTATCATCAAGCCCATATTTGATAACCAAGCCCAATGCCTGCAGACACGTTACTGGAGCAACTATCTAGATGTGGAGCAGAAGCTCTTCGATGAAACCTGTGTCCTACATGCTCGTGATTTTGCTCGGAAATGTGTGGTCCAGTTTTTTGAGGACATGAGGGAGGACACCGTACTCCATCTTCCCCACCCATCCTTCATCTCCCCAACCCATAGGGACTTGGAAGATGAAGAGGAGGAGAAACTCCACGGCATTACGAAGCAGGAGCAGATGGACAACTTGCTCAAAAAGTGGTACTGTGATAAACCCGAACTTGATGTGACAAGGATCACTCACAGACCCAGGACATGTATTACCTGGGAGGACCATGAAGGAAAAACGTTATACTCTGATATCTAAGAAGCGTTACGTGAACTCGCTCACGCATCAACTTACCATCTGTTTGTCCTCTTTTGTTTTCCTGTTCTCCTGTTCAGCTCCCCTGGCTCTACATCAGTGGTCCGTAGTGTGTAAGAACAAACTTTGTGCATGTTCAGTAGAAAATAATACTCATCAACTCATTAACAGGCAAGACCAGACGTACATCAGTCATCAGCATAGAAGACTGTCTGATGTTTTTTTTATTCAGGAACAGCAACATGTTTGCATTGCTGTTTAAGGAAATAGCTAGCCATGTCTGTGTCAGTCTAAAAGAATGATTTTCAAGTTGTCTGATTTGGAGCTATTCAAATAAAATCGTATTGAATTTAAATTCTTAACTGTTAATTTTGAACATGCCTTGCATCTTCTATAATGTCCACCAGGCACTCAAGCTCTCGGTCAGAGATTATGTCTGTTATGTCCTTCTTTTTGGAGCAAAGGTAAAGCCCCACACAATTATTGCGCAACACAGTTATGTTACTCACCGATAGAGTAATTGGGCATTGTGGGCATTGATTATTGATGGCATTATCTATGGAGACTTTACGTCTATCCCCAGAGGATGGAGACTCAAGCATTGAAGGAGCATCAGCACATAGCATGGACTGATCACTTTCCTTTTTCCTTTAAGCTGTTAGGTCAAAGGTGTAAATTGCCAGCTGAGGAAAAACAAAGCAGCCCTTCATGAGCACCCAGAAACTGGAACAACAAAAGACAACATCATCATTTTT
This sequence comes from Colistium nudipinnis, assembly GCA_016785305.1. Lineage (NCBI taxonomy): Eukaryota > Metazoa > Chordata > Actinopteri > Pleuronectiformes > Rhombosoleidae > Colistium > Colistium nudipinnis. The sequence continues at coordinate 151,775 of JAFBJU010000111.1, read as the reverse complement.
GCACAAGTAAATGTGCACAGATATCTGTCTGGCAACATTTAGCCTACTTAAAGGATATGTTTAAGTGCAGGTGAGGTATCTAACTGACAGTTGTGTTTGGTCAAATCGCTTGTTGCTCATGAGCCACACCATGACGTAACATCATTTGAATAGGTTTGGACTGGCAGGTTTTTCATAAAGGTCGTTGCTATGGAACTCACCCACACAGACTGATAAAAAATGCAAATGGTCATTCGAAACCACACAACCCATTTTACAAACTTACGTTGTCAAACATGAACTAATACATAGTTTCACATTAACAATTCATTAGATCTAAGTGCCAGGTGTTGCTTGTTTGCTAAAAAGCCTCAACTCCTTCGGTAAGTGTGGGTTTATGGGTCATATTATTGTAAGTTGTTGTCAGACATGCTTTGGAGTCCAGATATTTTCCGGAAAGTGTCCTGACTGGCTGTATGTGAGAATGCAAATGTCACACTGAAATGTTTCTGGAGTTTCCGGCTGTGGTGAACATATCTGCCCCAGAAATTCTCCTGCTGTGTTCCTTATATGTGATTTACAAACTCCAGAAAATGTCTTGACCCAAATTTTCCAGGGGCTCTTGTCTGAAAACAGCTTTAGTTCATGTTAACTAGCATTACAGATTTTGTTATTGGCTTCCAAATGCTTCTACCAATTAACCGTTTTTTCACTGCCAGAACTTAAGTAATCGGTTACGACCCAGCTTCTGGGGGAGAAACAGGAAGCAACATAGAGAGCAGGTGTTGTTCCATCAAATGAAAGTGATTTATTTAAGAGGCTAACAAAACCAAGGGAACGCGAGCCGCTAGATGCTGTTAAATCCATAAACACTAAAAACCAAAAGAGGACTGTAACTATTTGAATCTTTAGTGTTAGGTATTTTTTTAGAGATATATACCCCCTCCCCATGGAAAAGCCCTCGGCTGATGCAGAAAGCAGACAACTGCCCAATTTAAGAATATTGTAATTAATCAGACCAGATATTTGCTTACATATATTGTGTTGTTCTGTTGGTCAGTTGTATGCTCAGGAATGTTAAGCTTATTATTTACAAGCTCATAAAGAGATGTTTATGTAGCAGTATAAGTTAAGTTTTAGACTGAGACAGCAATGTAACCTCACAGATACTCATGTTTATTCCACAACTCAGACCAGACGTCTAGAGGCATGGACATGTACATTCACACTGCCATGTTAGAATTAGAACAATACACAGGTAATGGCTCTACCCCCAACTGTGGGGTAGAGCCAGGAAATGCAAAAGTCTCCCCCCACACCACCTCAGGTTAGAACAAAAGAAATGCATGTAGATGTGTAGGAATGAATTCATGTATGTAGGTAGAAATGTATGAAAGTATGTACTTACATGTTTATAACATTACTCATTACTTATTATTCCATTACTTGCCTTCATCACATAACTCATATTCTATAGTTATAGCCTGCATGGCCACACTTGACCAGTCTAACACACGGAGACTTACGGCGCATGTGCGTAGACATAGTCATGGACAGACGGACACTTAACACATAGGACACTAAGACCCAACAGGACACCCAAGAAGGACCAATCAGGTGCGAAAAGGGGACAAACATGTCCAGCCCCAAACAAGGAGGTGACATGTCAATGACCACCAGCCACCTATAGGTTAAACCAACAGGAAATGTAACGTAACTGTTGTTATGTTAATGTTTACACCCTTATGTAATGCGCTGCGCCGCAACATACGTAGTTCTTTGGTCTTTGCTCCGAGGTCCATCGTTTGATTGCTTTTCCTGCGGGACTGGAGAAACCTTGAGCAAGGGTTTTATTCGTTGTTTTTGTTGTATTAAATCTTTTTGTTAAACGCAACCCGTCCTCATCGATCCGTCTTCGGCCCGGTGGTATCAAAGAACTCAGCATTAGTTTCAGAAATGCTTTGATTTACAATATGAACCTAATTGACATTGCTGTCCTTATGGATCAGTTAGGAGAGAGGAGCGAAAGAGAAAAAAGGCCCTGGAGAGAGTCCAAGTGGCCCATACAAACTTGTGCTATGAATAGTATACAATATTTATTTATCAGCATCAGTACAAACAGATAATAAACCACATTGGTGCAAGTGAAATACTCACAAGTAGACATTGTAATTATGTTAAAATATAAATATATAAATATATATACATTTCTCTCAGAAACATTTCCTTCTTCGGCTCCAGGCCCAGACCAACCCATCACCTCTTGACTGCCTGTTCAACTTGTCTGCTCCACACCATTCTTGGAGGACCTCTACATCCAGGAATGTAGGAAGGCCAACAGGATCATTAAAGATTTCAATCACCCCGGGCCATAAACTGTTCCGCCTGATGCCGTCTGGACGACACACCATCTGAGCTTGCAACAGCAGGTTTTCATCATTCCTTTGGCCACACTTTCAAACTAACAATAACACTTTCTGCTGTACTTGTTGCTGCTATGTACTGTATATTTATTTTTATACTTGGATGCCCTTATTTAAGTATTGTGTGTTTTGTCAATATTGTAAAGTATTCATTTTACAAGAATGTGTGTATATATTTACATCAAGTAGACGGTTACCTGTAGATAGTAACATCCTCGTGTACATTTGTGTATTGTCTGTGAAGTTTCTCAATCGTCGACTAAAGAGGTCACTGTGGTACTCAAACACCTGTGTTTGCACTTAATAGTGGTACATGATATAGAAACACATATAATTATAGTTGAAGTATAAGTTTTTTTTCTTCCTAGAATGAGTTCATCAAGAGATTAAATTAAGAAATCTGTAATTCCCTCATTGCGTTCCATTTACAGATTCACTATGGATTATATCGCTAATGTTTATATTCATATCATATTTGTGCCGTAACATGTGTAATTGGTCAGTAGGACGCGCTTTATGCACCCTATTGGCCCAATCACATCAGGATTAATTGCACTGAAAGAACCACAGGGGAGTGGTAAAGCGATTTAAAAGGAGGTTAAGTGACGTGAACTCTGAAAGAACGCAACACAAGGATCAAAGGAGTTAATGTAAAAGAATTTAAGTCACGAAGTTCAAAGGATGCGTTTGTGACATCATTACAACTACAGGTTGTGTGATAATCAGCGTCAGAAGTAAGAGTAACATGGAGGGATAAAACCAGAAGGTGTTGTTTATGCAAGTTAAAGGCTACCAACTCCTGTGAAACAAACAAACAGCAAGGAGTTATTTACTTATAAACAACAGAGGAAGATAGGTGACGTCAGAACTTTGATATGAAAAGTTTCAATAGTTTCAACAGGAAAAACCTGCGTAGTTTGCCCAGGACCAGTTATGCTGCATCTACGACCAAAGAGGTCGCAACCTCGACTTCCAATGGTGCGATCTCAACCAATAATGTCGCGACCTCGACCAGCGAGGACGCAGCATGGCTTCATTCACCTTCGCTTAGTGTGTCTTTGCTGGTTGAGGCCATGGTCAAGGGTGAAGGCTCCATTGATGCGGCTTGGCTGGCTGCCGCGGGAGAGAGGAACGAGGCTGTGTCGGGTGAGGGTGAAACAATCCTGGCAGACTTCCGTGAGGATAAGACCTGCAAGGGCAAAACCAGCCAGGACATGAGCAGCCAGGCTACGTGGGATGAGACCAGCCAGGGTTTATCCAGCGATACCAGCCAGTTTGTGACCAGAGAGGGCGAGGCTTACCACTGTGCGTCCATTGAAGGTGTGGCCTACGAGGGGAAAACCAGCCAGGACATGAGAAGCCAGGCTACGCGTGGCATACCCAGCCAGGGTATATCCAGCGATACCAGCCAGGCAATGAACAGTGATGACGAGACCAGCCTAATAGATTCCAGTGAGATTGATACCACCCAGGCACTGATCAGCGAAGAAGAGACAGGCCGGGTTACATACAGCGAAGGTGAGACCAGAATGGCTACGCATGGTGAGGACAATACCAGCCAGGATGAGACCAGACAGGCTGTGACCACCGATGGTGAGATCAGCAACTTCATGACCAGCCAAGCCATGTCCACTGAAGTTGAGACAATCCAGGGCGTAACCAGTCAAGCCAGGTCCAGTGAGGACCAGACCAGCCAGGATCCATCAGGTGGTGCTGGTGAGGCCGCATGGAGCCAGTCTACATCTTCCAAGGTAGAGGGCAGCCAGGATGAGACCACGCAATACAAAACCTACGATGGAGAGCCCAGTGAGGCCACATACAACGTGGACGAGACCAGTCAGGAAGCATTAAGTGAGTATGAGATTGACCAGGCCTCAACAAGTGAGAGTGACACTGAAGAAGACATATCCAGTGACGACGACACCTGCCAGGCTGCATTCAGCTATGAAGATGAGACCAGTCGGACTGAATCCAATGATGGAGAGATCGGCCTGGACGAAACCAGTGAGGCTACATACAGCAAAGATGACACCAGCCAGGCTGCAACCAACGAAGGCGAGTTCAGCCAGGATGCCAGAGGTAAATGTGACATCAGCCAGGCCCAAAGCTGCCAGGATCCATCCAGTGAGGGTGAGACCAACCAAGCTTTGACCAGCAAAGGCGAGTTTAGCCGGGCTGCAAGCAGCCAGGATGCATCCTATGAAGGTCAGACAACATCAATTGAAGGTGAGACAAACCAGGCTGTGACCAGCCAGGATGACTTTGGTGGTATTACAGACAGCCAGGCCACAGCCAGCAAGGATGAGGACAGCCAGGCTCTGAACAGCCAGAACAAGTCAGATGATGTCAAGGCCAGCCAGGCCACGACTTGCGTGGGTGAGACCAGCCAGGCCGAGTCCGGTGAGGGTGAAACTTCCCAGGCTGATTTTAGCGAGGGTGAGACCAACCAAGCCATGACCAGTGAAGACGAGATCAGCCAGGCTGCAACAGACGAAGACGAGATCAGCCAGGTCGAAAGCGGCAAGACTATGGACAGCGAAGGCGAGACCAGCCAGGCTACAATTAGCCAGGATGCCGACGATACTAGCCTCGACGGCCGTTATGTCAAACTGCCAATAGACTTGTTGTGTGAAAAATGCAGATTGCTTATCCTCTGACCGATTTGTGAGCCATTGGGATCACTTGGCTAGTTTAATTTTGGGGGATCCAAATTAAGGGGGTGGATAAAGGACTTTTTTTTGTTATCTTTAACATTCTTTGGTGGACGTTTTATATTCCCCGCCAAGGATGTAATGTTTTCAGTGCCAAAGAACAGAAAAACAGATCTGGTCTGTTGGGGGATGGGGGTAGGGGGGTCGTGGCCACGCAGAAAAGGGTACATCCGAAGTGAGCCTGCATGTCAGCTAGGTTTAGGCCACCAAATGTTATCCTAAATTGCGCCAAATAAGTAAATGAAACAGAACCGTTAGAAACACACACACTGAACACTTTCTGATCTTTCCTGCCAAGCAGGCAATGTTTTGCATTGCAGAAAAACAGATTGTGCAGTTTGTTTGTCTGTGAGCAAGATTACTGAAAAACTGCTAAACCCATTTTTCTTTTTTGACATGAAAGAAAAAAAAACATTGAAATATTTTATTTTCAGATGCACCTCTAATTTGCCTTCACTGATTAGATAGATTACCCGTGCAAAGGTTGAGAGATAGGGGGCACGCACTAAATGTTGGAAAAGTTAAGCCTTAATTTCAGCAAGATTTGGACACAAAATGTTATCCTAAATTGATTCCAATAATAGATGAATAAAACATAATCCATAATTATAATTGAAACTAAATAATAATTGATCATGAAACCTATCACTTAACACAATTCAAGTATTTTTTTTGTCATATGCATAAAATAAAAAGTTTCCAATCCAACAAAATAATGAGTTCCCCTTGACTCTACCAAATGCTAATACAACATACCTGCATAGAATGAACATTTCACAAAACATATTTCAGATAACCCTTTACATGTCTCAGAGAAAAACATTTCACAGAACTTGATAACATTTCAGAAAACAGCAGCAATCACAAATATGTTTTTTGTTCCAGTACTCTTTTGAAGTGCATAAAGTAAATCACATTAAGTGGATACTGTTCTGAAAAACTGTGGAGACCATATATATGGTTGAAATGTATGTGAATATTTGTAAACAATATGTGTTGACAATGTTGTGTAAATGTCAATTAGTAAACATGTACTGTATGTATAACGGTTCACATATTATTGCAGGACTTAAGCAAAGAAAATAGGTATAGGCAATAAATGATTGTGATAGTTGTACACCTTAAATAATCCCTCCACTATTTCCTGTCTAGTCCTCCATCTGTATCTTATTCTGTCCTTTTTGGTTATGGAGGGTTCTGTGTATGAGGAGGATTTTTAAATTAATTATTTGTGGGACATGGAGCCAGTGGAGGTTTTGGAGGACAGGGGTGATGTGGTTTTGGGAGCAGGTGTGGGTAAGAAGGCGGGAAGCGGAGTTTTGAATGTATTGGAGTTTATTGAGCACTTTTGATGATGAACTATAGAGAATGAAGGTGCACCGTCGTGAGTGGCAGCCTGTCTTAGCAGCTCTCCTTTATTTCTACTAGTATCTCCTCTTTTACGACTTCTAAACTTATTATTTTTTTTTTTTTGTATTTGCTGACTTTTGTGGTTTTTGACAATCAGTTACGACCACTAAAACGGACAATAACGCAAGAAACATCACCTACTGTCGGGAAGCGCTCCTCGCGCATCGCAGTCGAGTGTCAGTGCCACAGATGGAGATACCTGCCGAGCTCAGGGGAACCGGGGCCAGTGTGCTGTTGAGGGAAAAGCGGCTGAGGAACAGGAGATTCTAACCATCGCTGCCCTCGGGTCGTTATGGGGAATGTGAGATCGCTCGCCAACAAAACGGACAAGTTATCGGCTCTAGTGAGGGACCAACGTGAATACCGGGAGTCTAGCCTGCTGTGCTTCACAGTGACATGGCTGATTGGGGATTTACCAGACTGTCTGGTGGAACCAGTGAGCTTCACCGTGCTGCGCGCCAACAGAGACAAGCAGAGCGGCAAGAAGAAATGCAAAGGGCTTGCCATCTTCATTCATTCCAGATGGTGTAACCCCGGACATGTAACTGTCAAAGCATACATCTGTACCCCGGACATTGAGCTGATGGCTGTTGGTCTGAGGCCATTTTATAAGCCACGGGAGTTTTCACACACCATCTCCATTACGGTTGAAATACTACCGAGCGCTGTGGCGGCGAATGCGAGTTACGTCATCCACTCCATCGTCGCGGAACTACAGACACAGCATCCCAGCGCTTTCATTTTCATCAACGGTGATGTTAGTATGTGTGACCTGTAGCACACACAATAATAAGTCACTGGACCTGCTGTATGCCAATGTTAAGGAGACATACAGCTCCACCATCCTCCCATCCCTTGGCAGATCGGACCATAACCTAATCAGGCTTGTACCAAAATACAAGCCTTTTGTTAGGAGACAGCCCGCCACCATCAGGACTGTTCAACAGTGGTCAGCTGAAGTCAAGGAGGAGCTGAGGGAGTGATACAGGTCAACAGACTGGAAGATGTTTGAGAGAGTCCACGGTGAGGACATTGGTCCGTGGAGATTGTTAGAATATGCCCGGTCTTTAGTTGGAAGCCCAAGAACAACCCGGAGAAATCTGGAGAAATCTTCAGTTCACAACTGCATGGTTTATTATGGTCACATGGAAAGTAAAGCAGTGCTGGGCCCATTGCTAGGCCCAGCGCTGGGCACAGAGTGTCAGAGCTCCTGCAGGATCTCCAGATTGGGGCCAGATTGTGCCCCAATGTCTAGGAATGGTTCACTTTTATCCTCTTTGAGCTAGGCCTGCCCCGTACAGAGGTTGGACTTTCACACGACCGCATGTAATTGACCAGTTACCAGTGACGTGGTCAGTAATCTTGGAATGTATGTGTGTGTGTGTGTGTGTGTGTGCGTGTGTGTGTGTTGTTTTGGTTATAGACATTTCTTGACAAGATAGAGGAGTTTCATCTGTCCTTGTAGTACAAGCCAGTTCTGACTGGTTATTCTATCTTACAGTTCTTAGACTATTCAAGGATATGAAGTGCGTCATATGAGCTGAGGTACAGTGGAAAATACAGAATAGGTATACATGATGTCTCAGAACAAAGCCAATTATAACATTCTCCCTTTTGACATGATTCTATCCTGTCAATCAAAAATTAGGTAGGAACATTGTCTCTGTATTGTGTCATAACTGTCAGTGGCAGCCAATTCAACAGGGCCCCAGCGTAGTTGCCGTCTCTAAGTTCTTCATAGCCGCAGCAATGTCTGCATATCTGCAGGAGTCGGGCTAGGAATGCAGTTCGCGGATCTTCATCTCTTTGTGTGTATGCTGCAACCCTGCTCATGTCGACACATCTTGGGAACCCGCTCGCGGAATCTCGTTGCAGATCTCTGTAGCCAGTCGAGGAGAGAGTCCAACTTTGATTTTTAGGCGCCTGGAATTGTCTGAACAAAGCCTTCCTCCGATCGTCTCCGGTGGTCCTCAATCGAACGTGGTCTCAGAGTCAACCAATCCAGGTCAAGACACCAAATTGTTAGAATACGCCCGATTCTTTTGTTGGAAGCCGAAGAACAAACCGGAGAAATCTAGAGAAATCTTCAGCTCCCAACTGTATGGCTTAATATGGTCACATGGAAAATAAAGCAGCGCTGGGCCCAGCGTTAGTTCTCAGCGCTGGGCAAAGAGTGTGTCCCGATGTCTGGGAATGGTTCACATTTATCTTCTTGGGCTGGGCCTGCCCCGTACAGAGGTTGGGCTTACACACGACCAAATGTACAGTAGTAAAATACAGAATAGGTATACATGATGTCTCCGAACAAAGACAACTATAACAACATGAACAACAAACTAGACTGGACTCACAACACTGATCCTGAAGAGCCCCCCCCCCTCCACCCCTTCTACGAGGAGCTAGTCAGGCAGAGGAGCATGTTCAGGCAAAGACTCATCCCTCCTCGGCACACCACAAAACTCCATGTCTTTTGCTCCAGTAGCCATCAGGCTACATAACAAACACTTACACCCCCACACATGAACACTTCTAAGGAATACTGACCTGCACTACCCCACTTCTGACTGTTTTTTCATTTGCACTTTGGACTGGACAAATTAATTTATTCCTATCGTCACACAAACTGTCAGTTGCACACATACAGTATAGGTTTATTTATGTTTATAACAGACTTGAACATCGAGTGCTGCCGTAACTTGTTTTGTGGTATTTCTGTTCTTGCACATCTTGCATTTCTTTTCCTTTTACACCCTGTAATGTTGCTGCTTGGACACCTGAATTTCCCTATGGAGATAAATAAAGGTTTCATCTATCTAGCTATCTATCTATGCCAGGGATCCTCAAAGTCCGGACCCTGGTCCGAATCCGACCGAACCACAATTCTCTCCGGACCCAGAGCAAATATATACTTTTCATATGTAATATATTAAAAAAAAATATATATAGTATCTGCGAGACATCGCTGCAACGCAGCAAGTCCAAATGATATGATTTCTCCCCGGCAAGCAGCGCCCACACAATCTAATACACCGCGATGCCATCTCCATGAGTTTTTAATTTTTTTTATTTACACAGTTGTACATACAGCTAACAGTGAAGATTGAGTGGCCACAGCACTGCTTCTTCTGCAGGTAGCTAGCTAGTAGTCAATTTAAGAACATGAATCAACCAAGAGACATCATTGTTCTCCGTTTTCTCCACTGCAAGCAACGGAGTTAAAAACAACTTGCAATGAAAGAGGCTGACTGTGACTCTCCCACCTTCTGGACAAGGATGGTTACTGCAGCTAATTTCCATCTCCCGCACAAGCTGGCACTTCACATTCTCACAATGTTTGGCTAGTAACAAGTACCGCAGCCGAGTCACCAACGAACAGTTGCATCAGTGGCTACGCCTGACTTTCACAGTCCTGGCAACAGACCAAAGGTCAAACTTCTCACATTAATGGGCTGAAGGGATGTGGGAATAGTGATTTGTGATTCCATAATATAATCGTTACCTTGACAGGACCTTTGTCATATTGAAAAAAAAAATGTTGGGGACCTTTACGATTTCTATTTGAGTACCCCTGATCTATGCTGTTGCAGTAATCCAGTAAATCTGGAGCCGATGAATGCGTGGATGAGGGTTTCTGCTGCAGAGAGTGACGGTCGGATGTAATGTTTTTGAGATGAAGAAAGCAGTCCTGGTGATGTGGTTTACGTGGTGATTGAATTTGAGCTGGCAGTCAAAGATTACACCTAGATGACGTTTTTTAGGCGCTGAAGCGTATGGTAGGTCAAAAAGGCAGCATTCCCCAGCCATCTGAGTCCCCTAATCCCTCTGGTTGCTGTAGCGATGGTGGTGTGTCTGACCAGTGACTGGCTGGTAGTGATGGTCGCGGTGCGGCTCTCTCTTTGGATCCAGAAATTAATGCACGTAAAATCAGAGTCTGTTAATCGACCACCGGGTTGCTGACTTGGCAGCGTTGGTCAAAAAAAAAAGAAAACAAAGTTACTTGTGTGGCTGGTCTCGGCGGAGGATGGTAACGCTCTGTGGATGACGGCGAGGCACTGGAAGCAACGAATGAGTACACACTTTATCCCTGAATGCCACTGGCCCCCGGAGTTCTGGGTCCTGCCCACTGTCTTTCATCCTGGTAATGAGTGTAGATTAATCAAAAACAGATGATAGTACAAATAGTGCAGGTGGCAGTTAAATGTCCAGTAAAGTTAACTGAGCTTTGTGGAAGGGCGTTAATGTAACGCAAAATGTTTTTGTTGTGGTGGAGGGAATGGGGGGTCAGGGGGGAGTTTGGTAGTGTTCATAAGGTTCACTGCTGTGACATCTCTTTCAATTACAGACAGAGTTGTCGGAGCTGGAGAGAGGGACGGTGTAGAGGGAAGCAGCAGTGGAGGTGAGGATTCAGCCCCTGGACTGATGGTGTGGCTGGGAAGGATGTAGGAAGGTGTCAGGACTGTCCCATTGTCTGTCAGAGCGGCAGTAGAAATCATTAAGGTTGTTGGCCAGGCGTCGATCGTTGGTGGAGTGGGGGGCTCTTGGCTTGTCAGAGTTGTTGGCCTTATCCTTCTCAGACCACCACTGGTTGAGTCTTGCTGTGAACCAAGGTTTGTCATTGCTGTAACTCACCCAGGTACATGTTTGAATACCTGAGTCCTCACAGAAGCTGATGTATGATGTCACAGCCTCTGTATACTCGTCCAGACTGTTAGTAGCAGTCCTGAAAACATCCCAGTCAGTAATATCCAAACACGCCTTCTGGTCCTCAGCAGCCTCACTGGTCCATCTCTTTGATATCCTCACAACAGGCTTGGAAAGTTTTAGTTTCTGCCTGTAGGATGGAATCAGGTGGACCATGTCATGGTCAGAGTGTCATAATGCGGCGCGGGTGACGCTGGATAAGCATTCCAGACGGTGGTTTAACAATGATCCAGGGTGTTCCCCTGCCTGGTGGGGCATTTAATAAATTGTCTGCATTTGGGGAGTTCGTGTGTTAGATTTCCTTTGCTAAAATCGTCAAGGACAATTACTAAGGTGTCCGGGTAGGTCCGCTCCTCATTGGTTGGTTGAGTGGGAGGGTGATAGGGTGGGAGCAAGATTGAGAGGTCTATGGTTGTCTGGGTTTGCAATGCGGGGGGGACCAGCAGGTTGGAAGTGGATAGACTCGGTGGTGCAACTATGTTGAGCGATGGGGTTGTTAACATTTGATGGTGGAGATGGGTAAAATCCAGTCTGTTGCACTCCGGTCTTGGTCCGATGTCACTCCCACGTTGGGAAGTGGGTGAAAGTGGGTGAAAGATATTTTTGGGCTTCTTTAACTTTGACCCACTTCCAAATTTTGAAGCCACACGGGACCAATACCAGTGCGTTAGACGACCCTTAAAACCCCACTGGACCAACTCCCATCTCTCTAACAGTTCTTCACCAAAACCCTAACCTTAATTCCAGTTGTGTAACCCTAAAGATTGGTTCCTGTTCTAAGTCCACTCTGACAGTATGTGAAAGTACAAGAAGCCCAAAAGTATCTTGCACTTTCACCCACTTCCTGATGTTGGAGCGAAAAAACCCACGGAACCAACTCCCATTTCTCTAGAAGCTCCGCCATAACTTGTTGATCTTTATGAAATCCTTAAAATAAGTAAATGTGTTATTAATTAATCATTAATATATGGGGCCTGATCATATGTTTACACTGGAAGTACTTCTGGTATGAAAGTGTCTTCTTTAAATCTGTGTGCCCACACACACTTTTCAGTTTCATTTTTTTTCCATCACTGTAATGAGAATTCCCCAGATCCAACATTCAGCCAGAGAGGGATGATCCTTTTGAGTAAATCCTCTGCTCATCAATGAAAGTCCTCCTCTAAAAACAATAGGTCAATAGATAATCAATTTAATGTCTTCATCCAAGCGTTGACCCAAAGACCCATATATGCCACACAAAGTGAGTGAGTGTGGGTGCGCGTGTGTACGTGCGTGCGTGTGTGGGTGTGTGGAGATCCCTCCCTTATAAGCATGTCTATCTAATATGTTATTCCACTGTCTGGTAGGCTTTATCTGTGCTTGGGATCCAGATTCTGGCAGCAGTTTCATTCCATTACTTTCATAAGTTTCTGCACACTTTGCATTGCTGGACAAGATTGTGCTTGGAACCTGGATTTTCATTTCACACTCTCAAGACTGATTCAGGTAGTGACAAAGTCTCCATGTGACTCTTCCATGCAGCATCGTTTTTTACAGACAATATTATATTATGGTGCTGTGAATTATTCCTATTGTAACCATCAACCATTCATTTTAAATCATTTACAGTATATCACAGAGATAGATGAAATGTTGTGCTAAAAGTAAAAACAAGTATTGGAGAATGCACCTTAAATGTATATACTTATAATGTATACTGTATACAGTATATATACTCATCATGTGCTTTATACAGGCTTCTACTGAGTAACTTAATATATTTATCCAAAATGTAGATGTATTAAGTATAAACAAGAAGTTGTAAAGTATTTTTTTTAAATGTTAACACTTAAATAAGCTTAAAATGGTCCCTAAATATTATATAATCTAATAGGTTAATGTACTCTTTTCCTGTTTTGCACAAAAAAAGTTATTTAAAGAATAGACAGGGATTGTGATATTTTTTAATTATAACAAAGTGATATGTTAATTGGTTTTGCAAATGTTGACAAAACACGAATGATTATGTCCTGAAGACATCCCATGCAATAGGAAAATACATTTATTTACACACATACCAGGCATGAGAAACTACATTTATCATATAAAAATGTAGAGTTTGATTTTCTGCACAATTTTTAACTTGAACAGAGAAAACAAAATAGAATAAAACCTTCCATTGTGTTTCACGTGACTCATGACTGATTGTTGTGTTATCAATTGTGACATCAAATACCTTACCTGCTTTATTGTGGTTACCACACATATCTAGTGTCATTTGGTTCTTCCATATTGACTGTATAAGGCACTTTTATATTTGCTGTCTTCGTTATTTTTTTCACGTGAAAGGGGTGCTTATTTATCACCCATACCAAATTAAAAGGCATTGTTTCTTTCATTTGACCCTGTGCGACAGGTCACTTCATTATTATATGCTTAATGTAATGTAACCGAGGTCATGCAAGAAGCATAAAAAGAGACGTTTCCTTCCTTTTCAAAACCTGGCATCTATACCCACAAAGCAACTCGACCCATGATACCTGGGTGTGAGGTGTTAGGTCATTCTTGACGTACCACTCAGGCCTGTTTTGTTAAAGTCTAACTGGCTGGGTTCATATATTGATTAGTTTTACAAATATTTATATTATAAAGTAATGAAAATCATGATGCAATGATCTTTACAGAGGGTAGATGCGTCAGGCAGGCAGGAGCAAGGCGAAGGACACAAAGGCACGACTCCTCAGCCGGGGGACCAACAGGTGCAAAAGTGCAAAGTCAGCAGGCAGATCTCCGAATCCTGGAACAGGCAGGGAGCGATACACACCGGTGACAATTGCTAAGGTACAGAGTTGATAGGCAGGCTTAAGAATCCAGGAACAGACAGGGGTCAAAACACACCATGCTCGATCACTATGAGAAATGCCGAGCACAAGGGTATACAGACAAACTGGCAACTGAACGTAGGGGTTTACACATACTGGGAGGCGATGAGGTAATTGTGAACAGTTTATCGGATTGTATGTTAAACTAACCAAGTCGCTGTTTCTTTTACGTAGTAGATGTCTAGCCTAAAATACTCCAAACAGCAAATAAAAATAAACTAATATGATACTGAATACTTATTTCAATTTCTTCCACATGTGTTTTTTCCCCCCGCTATGATAAACATGTTTGTCAGTGAGGGTCTTATGACAGGAAAATTACAGTTGACTTTCCTTTTTCACATTGTTGCTGGAACAACGGCCATATTGTAGTTTACAGACACATACTAGAGTATACAAATGGATTTCTCTCGTTAACGGTGTGCAAGTGTGTTTTTTTTGTTGTTTTTTTCATGTGCGGAAACTCCCTTCATGCCTTTTGATTAAATGTGCTGCTCATCCTCTCCCCTGAGGGCAGCGCGTGCAAAGGAGGGGCCGAGTGAGAGGAGGAAAGAGGATGAACGGCGCGAAGAACGCGCTGCTGCGCTCTGCTCGGCAGAGCATCATCTCGTGCGGCGACAGCGAGGGCAATTGCACGGAGCTCCGCACGCAGACCCTGGCGCTGTCAGCGGTACCCGCGTGGAGCGGCAACGGCTCGGACGTCGATGCTCACCGGCTCCCGGAGCTCCAGCTTCCCGCCTCGCCGACGGTGAGTAACATGCTCTGTTCCTCCGCACTGTTTCGTTTTAGTTCACGGGTTGTCACCTAACTCAACTCAAAAAACAGTCTTTATGTATTACAAACACGTCTTTGTGAGTTTTTATGAGCTTTTTTCGTTCTTTTTCCAAATAGATACGCTGTCTATATGGTATGAAAATGTAATTCAGTGTGTCCTTTAAATAAGAGTACGTCTGTGGTCGAAATGGTGATATTTCACGTTGTATGGATAATCAACTGTTGACACTTAGCACATTAATGAATTTCCTTCCTGCGATGTTTGGTTTATTGCCCTCCTTGACACTGTAGTACTCTTTTAATCGTCTTTGCAACGTGCAGCTATTAATGCTATTTGATAATGTGGTAAATCTCGTTATGGTAACATACATCACCTACTGTCATGAATATGTAGGCTATACACTTATTGATTATATCAAATTAACCAAGTCTTTAGGTTATAGAACCAAACCAGCAATTGCAATTTAGTGTAATTATATATATTGATATGAAATTACAGTTTGTCTCTAGGAGGCATCAGATGTAATGCAGGAATGAAATGAATTGTTAATTGTTATTAAATTGTGTACATTGTGTTGTAGCTATCTACATCTGTCGGGAACTTGCCTAGTATGGTCCAGACACATACGTGCACACACACACATAGACTTAAGGGATGCAGGAGTCAGTGTAAAAATGCCCCTCTGTTATTTACCTGCTTTAGCAACACATTGGAGCTGCACAGATGTCCCAGTTCATGGCCAACTGTATTTTCTAGCCCAGAATGATCTCTTATCTAGATCGAAGGGGTATGAAGATACACTTGGTTCATAAGAACGTTCGGATACATAAGAACAAGATGAGATGATATTTTAATGCTTCTTTTAAGTTGACACTTAGCACATTAATGAATTTCCTTCCTGCGATGTTTGGTTTATTGCCCTCCTTGACACTGTAGTACTCTTTTAATCGTCTTTGCAACGTGCAGCTATTAATGCTATTTGATAATGTGGTAAATCTCGTTATGGTAACATACATCACCTACTGTCATGAATATGTAGGCTATACACTTATTGATTATATCAAATTAACCAAGTCTTTAGGTTATAGAACCAAACCAGCAATTGCAATTTAGTGTAATTATATATATTTATATGAAATTACAGTTTGTCTCTAGGAGGCATCAGATGTAATGCAGGAATGAAATTAATTGTTAATTGTTATTAAATTGTGTACATTGTGTTGTAGCTATCTACATCTGTCGGGAACTTGCCAAGTATGGTCCAGACACATACGTGCACACACACACATAGACTTAAGGGATGCAGGAGCCAGTGTAAAAATGCCCCTCAGTTATTTACCTGCTTTAGCAACACATCGGAGCTGCACAGATGTCCCAGTTCATGGCCAACTGTATTTTCTAGCCCAGAATGATCTCTTATCCAGATCGAAGGGGTATGAAGATACACTTGGTTCATAAGAACGTTCGGATACATAAGAACAAGATGAGATGATATTTTAATGCTTCTTTTAAGAAAACCTCAATGTTGAAATAAAGTATTTTTTTAATATATTTATATATATTATATATTTTATATAAATTTTTTTTAACAATACATTTTAACTAAACATCTTGTAATGAAGGTCACTTAAGTTCTACTTCCTGAATATAAATTCAAATGCAGTAAAATACAGAATAATATATAAGAACTGTAAAACCTTTTGCCATAACCTCAACTGACAACATCCGCTACCTACCTGGTACTTATTGTTCTTCTGGTTATTATGACAAGTAATCAATAATTTGATTCCTTTTTGTATCATGGGGCAGAAAGAGATCCCATAACAAAAGTCATCTCTGGAATAAAGCAAATGTGTAGGGTGAAGGGAAAGAGAAAAAGAATAAAAGACAGCATTAAAAAAGATCAGATTATAGCAAGACTTATCTTACACACACATAGTTTACAAGGATCTGAGGCCGTAATGAGATTATGTAACAAAGGCCTAGATTTATAGAATCAAAGGATCTTCTGTTCAACTCTTGTGTGGGCTTTGATTACCGTCTCACTGCCATTGCTTGCTTTTGTACTGGTGGTTGAATACAGTAAATAGAGAGCATGAAATAGAGAAATTCAATGATTCATATGTATTATAACATGAAATGCCAAAATTAATGTGATGGATGAATACATGTAATATGAAACAAAAAAAGAATATGTTACATATAAAATGACATAAAATAAAATAAAAATGGTCATGTTTGGCATAATGATGACTCAAATTCAGATCTTGCGAAAAGAAGAAAGGCAAGAAATGACAGAGAATAGACAGATATTTTTTTTATTTTACAAAACACAAATAAATTAAAACTAAATACACATACAAATAAATTAAAACTAAATACACACAACCAGATAATATGTTGTTTGTATTTATGCATGCACATTTGTGTTCCGATTGCGTTTCTTGAAAATTGCCATTTCCTCTGCTTTTTGTGATAAGTTTTAGTGTCTTCATCTCTCTGCAGCATCATCATGAAAACACACAAATAAAAACACATAGCACAATTCAGAATGTGGTGTTTGTGAGAAGAAACCAAGATAAAAGAGAAGATTGCAGAGCTGTGTGAGGAATCAGTTTAGATAAGGAGAAAACTACTGTACATGGTTTTAATGCCAACTTCCCGATTTTTGGAAATATATATGCAGTGGCCGCTGTTAGATTCAACTCAAGGTATTGATTTGAGGGAGGATCAAACACTGTCCTGATCCACTTCTGCTATGACTGTTGCATAAAAGACCATGAACAAACACACACAAACACACAGTGTAAATGTCAATGATAGTCATGTGATGCAACGGTTCAGTTGACTTTGGTGTGGAAAGATTTCAAGGCCGACTTTTGAAAAGAGGTGGCACACACTCAAACAAAAAGATTTGCATACATTCTCTCTCAGCCAAATAATGATTCTGTTAGTCTCAGTTTGAGATTTGTCAGGGTCACTTTGTCTCTGCTTGCAACGCTATTTCAATGCACAAATATGCTTTCAAATATGAATGAAGGGTCCAACTCCTCATGTTGTGTAAAACATGTGTGTGTGTGTGTGTGTGTTAGTGGCTGAAGCCAGATGGTCATGTTCCATTGTCTGAGGGTGTGTACAGTATGTAGCAGGGTTATTCCAATACATATTCAGTTGGGCCAAATTCAAGCTAAGAAATGTAGCTGCGCCAGGCACATTTAATAAGCAGCAGGTACTGATACATTTTAAACATTAATCTATGTACTGAAAGTAATGTTTATTCATTGTTTTGCTTTAAAATGTAATCACAGTGAACGGACCACAAAACCCGAATGGAAGATGCTTTTATTTGGGCTGTGCATAAACAAAGTACAGCTCTGGTTGTAAGATACAATCAAGCTCCTGTTTCCTCCAAACTGTTTCCTGTTTTGAAAGTGACAACTTGCTTTTTTTTTGCCACTTACAGTATATGTAAGCATGTCGCTGTTCTCTTTTGTAGCTACATACAGTTTCATACATTTAATTTTCAAAACGAGAAACTAAATTGACTGACTTTGGAGGTAAACACATGATTTATGCCACATCAAGCCTATGATTTGAATCGTCTCCTCAGATTTTCCTCACAGTTTGACTTCGTCTGATCCCTGATCCTCTAAAACCTCTACTGCATGGGTATGTGTGTGTTTGGATGAAACATACTTTCCCACTTTACGTGTTTGTTTATGATTATTTTTATCTGGAGCATGCAGGTGTGTAAATGTTATGGGCAGTTTGCCAAAGAGAGTGTGTTTATGTGAAGTTTATATTGATGTAAGGACCTATTTGGCTTTTAGACTTAAAGATGCACATAGCTAGAATCATTCAAATCGGTTTTAGTGATTTGATCAAAAATAAAGCTCCCCAAAAAGTGATTTCATCAGAAATAATCATATACAAAGTAAACAATAACATATGAATAAAAATGGATTGTTGATGAATATTATTAACAGCTAAAAGTTAACCTTCTCTGTTACGTACGTGAACATACTGTTCAAAGAGAAAGATCTGCAGGATCCGTGCCGTAAAAAAACATCACAGATACATCTCATATGGAGTAAATACATCAGTGAATGAAACACTGTCAGCTGCTCAGAGGTCCAGGCATTTATTCTCGGCAAATTAATGTATAACCAGGACAAATACTCACACATGGTTGTTGACCTTTTATCACAATTTCTATTTAATAAACCTTATCATTTAACACTGCTTCAATGCAATCCATTAGCCTCCACGTTGATCATATGTACCCGAGTTCATCCACAGAGAGTAAATTGAAGTTTGTGTGGTATCAGCTGCCTACATAAATATGCAAAAAACAACTGCTAACCTACATTTTCTTATTGATTATATTTCTCTGCCATTTAGCAGTAGAGGAGTTGACCCTGATCTCCAGAGGACGTGTGAGCAATGCCAGACCTAGTTGTGTCAGGATTATTCAGTGATGCATGTCCTTTGTTACTGATGTTGTATTAACATACCACAAAATGAAGAAGTGTGAAATTGTTCCAAGGTTAATTCCTTAAAAAATCAGAAGTCTTTTCTCTATGGAAAACAGTGCAACTATGATAAAAAGATGGTTCATCCAATCACCTGCCTAGTATTTTCTAAGCAACTACCCCTTTCCAAACTCTTTCCAATGAACACATCTATTGTTGTAGCTCTCTCTATATTTTTCTAATGTGCCACATCAATGTGTCTCCGCTTTTGGCTAACACATACAAAATCACAATACTCCAATCCACAATTAACTACATGTGAGGTCGTAAAGAAAGCCACACACACACTCACTTTCTGGTGTTAACACAAACCTACTAACATCCTCTCATGATTAGGCATGAAAAAATAGATAAGAACATTTTATGTTTAACTTTTCTTTTGGTAATAAATATTTTGTTAAAACAATCTAATTTCTGATTAATATAGCGCAAGAACGAGTATTCCCTACCTCTGCTATGCAAAGAACTCCAAAATCCTTCAAGAATGAGAATGATAATTAATCAATTTACTATAATTTCCAGCTTTTTAAGCCTTGGTGCCCCCGAGGTGGAATTCTTAGGTTTAGTGGCGGCTGTTAAAAAATCTCTCAGGGGGTGCGGCGATTGTTGCACTGATGGCTAGGATGGCCTGTTCAATGGGTAAATTAAACAAAGTCAGATAGCGAACAATGTCATTTTGCACTGTAAAATGTAAGATGGCAACATCAGACAAACATTGTTCCTACTGTGCACGATTTGTTGGATACAATGGCGTAACTACGGGGCAGGAGGGGCCACCCGAAAACGGCTGTTTACATTGGTCCACAGCAACGACAACCTGAAAGCCCCTTAAATGACTTGCCATCAGGGGGCCCTGCAATGACACGTTTAAGAACTCCCTTATAGGGGGCCCCATGGTACTTGGTGCACTGTGAAAAGCTTTGTTTTTTTGCCTGGGGTCCCCAGAGTGTCTTGAAACGTCCCTGGTTGGATAACTACATCAAGTTCATAGTTAATATGTCATATGAACAAAATGTTTACTGTAAATTGAATGTACAATTCAGCCCGGGCCATTAACAGATACATTGTTTTACTAGTTTGCCCTCATGAAAGCCACAAAGTAAAAGAGAAAGGTTGGAGACAAATCCAAGTGTGAGTCTGTTAATAGTACTCTGTCAGAGTGCCATAATTATCATCAACAAAGAAAATATAATATAAATACAAGTATAACTACTTACAATGCATATTTGGGGAATACAATAGTAAAACGAACTTTAATTTTCACTTCACCTTGTACTGAAATTTTGCTCATCTCTCGTTCAGAGCAGCAAAGCAATTGAATACCTTTTCATTGAAGTCAGGCATGTTCCTGACTAGTTCTCTCTCCATGGTCAGCATGACAAGCGCATTCAGACGTTCCTGTCCTATTGCATCTGCAGAAATGTCTCTATTCTCTTTAGGGTTGAAATACACTACACAGCTATAGCCTTGTCATGGGAGCAGCTCTCCTTGTACCAGCATGGCACTCACAAGGTGGCTGGTGAAAGCAAATCTTTCTTTGGCATTCTTCTGGAAAAAAAACATAAAACCAGAAGACTTTTAGACATGTCTAACACTTTATCAAAATAACCATTGCATGTCTGACACTTAAAACGTTCCATTACACGCCCCCCTTTTGATCATATAGTGATCATTAGTATAAACAAATCAGACTCAGAAATTCACCAGGATTCAAACTGAGACATCACAAATGAAGATGAAATTTCAAATGGCTTTTGCTGTTTTTGTTCAGTGTAAGCACTGAGATACACATACGCAAGCTGAGGGGAGGAGAATAAAACATATTTAAAGTTCAGTAACAACACCAATCAAGTCATTTTCATTGTCAGAAGAACAATAATCAGAGTCAATATATGAGGGAATGGGAAATAAGTCAGGAACATCAGATAACATGAGAGGATGTCTCAAGTGAAATCAAAGTTTTGGTAAATGTAACCTTCTGGATTGTCAACACAAATGTTGCTTTCAGATGAATGCATTACAACAGGTAAGATCAAAATCAATGCAATTATTGATAAAAAAAAACACATGGTACCCTTCAGGCCACAGAGGCCTGGTTGTCTGAAGGGATGCCATAGACGTGGTCTCTCTAGGATTTGTAGATCCCTCGAAGATGACACGCCACTTGATGTCTTCAAGCTATTGTAGAAGTGTGAGAGCAGTGTATCTGCGTATGTTCCAATTGAACGCTCATGCACTACTCACGCGCTAATCAGCCAGAGCAGTACACGACACTCTCGGTGATTCTCTTAGACAGTGGTTCGGTCTTCTTTGGGCGATTTAACCTTTTTGCAGTGACTGCCGTGGATCCACGTGGCTCTCTTCGCAACCTTCACTGCTGTATGTGTGTATGCACCTGGAATGGCTCTTGCCAGCGTCTGGAACGCCAGTTCTTCCTTCTGAAGTCTTTGACCGCCACGTAGTCACCTGGTTTCAGTGTGTGCAGGGGTGAGTCTGCTGGTCGCGGAAGGGAGGACACTACTTGTTTCCTAATGGCTGGGAGAGCAGAGTTTAAGTTAGCACAATAAGACAACATGTCATGATCACAGAGATCTGTACTAGGGAGCACAGAAATGGAGGGTCCCACACCAATGTGGGGGTGTGTAGCAAAAATAATCTCTAAAGGAGAGTGATTGGATTTTGCTCGTTTCCTCACCCACGTGTACATCAACACCAGAGGCCGTCCTATTGTCCATGGAAGAAAGAAATAGAAATAGAAATAGACTTTATTGTCTTTGTATGTTACACACACAACGCAATTTGGGGAGCTACTCCGCATGGTGAAAATAGTGCAAGTTACAAAAAATAAAAAATACACATATTTATATATAGATAAAAGATAAGAGGTGGGTAAAAAGAGAGGTAGAAATAATTTAGCAGCAATAATTACTATACAAGACGACCTGTGTCTTCACAACATTTAGCCAATTTGGTTTTGAGAGTGCCGTTCTCTCGCTCCACAGCTCCTCCACTGGCTGGGTGATAAGCACAGTGTGTTCTCACATTAATGCCTAAATATGAACTCAGTTGTTTGATAGCCTCATCCACAAAATGCCTGCCATTGTCACTTAATATTTTGCTAGGAATGCCCCATCTTGGAACGATGTCCCTTAAAAGAGCTTTAGTGACTACACTAGCTGTCTGTTTAGATGCAGGAAAAGCTTCTACCTATTTAGACCACATGTCTACCATTACTAGACAGAGTGATTTACCTTCAGATGGGCTTAGTTCAATAAAATCCATCATCAGGTGTTCAAATGGTCTCGTTGGAGGTGGACGAGCAGCTTGGTTGGTTAATGTCACTGGTCTGCCTGGATTGTGTGTTGCACAGACCACACCTGACTGACAGTATTTTTGAGCATAGACTGAAGAGCCTTTTCTGTGCCAATGTTCAGTGATCAGATTTAACATTCCCCCTTTTGACACATGGTCTTTAGCGTGGGTCAACTTAGCATAATGAGGGAAGAAACATTTAGGTAGGCAAGGTGTGTCATCAGGACCATAGCATACACCGTCCCTGAAATGAGAACCATTATATTTCCACAGTTGGATTTCAAGTCAGTGGCATAGTGAAAACTTCCCTCACTGTTAGACCACTGGCCCCTTGTGAATACACAACATTACCACTCATTTTAGGTTCATTTGGGGTGAGATCATTCTCCTTAATAGCACTCTTGTTCCAGAGCCAAAAATGTCAACAATTTTCCTTTAATCATTAATGTAGTTTGTGGCATTTGTTTAAATGCTTCATTGTTATATTTAACATAGGTACCCTTCAGTAAAATCAATTGCCTGTTGAATCAGTCTCTGTGTATGTGTGTGTGTGTGTGCGTGCATGTGTGGTTATTAAAGCAAGCTGTATTTCAGCTTTTTCTTTTTCTGCTCCTCGCGGGTTTGGCAGATCATCTCACTCGCAGTCTCGAGCCCAATGTCCTTTTCCTTGACAGATGAAACACACGTCACGCAGTTGGGGATATGCCAGTTGGGGATATCTTCCACGTCCATGTCCCTTATCTTCCTCTGCCTCGATAACCAACTCTGCTTTGGCCAAAGGCTGCTCTGGACTTGTGATCCACTGTCATGTTTCCCATAGCTTGAATCATGGTGAGCTGGGTCGCTTGAAGCTCTTTCTCTTGCTTCTGTTGAGTTTTCTCCTTCACCACCTGTTGTTGACGCATTGCATGTTCAGCATTCATTCTGTTCATTGATGAATCGGGCGGTTGGTAGATGGCTTGAGTGTAGTCAGGCGGAGCCGTTGGTGATGGAAACATATGCTGAGCCATGGGCTGTGGAGGGGGGAAGCAGGCATCGAGGAGAGGTCCGCCGCACCCTCTGAGAGGAGGATACAGACTGGCTTGTGATTTTCTTTCTTTTACAACTTTCTTACTCTCTGTCTCTACCTCAATCTTGGGCATTTGTTTCAGCATTTGCTTTCTTTCCCTACATTCTGCTTCTTTCTCCCACATTTTTAAACAACTTTTTTGCATTTCCTGTAAATCTACCGTTTTTATGTGTTTCTTTTTCCATTAATTAATTTTTTAATTCCCTTATTTTGCTCATGCTGAGCGAACCGAGGATCGGGAAATCATAATTTTTCACCCACAGTGGTAAAAGTGACACACTGTCCGGTCCGTACTTTGCAACCATGTGGGGTGGGACTCTCGCTTCGAGTTTTCCTATTACCCATGCTCTCTAAGCGATGTACAACACAGCCCTTTGTCGTACCCTTTATCACTTAGTAAGACACAGACGTCTCTGTGAATTCCTGTTTCCTTATCGGCAAAACTAGGAGAATGCCATCAATATTTCTAGAGGCCAAGTTGGCTGCCTTGGCTACCTGTCTCAGAGCGAGTACATACCTTGTTGAACTACTGACTTTTGTGTGCATTAAAGAGTCATTGTTTACATGAGCAAACTGGAATCTATGTGACAAGTCAAATACATTTTTTATAGCCCATACTAAAAAACAACAACTATTAGCATCGTAGTGCGTTACAATCTGCAATATCCTATGCCATTAATCAAAAGGTTGTGGGAAAACTGCTTTAAAAAATGCATAAACCCCATCAGAAGCCACAAATGAAGGATCCCTCTCCCAGGATGGATGTAAGTGTAAAATATGCCACATGGAAAGAGCTAATCAACAAAATAACAATATTTACAGCCTATATAAGAGAGAGAGACATGTAATGGTGCAGCAATAAAGCAAAGACAGACTTTTGAACATATTGCCTCCGTGTATACCATAATGAACTTTGTGTGAATTTTCCTTAAAAAAATATTCTCTTTGCTACAAATCTCAAGCCATGTAGTTAATCACTCCTAACGTGATGCTAATTCCAAGTTTAGATAGAAGTGTAAGGTTTGTTTCTCCTGCATAGATGTTCATCATATAATCTGAGGCCGTGGGGCTGTAATCAGGAGGATGCATGTCCTTGACAGTGTTGTTGCATTAGTGCTGGTGTCTCACTGTCATCATATCCTTCCCTCGTTCCTTTTTTCATTGTATGTTGACTGTTTTTCTGAGCTCTGCCCACAAGACTAACACACATTTGATGCAAATCACACTGGATGGAACTCGTGTTTGCATCATTTGATCTTGTTTCACGGGTCACTGCAGGAGACGTGAAGAATCAACATCACCAAAGCACTCGCACCTGATCCACAGGGAGACTGATTCTTGAATGGCTTAATGTTGTTTTTTAAACTACAAGTGGTTTTTGTTTAATCATGCTTGTCATGAACATTTATTGTACCATTTACTGCAACCAATTTCTGTTAATGCGGAAAATCCTCCGAGCTGCAGCGAACTGAGAAACCTTTACATAGAATGACTTAACTTCACGTTAATGTACAGCACTTAAATATATAATATTATAATATTATTGTGATAAATAGAATAATATGAAATATGAAAGAATATAACAAATAAGACGTAAAACATGTGCCAACAATTAGTGTATTCCACTCAACTCCAATAAACCGTGATGGAAAGGAGGTTTATCAGAAACACAGGACTTGCAGTGACATAAGTATCAAATAGGATTTAGAGCTGGTAGTTGGTCATTACAGACGCATGTGTGGAATAATAAAACACAAATAAAATTCATGTAAAGTACTTTTTAATGTCACCTTACCTGAAACAGAGTATTTAGTACTCCATCTGAATAATGATGATTCAATGTAATCCTTGAATTCATAGTGTCTTCAATCAGAGTTGGCAACTTGGATGGACATTCACTGAGCTGGGTGGATGTTTAAAAACTGATAGAATATTATTATTATTAGAAAATAATGCTATGCTATTAATTGTGATCCAGGGATGTGCCTTTTAAATTACCCAGATGCTACACAGGAAACATGTTTTGAACACTACAAACAGATCATGTTGTTCTCCTGGATATATGACAGCTAGAAGAGTGATAACAACAGACTAAAAGGTCCCTGGTCAACATTTCCTTGAGAGAATCTATATCGAGGGATCTTCTTCCAACCCTTCTGAAGTTAATAAAAGCACAACAACTGAGGACCTCACTCCCCAACGATAATGGGACACACTCCAAAATAGATGTTACGAAAAAAGGTTATTCTTTATACTCTTGTTAAAGTTCATATACTGTAATTCCCATGTAACTCTGTATTTCTTCCTCCAGGTGGCAATGGTGCCCAAAGCCCAATACCCTTTCCCCACAGTGGACGTTCCCGAACATGCCCACTACACAATTGGCTCCGTCATCCTTGTCATAGGCATCACTGGCATGATTGGGAACTTCCTCGTCATTTATGCCTTCAGCAGGTAGGAAGGTCTCCGTTAAAAACTGCTGTTTCTTTTTTAGTTTTTATGGCATTTACAAATTGAATTCACTTTGAAGTTAATGATTGTTTAACCAAACATTCGTGTTTACTCAGCTTTGTTCCAACACAAATAGTTTTTGCTGCTCCCACAGAATATGTTTTATGTTTTTTATCTAATTCTGCTTATAATCTTTTACAATACTGTTAACTAAATATCTTATATAATTAATATGTTCTCACAATTCTCTGATATTGTGTAAATCAAGAAGTAACTGGGTAATCTATCAATTGACTCCTCATTTATTAGTGTTTTATTTTTGTTAGGACATCACACATTTGCTGGCCACACAAATATATTCCCTCCATCCATCTATTAAATGATAATTACACACCACACATTTCCTAATCATTAGGAAACACATACTTTTCTTTCAATCTTTCTCTGTAATGCTTTTAAAATGCTTTGATCCCCTAGCAGCTAGGGGATCAAATCATTTTAAAAGCTAGGGCCTAGCTAAACAAGCTGAAAACCCTGGATTAAATGTTTTGGTGCTGTAAAATAGCAAAGAAAATATGCAGCCAGATTCATCTCTGAAGGGTTGCATCAGTTGAAGTGGAAATAATTGGACAAAGCTGCTGTTTCTCCCTCAAATCATCCACCAATATATTCCCTCCATCCATCTATTAAATGATAATTACACACCACACATTTCCTAATCATTAGGAAACACATACTTTTCTTTCAATCTTTCTCTGTAATGCTTTTAAAATGCTTTGATCCCCTAGCAGCTAGGGGATCAAAGCATTTTAAAAGCTAGGGCCTCGCTAAACAAGCTGAAAACCCTGGATTAAATGTTTTGGTGCTGTAAAATATAGAAAATATAAGAAAATATGCAGCCAGATTCATCTCTGAAGGGTTGCATCAGTTGAAGTGGAAATAATTGGACAAAGCTGCTGTTTCTCCCTCAAATCATCCACCTGGAGACTCAGAGGAAAGGTCTGGTCTGGTCTGATGTAATGAACCGTCACGTTTCTTACAAAGCTGAAGATGTTTAATCAGATGTGAGGTTGATGACAACCCTCCTGCTGTGATCACAGCAGAGAACCAGGCCCACGAGTCTGTGCGTCCTCCAGCTGTAACAAGTCATTGCTGTCTGTCCTTTAATCAAGCACGCAATGTCTTTTATCTTCCATCACAACACAGGAACACATCTTTATTTGAAACAAAGTGGCCACTTTTCTAGTCTTCTGAAGAAACTTCAGCACTTAGGACATTTTCAACCCACATATTGATTAGAGGCAGGTATTGATCCTTCATTAACATCAGACCATGATGAACGTTCCATTGATTACAAGTTAATTTTAGAAACAAAGCAGCACTAAGTGATTTTTCCGTATAGGCTCTCCATCATCCTATAAAGCAGACTTAATGACTGCAGCTGCCTGATGCTTTTGTAACTAACCACATGGTTACTTAAACCAGTGATCAGAAGTTGCAGGTATTAAGATGATCCACTTTAGCCAAACAACATCAAGGATGTGTGGGTGGACATGAGCCTGATCACTGGCTTCAACTTCAAAGACCATCCGTAGGGGAGCGGCGAGGACAGAGCCAATGAGCAGCAAATGAGAACTCCTGCCTCTACAGGTACAACCATGACTGTACCATGTGGTCAGGTAAGGAGGCAGCTGGAGACGCCAAGGCAACATCTGCCTGACAAGACTCCTAACACACATTTCTAGCTCAATCCGTTGCAGGTGGGGATAACAGTGCTATATCAAGCTTTCTGCATTGTACCGGTACAAAAGAAAACCACCCCATCAGACCTCAACGACTTAGGACTGGTAGCTATTATGTCACATGTCATAAAGACATTGGAAAGACTGGGTGTCACCCACCTTAGTTCACTGGTGAAAACCTGCAATGAACCTGCTTTAGTTTGCCTCCTGGGTTGCTGATTATCTATCAATAGGGCCCCAGTTTTTTCAGCTTGGGATGTGGTGGTCAATAATAGAGAGCACCTCCAGGGACATTTCTGTTCACTCTGTACTCAGATTCCAAGTTCAACTCATATTCATGCCACTTGCAGAGGTTCTCTAATGACTCTGCTTTTTTTCAATGCATTAGAGATGGGCAGTAGTTAAAGTACAGACAACTGGTGCAACTTACTCCTGAACATGAATAAGACCAAGAAGATAGTGATCATCTTCATAAGGACCAGAATCAGGACCAAGCCTTGACTTGAGTATCAACACGGTTGCCGTGTACAAAAAAGGGGATGAGCAGACTAATTCCTGAGGACGATGGGAGAGGAAAATCCTTCAACTTGTGCAAGGAGAAGCTGGCAATCAAACCAGTCTGTGGTTCAGAGTGCCATATACTTTGCTGTATCAAGTTGCAGAGATATCAGGCAGAGCACATTAACAATATGTTTTCTTTTATGTTAACCAGCAGCAGTGATATAAAATAAAGTCATAACCTGCAGATAGAAGGGACAGGGATGAGAAGCACCAACTATGGTATAACAAACCCCTAAAGTCAATGTGATGTAGTATTGTGATATAC
This sequence comes from Colistium nudipinnis, assembly GCA_016785305.1. Lineage (NCBI taxonomy): Eukaryota > Metazoa > Chordata > Actinopteri > Pleuronectiformes > Rhombosoleidae > Colistium > Colistium nudipinnis. Next base: position 122,980 of record JAFBJU010000111.1, on the reverse strand, counting down.
AACGAGGTGAAAAGACAGCTTGGGACAGTCAACAAGGGGATGAGCCTTTACTTTAAATGTAGCGAATGTGTCTGGAAGCTGCTTTCATGCAGGAGACTTGTAATTAGATTGGTAAAGTTCTATTCAGTTCCTTACAATAGGATTTGGAACATTAAACCCTGATCCAGCTTGTGTTTCCACCATCAACCCTACCCTTACTTGGTAGGCACGAAGTATGGTGGATGACCATATCCGCTTCAGAAACTGGGTTGCTGGTTACTTCAACAAGGAAGGAGTAATCATCCCTTTTTCATTATATTTGTTTTAATGTATGAGCATTGTTTTCTATTGGGATAGTAAGCTTGGATTTTTCAGCAAGCCAGTTTAGAGGAGCTAATACAGGAGCACTAGTACTCGTGTAAAGGCATTTTTGATAAACGGGAGGCTTTTCAGACATTTTTATGCCCCAAAAAACACCCAAGCACTGTGTGATTGTCTTTTGCAGGAGTCGCAGCCTGCGGACACCGGCTAATATGTTCATCATTAACCTGGCAATCACAGACCTGCTGATGTGCATTACTCAAACACCCATCTTCTTCACCACCAGCATGCACAAGAGATGGATCTTTGGGGAGAAAGGTACCTTACTGCACACACACACCTCCACTGTAAGTTTTAGTTTATCACAAAAAACTGACGATCATAATATAACATACTCGATTTTCATCAATTGGCTGGTGATCTGTGATTGTGTCCACCTACTATGGGATTAGGAGAGTCCAAAGGATCCCCAATCCCTGTTGCCTCCACATCAGTTATACCAACCTTACATGGTGGCTCATCCCTGCGCACGTCTCTCAAACTCGAACTGCCCTGCAATGCTCTTCTGCTGATGCTCAATGTCCAGGTGCATCTCCCTGAGAAACAGGGAACCCTTTAGGTTGATTGCACCAAACACACACAAAAAGACAGACTCCAACGCTATAGAGTTGACAGATTCCCTTATCCACTACTTTCAGTCTAACCAACCTCAAAATCTGAATTGGTTCATTTCTGCTTAGCCAAAAGCAGCAAAGTGTTTGCATTACAGTAAATCCTCCTCTGCCCATGGTCATTTTAACATGCCAGTGTATGGCTGAGGAGAGAAAAAGAAGGGCGGGCAAAGCAGGTACTGGTGAGCTGCAAAACATAATACATGTTTGAAGGATTCAGTTCACCCATTATCATCAACACAAAACCTCTTAACCTTTCTCTCATGGTTTCTCTCAAAATGTTACCCTTCTGTATTAAAGATCAAGAATTTGGTGATCTATCATGAACTATACTGGATGCTGTTTAACTTTATTAGATAAGAAACACCTGTCATCTTCATGATCAGTAGTCCACTGGACGAGTTGAAGATTCTTCTTTCTTGATTATGTTACTAGTTCAGTTGCTTAGAACACTCCTGATGACCTGATTCACTGAGAACCTTCACAGACCTGTAATCTTCATGTTTATGCAGGCTGTGAGCTGTACGCATTCTGTGGTGCCCTTTTCGGGATCTGCTCCATGATCACTCTGACGGTGATTGCCATTGACCGGTACTTTGTTATTACCCGACCACTGACTTCCATTGGCAAGCTGTCAAAGAAACGGGCCCTCCTTGTCCTTATAGCAGCCTGGGTTTACTCTCTGGGGTGGAGCCTGCCACCATTCTTCGGCTGGAGTGAGAAAAACACACACAAACACGCACATATAGATACACCAACAAAACCTTCAGAGTCAAGAGACACAACATCATAAAAGCATGACAACTGAAATAACTGGGTTCTAGGTGTTAATATCAATTACATAATTCAATATTTTCTCAAATTTGCTTACCAAGTTCAAGATAATTCAATCAATTCGTAATAGAAATATATTAACAGTCAATGTATTTTTTATCAGGTGCCTATGTCCCAGAGGGTCTGCTGACTTCCTGTACATGGGACTACATGACTTTTACGCCATCAGTGCGAGCGTACACCATGCTGCTCTTCATTTTTGTCTTCTTCCTTCCGCTCTTTATCATCATCTACTGCTACTTCTTCATCTTCCGTGCGATCCGCACCACCAACCAGTAAGTCTGTGTGTGTGTGTGTATGTGTCTGTGTGTCAGATATTGTCACTTAGTTTTCTAGGTGTCCGTAACTGCTACTTTTCCCTGGGTGTTGAGGACTTTACCAAAAGTTAGGTTATAATGAGCCTCTGATCATGAAATATTACTCACAGTTTGAACTATAGGTGCGTGTGTTTTCAGGGCCGTGGGTAAGTTTAATTGCAGCACTCACAGTCAAGGCAGCGGTCGTGACTCAGTGAAGAGTTTCCACCGTCTGCAGAACGAGTGGAAGATGGCAAAGATTGCGCTCATCGTCATCTTGCTCTACGTCATCTCCTGGTCACCATACTCCAGTGTTGCCCTCACTGCTTTCGCCGGGTAAAACACAAAGACCACACAACTTTGTGCACAGACTGCTGTCTCACGATGAAATAAAGTTAAAATTACATTGTAATGTATGAATAATGTTGAATTGCATTCCTCTTATGTCGACAATGGTGTGGGGATAACAAAACAGCTAGTTTCCTTTGGTCCCAGGGTTGTTTTGTTAACCAGCGTCGCAGCCATAGATGTGTTAAACAAGAAGAAATTCAACTGTTGTCATCAGACACAAGAGTTATGTTTTAGCTTGAAGTGTTAAGAAAGTAGGGTATTACAAACTACTGTCAGCAGTATTGTCTGAGTAATATTTCATTATTAATTACAGCACATTGAAGATTTTGTTCCCCAGCTTCCTGTCCAGAATTAGTTTAGAAATGAAAAAGAAGCAGGAAATACTATTTACAGTGACCATGAAACTCAAATATTATTCTGGTTCCCTCTCTACTCCTGCTGCAGGTATGCAGACATGTTGACTCCTTACATGAACTCTGTTCCCGCTGTCATCGCCAAAGCCTCAGCCATCCACAACCCCATCATCTACGCCATCACACACCCCAAGTATAGGTACCCCGCTTACTTTATTTTAAAAAAATCCAGGTGACGCATCTCATCGTGTGGATAGCTGCTTCAAAATTCATTGCTGTTCCAAATGGCTGCAAATAATTATAGGTTCCAATTTTCTAGCTGGTTTTCGGGAAACTCTGTTCATAATTTTCTAATAGAAACACGCTTGGTAAGTTATTAAGATATTTCAAGAAATTGCCAATGCAGTTTGGAGCTCATACAATGGGTAATATAAAAAGTTTTTGGAGCAACTGTTTTTAAATACTCACTTAAGTCTCATTTGAAGTTTCCTGGAATTAACCACATACTTGTCTAGTAATCATGGGTCATGAATGGTCAGTTTTTACATGTTAACTTTACTAAATGTTAAGCTAGCCTGATACTATAATTCTACAATTAGAGTACAGCAGCATGCCAAATTTCACTTACATTTCAATTCAGTCAGTAAAAAGTACGACCAACTGAACTCACTGAAACCTTGTTTTCCTTAAATTCCAAGAAATAGTGAACGTTTCCAGTATATTAGCAGGATAACACAATTCCCATTCTGATGAACCTATGTTTAAATACCAACAAAACCTGATGCTTAAAGTAGAGACGTGATTTTAGCTCAGTGAACCTCAGTGCTGGTGACAAAACGATTCAGTGAGACACATTAGTTAAACCAACCGCTGCTCAATTATTTTCAGTGTTAACTGAGCTGGAGAGCATTAAACACACACACACACACACAAACACACACATCGATGGTTTGATTCAGGACACCTGACCTTCATTGTTAATAGATTTGAAAGCTGCAGGAAAAAGTGAAAACAGCTTATATAACTGCTTTATACAACAGTGTCATGCTTTTCAATAATTGAAATGGCTCTGATAGACTGTTAAATAAGGAGCTGTTAATTCTAACACTTCCATACAGCCCCTTTAAGCTGGAATTCATGCAGACACACATGCACACCTCAAAACAACCTGCTGTATGGAGCCGGGGCCCCGTGTCACATGGGTTCAAAAGAAAAAAGAAACAGCCCTTTGACTTCCTCTCGCGGTGGTAATAGTGTAACCTGAACAACTGATTCATAGTTTAATCTGTCCCTTTCTCTTGCCCTTTCCAGGGTTGCGCTTGCGAAGTATATTCCATGTCTTGGGATCTTGCTCTGCGTTCATCCTCGTGACCTCCGCTCGACCAGCAGCAGCTTCATGTCAACACGCCGCTCCACTGTGACGAGCCAGTCGTCCGACATCAGCAGCCACTTCATACGCCAGAGCACTGGCAAGTCTCGTCTCTCCTCCGTGTCAGACAGCGAATCGGTATGTACCAACCCGTGCGGGCTGCGAAGGCGTATTTGGCTGTGTGCGTTTGCGTGTGTGTGTGTTTCATCTGGTTTGTGTGCATGCAACATCGTGCAACAAGTGTGTGTTTTCCCATGCAGGGTTTGACTGACACCGAGGCTGACCTGTCCAGCATGGGCTCTAGACCAGCCAGCCGGCAGGTCTCCTGTGACATCAGCAGAGACACGGCCGAACCCCCTGAGTTCAAACCCTCTTCCAGCTTCAAGTCCAACACGAAGAGCAGCGACTCTGGCATCTTCGAAAAGGTAAACCCCTCTCACTTGACAACCAAATCCCTTGATTTGATTGCCAATAGTTTGCCACAGGCCTGGCTTTGCATTATTACATGGTAAGTCTGCAAGGCAATAGGTTTGGAGGTTAAAAGAATGCAAATGCTTTATTAAGAGGGATAGGATTGACAGGAGTCATGACCTGTCCAGTAAGGGAATGAGAAGCACAGCACAATACAGTTACACATTTTAAATGTTGAAAAAACATAGTTTGTTTTGAGTTTTTGTCCTGGTTAACCTTCAGATAGCACTATAGTAAGAGTACATGGATTAAACAGCAAATTGCCATAGCAAACAATCGAATTCTGTTTAGGAGATATTTTACCAATCATGTGTGTAATTGTTACAATGAGGCAGTGATGAGTATGTGAAGCGTCACTTTTGGCAGAAGTATATGCATTCACATCATTATTTTCTTCCTGATAAGGATAATCAATATATATGTAATATAATTTGGGAATACTGCATTCCCTCTTGCTTTTTAGTGTAACCTATAATTATGAGTTAAAAATGTTTCGTTTTTGCTTTTCAGATGTCCGACACAGATCATTGCACCACCGCCGTTGGTGAATGCAGCAGCTTCCTAAATGTGAGTACTGTCCAGTCTGATCTTTTAGCAACATTGAACATTGCATTGGATTCCCAAGGTGAAAAAAGAAAAATCACCACGCTACATTAACACAGTGGTTTGTGATTATACTGTACAGTTGCAATGGTTTACTGATAAAAATGTTGGACAAAACTATCATAATGTGATCCAAGTCTTTATGAACCGTAATTTAGTATCTTTTAATAAAAAATACTTTAGTTGTTTCATTTGCTTTTTAAGCATTGGAACAAATTAGTATCAGTAAAGATAGATGACATGACAGTTCCTAAAGGCAAAACATCTGGATTATTCCCTGCTAGCCGAATGCTGTATAGGTTATAAGACATGGACCAAAATGATTAACAGCTTAGATTGACTTGTGATTAGCCATGCTGCTGTATCGGTGGGATTCCATTTTTTGGTCTCAGGCTTGTAAAGTGGGAACAAGTGGACAAGTTATCTTTATTTACACCTTCGTTTTAAACAAACAACCAACCAAAATGTGTCTGGATGGATTGCAATTAACTTTTTTGCTAACATTGAGAGCCTCCAGATGATGAATCCTTTGACTTTGGTGATCCTGAAAATGTATCAAATCAAAATGCTACCACTCCTTCTTAAACAATGATCTCATAATTGTATTTCCCTGTCTGACAGAGTGAGGATTTCACAGATGGACACATGATGAGAGATCTGATTAGTCGAATCCCAAGTATTGTCATCACCTCTGAGACCAGCCCCTTCCTTCCCATTGGACGAAATGGTTCACGCACAGCACGGTCGAAATAGACAATAACCCACACCCTGCCCAATAACAAACAGGGGGGGCAGATTGTGGATAATCAGACCCCATTACCCAATCACCGGCAGCCCCCTGATCAGCTCATGTCAAATCGCGATAGAAAGAGAGTGTAGAGCTATGTTTTAAATTGTGACAGGATCTCACCCCATATTAATGAATTGTTTATTTCAGAAAAATGCACAGTTCCTTCATATGGCTGACTCTCTCTGCTTATCAAAGAGGATGAGATGTCTGAAGGGGTTGGATTCAAATTGTAGCTCCAATGAAAAGGACAACAATAAGTTATTCTCCTTGCTTTAGCAAGCACATACAGTATTTCCCAACTTTGATGACCACGTTTTAAATTTGAAAACCCATTGCCTTCCATAGATACATACTTTGCCACATGGTGGTTTCTTTTTGGATGCTTTCAAAAACTATGAATAAACTCACTGGAGTGCAGGCTTATGGCCTGCTTTGTTAGCGTAGGGATGCATTAAACACATCATGTTAGTGTTCATGCTTAAACCATTTCTCTTATAACATTAAAAGTAAAAGCATGCATTTGAAAATATAAAGGTTTTCCTCATTGTCTATAAAAACATGTAGCCAAATTGTTCCATTTTTAGGATAAGCTTACGGTACGATACAAAATGTGTGATGATGATATGTAGCCATACAGTTTATGTAAGATATCTTCATTTTATGTAAGAAGTCCTTTTTAAACAAAAACATTCACGGCCAATTTTATTTTCAATCTAATCAATTGTGCTAAAATAAACCTATAATTGCCTTGCTAACTATAGCTCGCTTATGACAATTAAGTAAAATCTAAAAGAATTGAGGGTCTACAAGGAATGTAAGCTGGATTTGCCCTTTGCCCCCTTTATTGCCTAACATTTTATTGAAAAATGAAATTACCGAGAGATTACCACGGGTTTTAGTGATCAGCTTTTCTATAGTGTGCAGTTAGGTGAATGGCAAAGGAAAGTGTTTCTTACAAAAAATTGATAATGATTTTAGACATTTATTCTGAATAGACGTAGAGATTTGTTTTTTCAAGATCATTAGACCTATTTACATATCCCAAACTACACCCTTAATATTCCAAAGCAATACCAGAAATTGTGTGCTCTATCAGACAGGGATGTTTTAACTCGGTGTAGATTATCCTCCTCACTTCTGGCTCATCAATTTACCCATAAGTGAAAAACCAGATTAAAATCCGAATCCTAACAGAAGAACTCTGCTTTATGAATGTTATGAACTACTGGTTATAAATTGGCATACACAACATTGTTTAGCTCGAATACTGCCTTGTTTCAGGTACAATGAGAATAGCCAATTTAGATAACTTTTTAAGGAGTATACTGCCAGTTTCAAATACTGAAAAGCTTTTAATATAAACCACATGGTATGTTGAGAAATGCTCTTCCATCACATCAGTTAAATGTTAATTTTCCTCTTTTGATCCCTTTGCATTAGGCACACATATGATTTCCAAAATCTCAGACACTTCTCTTCAAATCCCCTCAGTGAATCCTGGAAGCCTTGACACCTGCAAACACAATTTGGTTAAGAAACAAGATATTGTTAATGTTTGTAAAAGTTTCCATGCTTCTGGTGTTGTTTATTTCTTTCCAATTCTGAGTTTATTGCCATTTCTTATATTTAATTAGGCATTTTTTCTGAAGAATAGTGTTATGGAATGTGATTGTGATGCTGTTGGTGTTTGTACAGGGGGTGAAAAGGGACATTGTTGTTGATTGTTATGCAGCTTTTAAACAGTCTGTCTTGCACCTGTTTTGCTCTTATTTATATTTTCTCAATAAATATCTATTAATTATTAACTGTGGAACACATTCATTCTTTGTTTTCATGACTTTTTCAAAAATCTGTCTCAGAATAGACACAATTACCGGGGAAAGACTTAATGGTTGCTTATTAAAAAATCAATAATCTCAAAGTATTTGTAGCTATCGTGAACAGCTACACTTCTGCCTTCTGGAGGTTCCACACCCTCGGTTCTGATCATCTTTCCTCTCTTTTAAACCTCTTGACAACATTGATCTTTATCAGTGTTTCTCAAACTGTGGTCCACTTGGGGTCCGTGAGCGACCCCTAACACTCCACAAATATATTGGTAAAATATCCCATTTAACTGTGAGTGTTTTTTTATTGGTTAAGAGGTCTTTATTATATTATACTACTGCTTGACCACACATACTATTATCCACTATTACTCATGAAATATATTCGCTATCACTTAATCTTATTCTAATGAAATTATGACTATAATATACTATTGACCCAAGAGGTCAAGGCAGATGACCGCCAATTCTTGACTCTGACTTGGAGTTTTTCCTCTTCTTTGTGATCAAGTACTTGCTCATTGTGGGATCTGTTGTTTTGTTTGGTTATGTCTAAAAATGAGATATCCACACAAACCTGGCTTTAGGTCTAATTAGGTGTTAGAGTAAAACATATTGTCTGGATGTGTAGAGCATTGTGTGTTGGAGTAAAACTATAAGATTTCTTTGTAAAAATGAATAACCAAAAGTATGTTGTATAAAAGAAAAATCCTGGAGAAACACCGGGCAACTGTAGAAGATAGATAGATAAAGATAATAGATAAACAACCTTTATTAATTCCTTCATGGACATTGACACACACGCACGCACGCACACACACACACGCACACACACACGAGAAATTAGTTCTCTGCTTTTAACCCATCTGGGCCAGCACAACAATGTCAACCGAGAGTGTGAGGCCACAGAGCAGTGGGCTGCCATCTTGTAGGTACCCAGGGAGCAGATGTTCCCAGTGGGACAGCTGAATACTTTTTTATTTTTGGATTGCAGCCTCCATTCCAAGAGACATTTATATGCCTCATACTATAATATCTCTTTTTTGGCCAATAGATCCTTTTGAATTCCAACAGTGGACATTTGAATAGCATGAGAGTCAATGGAAAATAGTTTGGCACTTATAGTTGAGGACACCTTTCATTTGAGTGTGAGAATACCTATCTAATAGATCCATGTAAATAATGAAGTCACTCCTCATACTGTGCAGTGCTCACTGACTCCTGTCTCTTTAAATAAGAACCCCCCCCCATGTCCATTAACCGGGCAGGACTACAGACCGAAAATATCCCCCCTTGTGCTGTAACTGCTCACGGAGCTGTAGGGAGATAGCCGTCGGCGGCAGGTACCGACCTTTCTACCCCCCCCCCCGCACCCCCTTTCTCCCCCCCCCCCCCCCCCCCCCCGCATCTTTTCCTTTACTCCCTTTAATCCCATCACCGTGCGCCTGTGGCGTGCTCGAACCGACTTATTTATAGGCTGCTAATTACTTTTAATGTAAAATCTGACTTGATCATTTTCTACTGGGCGTATCAGAACACACCTCTGTGAGATTAACAATAATGTTGGACGTTTTCGTTCGATCTGTGTTTTAAATCGACTGTTCTATTTGGTTGCACTCAGGGCTTTTTTTAATCGGACAGTTTACTCTGATTCTCTATGGTATATCATTGGTAACTGTATAAGTCTGTTTTGTTTTGTCCTGGTCTTCTGAAGACGTCAACAAAGGCTTGGGAAAAAAATTAATTTTAATGAATTGAGGAAAAAGCCCAACATATGAATCGACGAGAAGAATAATCATTAACGATTTAGCCATAAATCTTAATTGAGTCAGTCATGGGCTGTGTGTGTACATTTTTCGAGATAGTACTTTATTATTTACTTTAGTTATTTATGCTTACCTATTTAATGTAATTATATCTTCTTTTTATTCAACACTGTCCTGTTGTTACTTAAAAGTAAAGGGTGAGAATACTTATCCCACTGCTTCACACAGATGTTACCTTCCTCCCTCGTGTCTCTTCTTGTGTGTGTGAGACAGCAATGTGCACATAGGCAGTGCTTCTTTTACATTACATTACACTTCATTTGGTTGACACTTTTGTTGAAAGCAACAAACATAACGCCATCCTGCTCCCTGTGACAAAAGCATCTAAACTTAGCTGGTGATATAACAGGCTGAGCAGATCAGGGTGCTCATCTGTTGAGTGCCAGCCTACCTGCCCTACTGCAGTAGAGCCGCAACGCACTTCACCTGTGCCACGATGTTGCTGTTATTTTAGAATGAATGTCAATGGTTTCTTGACAGTGAGTGAGAGCATGAGTCCTGAGAAGCTGTCAGTCAGATAGTGTTTCTGTTTAGGCATGTCTTCCTCAGATAGGCAACTCTGAGTTCCGGTACCAGAACAGCAGATTTCAGTTAGTTTCATCTCCTCTGAGTAGGTTCACTCTGAGTTAGTTAGCTAGTGCAACTGCGACTTGAAAAGCCATCATCAATGGGGCCCTGATACGTCTATTCACCATGGCAATGGCTGGAAAAAGGGAATTCTAGAATATGGAAAGTGTGAAATCATTGTAAATAAAAATAAAAAAAAATTGCTGCAGAGGAGAGAGAATCTGTGTGGGAGAAATGTGCTGCGTAAATATTTGGTTTGAACGTACGTATTCATTTTATATTGAATCAAGCTTGTAATATTACAGGGGAAAACGTGTGGAATTTGTTCTGCATTGTCAATGTTGTACAGAATTGTGATTGAAAAAGAACAGATTTGGTTCTCAGACCAGGTTACCATAGCAACTAACTCTGAATTGATGTTACCTCACTTTCTGAAACATGCTAGAGTTATCATTCGCTCTGGTATCAATTACCTCGCTTTCGGAAGTTCCCTTCATGTTAGGGTTAAGAAATTCAGAGTTTTCACTAAACCCTAACTGTCGAGGGTTTGAAACAATTAGACAAAAAACTGAAATTAGACCAGGTTTGACATGATCATTTTAAAAAGACTGACATTTTTTGTTATTATCTTCATGTTTTTGTACCAATGAAATGTTATATAACTTTGGCCATCTGCCATTTGCCAGGCTTAGTAATGAGCTTTTTTTTTTTAAATGACAATTTGTTGTTTGCATTGTTAAATGTAATTTATTTTTAAGAAGAGCACTTTCTATTTGTTCGCTTTTTTGCTTGAGGTACAATAGAAGCTTTCTGACAATCTGTCGGTACACATGCTTCGCTTTTCTTAATCCATCTAACAATAACAATTCAAAGACATTTATTTTAAAATGATTAAACACATTTGTTTGGTTTATCACATGACTCAATCAATCAATTTAGCAAAGATGTGGTATGGCATGTGAATTTGTCCATCAGCTGGTTGACCTGTTCATTAGCCCCACTTGCAGAAACTGGGCTTCAAAAGCTAATGTTCACTTAATAGCAACTGGTTTATTATGTATGAATCGAAATCAGCATAGAACAAAATATTAATTTGGAATCTTTCATTAATACATCAAATCAAAATCTGTCCACCATATGACCCTTCAACTGTATTGTTCTGATTTGTTTCTCTATCTTTGATTTAGCTTCCTTGCTGGTGCTAACCAGCTGAATTAACATTTCTGATTAATTAGTGCCAAGAAAATAACTTTTAATCATTAATTTGTTTTGTAATTTCAGATTTCAAAATTGAACAAAGACAAACCAGCTGTCATGGTTATGCCATGGTTTTGTTGTGGTGAAGATAAATGATGTAACAGGGGGTTTCTGTAGCAAACACAAACCCCCTGATTATTCAGCAATGTCTATATGAACCAACAACCTTGCTGTTATAACCATCTGCTGACCTGTCAGTTATCGGATCCATAAAACTTGCACCCTTTCTGTTTTCGGCTTCATTGCCGCAAAGTTACAAAGATGTTTTCTGACGTTGTCCCTGACTGAGTGTGAGGGAGACCCTGGGTGTAACAGGGCTGGGAAGGGGTTTAAAAGAATCTTCTAGGTCTAAATTAATCTTGGTGACTCATGGCGAGCCTGACATACCGAGTGTCCCCTTTCATGCCATATTAGTCCAATCCCCTCCTTTCCCCTCTGCCCTTCTGCCCTGCCTCACCCACCCCCCACGATGCCACACACTGCTATCTCTGGCTATTCTTAGGCTGTCACTTCAGCTGGTTTGAGCAGGCAAGTGCTTTTCTTTCTCCTGTCTCAGCTTCAACCTCTTTTTCTTCTTCTTCTCTGACTCTTTGCCATCTTTCTCCCAGAGTTTGGGGATTTGGTGCAGTCGACAAGGTTTTCAGTTTGGGCAGTTTTGTTCCTTCCCATCTGTCACCTGCTTCACATCCTGTCTTTCTGTACCCTTTCAGAGGCAACTTGGTGCCGGCCTACCCGTCCCATTCATTCTTCTAGCTGCTTTTTAAAAGTTTGCTTCAGATAACGCCATCCGCTTTGGAGGATCTTCTATTTTGTCAGGAAGAATGAGTGCCTACAATGTTTCGCTGCCCGGACCTGGCCCCTGGGGCTTCAGGCTGCAAGGGGGGAAGGACTTCAACATGCCACTGACCATCTCCAGGGTAAGAGTGTGCAGAAATACTAATAAATACGTGTTTCCTTAAGTACAAAGTAACAGAAATATGTTAAAGGGAAATTCAGTCTATATCGAGATGAATCTGTATCTTGAAACAAGAAAGACCTAGATGTGGCGTCCTGGTGACCAAAAGGTTTTCATGAACATGTCATTGCAAAGTCCCTGGTTAGAGTTTTATATTTCTACATGTCTTTCCTCTCCTTTCATCCTGTATTCTACCCCTATGTAAAAGCCCAGAAAGGATATTTAAAACATCTATAAGGATGATTTGTTTGTATGATGCAGTGAATTTAAAGCTTTATGCTTCATATAAGAAAAATGATATGGACAAGAATAGCATTTGAAAGAAATAAGAATCAGTTAAAATTAGACTATGGTTTGTTACTGTACTAGAATCAAGAAACATGAAATCAGATCTCACAAAATACCAGAAAAGAAATTTGATCAACTGCAGACATCCGGTCCACACTCATATATATATATATTCACATAAATAAGTTTAATATTTCACAGCCTCAGTTAGGATTATATAGTGATTTGATAAGAAGCAGATATATGCAGTTGAACAGTACAGCAGTAGAGTTGTGGCACTGCTGTGTTTCTTGTCAGCTCCTTGGTCCTCGTGAGGAGGATTTTTTATTATCATAATCTTCGATTTGTGGCTCATTTTGAAATATACATGGAGCGGATCAGGATGAGTAGAGCTGCAGCCCCAGGGCGGCCCCCACGGCACTGCTGTGACTGCCAGCACTTATCAGGGAGGCCAAAAACAGAGCCGAGGGCCTAAAACGAGCCGGTGTTGGTTTCACATCTTCGTCTCTGAATAGACAGAGAGGAAATGCTCCTCTGACTCTTCTCTCTACTTCACCCTGCAATTCTTTAGTCCTTCCAGACTGACAGGAGAATGTGACGCATCTGTTGTCAGGGTACAGTGATCCTTGACCTTTGATCGTCCTCCTCCTTACTGCCTGTTTGTGCTTTAGGCCACGGTCTTCAATAGGGGGTCGCAAAATTTTGGCTTGATTAGACAATATATATATATATATTCCAACCAAACATGAATATAATGTTTGAACCTGCGTATGAATTGAATAGGTTAGTACTGAATGCACAATAACACGGAAGCTATGTTTATACATGGCACGAGACCAAGTTTAATATAAAATTCAATTGTATACAACAGGATCCCTGCTCCATTTCTCAATCAGTTTGGGGGTCCTTGGCCTGAAAAACGTTGATGACCCTTGCTTTAAGTGTTGAGGTTCTCTCTGATTCAGCTAAATGCATGAAATGTACTGAGAATTTATTTTTTATTTCCTCATCAAAATATTTTTGAATATAATCTTGCTGATCTCGCAGTCTGCGGATATTCAAATATTCAGTCTGTTACAAACACCCAGTCTTTGCATATTGAAATGGAAAAAAGAACATATATATATATATATATAAGGAACATATACTCAAATTGTAAAAATCTGTACAGGGACCCTGGTCTGCATCCTTTTAAAGAAAGGTGATTCAATTCTGCAGAATGAGGGCAGAGAGTTCCCCCAGCAGTGTAGACCTATGGCAGCATAACTATGGGATGGTTCAGGGCTAGCCTGGGTCAGCACTAACTGTTAGCGCTGTCCATAGTAGTTAAGTTCCTTTCAGTGGAACCAGCAGCATTTCCTTAAGTTTGACAACCTATAGCGTTCATAGAGCTTCATGGAAGAAAAACAGCTCTGTGTTCTATGTGTAGCAATGGACATTTATATGGTGTTTTCTGAAACCATTGCTTCAAGTAGGCATATATAGTGTGTTGTGATGCAAGGTTTCACTGATTTGATGAGGACACTAGAAAGTTGTTGGCACATTATATACTGTTCAGGATGTGTTCCAGTTTTTAACACTATGACAAATTGTGCTGCTACAGGAGAGACGAGGTTATATATATATGTATATATATATACATATATATACTTCTAGATACAGTCTCTTTTGCACTGAATTATTAGGTTTAAATATTGACATAAAGATTTATTTAAAACATTTTATTTTGAAATGAGTAGTTCCAGGAGTTTATGTCAGCATCAGAACCAGAAAATAAGAACAAGCTGCTATTAGTGAAACAACAAATCATTCGAAATCAAGTGCGCACAGTTGTAATGGGTGATGACTGGGCTTGGTGCAGTACTGACAAACACGGTTAGGGTTAGTTCCAGACATCTGGGTTGAATATTTGTTGTGTGAATGTCCCATCTTGCCCGCTCAGCATTGTCAAGCTGTCTGTGACCTCGGACCCTTCATCCGCCATACATTCTCACCCAGAGAATAAGTAAAAATCCCCAGCAGATTTACCTTTTGAGTTGACAAAGGATTTCGTTTTTGCTCAACTCATTCCTTTCGTCTGCTGTTTGATTGTTTGTCAATGACTTACCTAATTGGGTGAAAAACCTGTTTCATGAAGAGCAGAGTGCTTAAAAGCATCAATGTTGATGTCTGGCAAATATTTACAGAAAGTCCTTTGCTGCTACAGATTAGATGTTATCCACTGAAAAAACACTGTGCACTAGACAACAACAGTTACCAACCTGCAAATCTTTATTATGAAACAAATTAATTCAGTCCATACTGGACTCTGAAGTGTGGCAGTTTTCAGATATGATTAATTTGGGTTAACTCAGGACTGACTTGCACTTTTCAATAACACTTGATTTGTGAGTTTTCTGTTATAATGGACATTATCGTACTTGACTGCTGAGCACAAAGGAGATGGTAAAGGTAAATGGTGGTGAGACCTTGTTAAAGATAGATAGAGGTTAATATAGACATGGGTGGATGCAAACGACATAAAACTATCTCAAATGGATACACATTTACTACAAAGTAAAGCAAATGACTACAAAGAGAAATTGAATGACCGCAGAAATGCAAAAAGACACTCAATAGATACAAATCAACCCGATTAATACACAGCAGCAACAAAATGACACCAAACGGCTAAAGATAACCACAATTATTCTAAAGATAAATAAAACGAAAATACCCAGCTACTACAAAGAGGCACCACAACTTTTATACCACTTAGTTTGAGTGGCAAATGTTGTATGGTGTTGCCAGAATGCTACACTACTGACATTAGCTGCCATTTGTGCACTTACAGGCCTGTAGTGTGGCAGCGAGCAGCTGTAGTTGCTGACAGGCAAAAAACTATTTTAGCCTCTGAAGGTCACTGCACACACGCACACACTTTTATCAGTAAGCTTACATCTGCCGTTGTAGACGTTGTAGACAAAGACACTGCTGTCAGGTCTGTGTGTGTAATAAATTCCAAATTCGCATTAACCCCCCTTGACAGTTCGAGAGTACCATATGCTGTAAGTCCTGAGATCGCTTCCTGTGTAGCTGCAGTTCTTTAATTTCATCAACCTTTTAATAAAAGTGGAAGGTGTTCCTGAAGTTAATTATCGACTGAATAAATCATTAAGTGAAATAAATCTGATGAAGTCCTTTATTTGCAGAACTCTACTGTGTTAGATTGTTGTACAATGCATAAATGTATCCTTGATTTTTTGATCGAATTTTTCCATATGAATGAAACCTTTGACTGAGCACACCCCAATCACATTCTCACCAAAACTGCTTGTTGCTCCTCTCTGTTAGCCGAATTCAAGGTGATTTGGATTTGAGTTTATTTCACCACTGCTGGCCAGATTAAACCGAACAAAAGTAAACTAATGTTTGGGGAGTTTTTTCATTCAGGGAGCTGCTGGCTGAGCTCGAACAATGTGAGCTGCGCTGTAGAGTGGCCTACTTTTCCTCTGAGCCTTTCATACTGACCCACATACACTTCCCAGTAAAAGAGCTGAACAAGAGGCTTGAAGAGTCACAGTAGACAGGGGTTCCCTATCATTTTATGGATGTCATTTTCAGTAACAACTTGAATTAATATTACAAGACAAACATGAATTGTCATTACATGACAAGCAACTGTCCTTTTTTAATTACATTTGTATTAAATTTGAATATTTCCTTTAGTTTCACTTAGATGTGTTTAGTGTAAGTAAAATACAGATGCCTAGATTCTGCCAGAAAGAAGACATCTCCATTAGTTTCAACAGAAACAACTAAGATTGTATGTTCAACATCTCATAATGTCTATGATATGTATATATTTGTACATCAACATCATGAAAGTATCACTCTGCAAGGGCCTCTTCTCCTGCTGCTCGGATAAAGGCACACTCTGACTCCAAAGAGTACCTCAGCAATGGACAAAGATGTTTTCTGAGCTCTTTGGTAGAAAGTCACATTGAGGCACCGCTGATACTGAATCCAGTATATCTCTTGTCACATAGGAAACGATGGGATTTAATCCCAGTTTCTCCTGTTCTCTGCACTTTTACCATCTAAACAACAGTGCCTCTCTGTGGTTGTACTTCTCACATTCGATCTGAAATTAAGTCGACCTCTAGGTCTTCATGTTGACAGATGTCCACTCTAGTTTTGTCTTACACCAGTATATCTTAGGGATGTTTGTGGTGAGAAAAGATGGCTCTGAATCTTAAAGGAATTTCTCTGAACTGCACTCTAACTATAATCTTCATCAGCAGGTGAGACAGCTATCATCTGTTATGTCGTACGTGATTGTCTTTTAAATACATCATTGTAAACTATTAATATATTTTACATAGGAGTTGTAGTTGAAGATGAAAATACACTCTAAAGGAAAGCCCTCAGCTCGTGGTGTGGAAGGGAGCTGAGCTGAGTTTCATTGAGAGAAACCTTTAGGAGATTATACGAGCTAAAATAGAATAATATATTTATAATTATGTTTTTATTGGTTTGTAATTATTTTTGGTTTTGGTTCTTTACCTTAAAATTAGGGAGCAGGTTGTCTTCCACTGAGTGTTCTATGTTGCAAAACGTTTGTTTCACGGAGGCCCCAAAATGGACA
This sequence comes from Colistium nudipinnis, assembly GCA_016785305.1. NCBI lineage: Eukaryota > Metazoa > Chordata > Actinopteri > Pleuronectiformes > Rhombosoleidae > Colistium > Colistium nudipinnis. The sequence continues at coordinate 105,596 of JAFBJU010000111.1, read as the reverse complement.
AATCAAAAGCTGTGAATGCAGGATGTGTCCTCCACATGCTCTCTGCTTTATTGCTTTGGATTTTGAGATTAAAGGCACTTTAGTGAGCAGACACATTAATAATGAATTTAAGGATTAATTATTTTCCCATTTGATTGATTGGTTCAAGGAAAAACATTTTCATTCAGCATTTGCCAATTAGGTAATAGAACGTTGTGTTGTGTGCACTGGCTTAGTGAGTGGGTTTCTTGACGAATTTATTCGAAATACAGGACAGGACATAACACAAAAAAGTTGTGTCTTCATTTCATATTTCAGAGCGGGAACAATGAGTCTGTGGCAGGGCTCACATGCCTCATTAAAGATACTTGGAGCAAACAGATAATATAAAAGTCTTCGTCTTTGTGTTTGTACAGATCACACCAGGCAGCAAGGCGGCACAGGGCAACCTGGTTCAGGGCGATGTTATTGTCGCCATTGATGGAGTCCATACCGACGGCATGACTCACCTGGAGGCTCAGAACAAGATCAAGATGGCCAACTACAACCTGGCACTAACCATGTCCAAGTAAGTAACAGTTGTAGAATGTATTTAGTGAAATACTGTACATAAGTATATTCTGGCTATTTCAGTTTTTCATACTGTGCAATTTTATGATTAATTTTAGGTCCAAACGGAGTTATAATATGTGTCTTTGGTCCGCCATGGACGGTTCTGTGTTGTCTGTACAGCAGTCCATCTGTTTCAGTCTTTTTGAAACATTTAACACAGACAATTTGGCACAAATGAACGAGGGTGAAATTCTACAAATTTGGTGTTCAAAGAAAATCCAGTGTCAAAGGTCAAGGTCACTATGACCGGAATAAAACATATAAATGTTTTTGCCCCAGTAAATGCTATATGTCAGTTACATCTTAAGAATGAGCTGATGAGATTTTACTTCACCTACATAGAAACTATCGCTTAGTTCAACTTTTACAAAACCCCAAATCTAAACTGAAACGACCTTAACATTTACATGTACATTATACAATACTATGGAGTACCAGTTCCTCTTACGTTAGACATATTAGACATATAATATTATGTTTAGAGGATGGTTTTCTGGCTTAACTATTGCAGATTTAAATACAAACGTCTCAGAAATAGTGTACATTTTTTAAGCCCAAAACATGAGCTGTGAATTTGAAAGTCACACAGTCTGCTGTCCACCTCCACAGAGAGGTTGATCCAGAGGGCAGGGAACTGATAGGAAAAAGGCCCTGCAGCCAGAATATTTCAGGAGCCATGTATTATGAGAGGAACAGCAGAAGATGGAATATAAGGTTAAAGGAGATCGGAAAACTATGAAGGAACTTTTCCGTTTTGGAGTTAGTGGTATGTCATGATGTGTTTAAATGCCAGCTGCTGCAATTTGAACACGTTTGAAGGGTCTAGATTAACCACAGTTTTTTCATTGTTTGATTTTTGATTTTTATTGAGGAGGTTCAACATTAAAACTGTACTGGCCACTGGCCGCAGAATATCTATAATTATGGCCCCCGCCAAGTAATGGCATGACCTTACAACTATTTTCATGCAATCTGACGCAAAAATAAGAATATCAAATATTCCGGTAAAATCCAAAATGGCAGATAATGAAATCTCTCTTGATATGTGTTCACTACGTGATGTGATAAGCCAGTGATGTGAAGCAGGAAGTTTGAAGTTTTATTTCGACAAATTCCTGCGGTCAAACTCTAGCCTTTTTGCAGAAAATTCTTTGAAAATTATCATAATTTATTATAGTGTGTATGAGAGTTTTTCTCAGTTATTTTAGGTTTATACATTTTTGATAGCCTTGTTTTGCTTGTGTGGAGAACAACTCTTATTTTTTCCACATTGTAATGATTAATCTATTATTTCTTGTCCTTGAGGCTCACATAGTCTGATAGGCAGTGACCCACATAATGAAGGATACCTAAAATGAAACACAATGCACACCTTTTTTTAGATACACACATTTGATTATTAGACTTGTCCCCTGTTATATAACAATCCCTCTATTTCAGGCAACAATTCAATGAAATAAGATATTGTCACAAGTAATGCAGTCCACTCAATTAAATTAAATGAGAGAACATTATTATGTAGTGAAGAGAAGATTTATACATGGTACAGTACAGTTCGACATATCCAATAGATGTCTGTGGAGGTTCTCAGTCATCCAGGTCATGGTAATATCAAGTGCGATTCAAGTAGGCAACTGGACTGGTTGAAAATTTCTTGAAGACGTTTCACCTCTCATCCGAGAGGCTTCTTCAGTTCTAACTAGCTGCTGGAAAAGTTCAGGTATTTATCCTCTGCAAAAATAATAGCAAGTATACAAGCCTTGGCCTTGTATACAGGAATTGCTCCCACCCACTGGTTCAGGTATGTGGACGACACCTGGGTCAAAATCAAGACCCAGGCAGTTGAAGCGTTCTCAGCGCACATCAACAATGTGGACAAAAACATCAAGTTCACCCATGAAGATGTGAGCGGAAACAGCTTGGCCTTCTTGGACTGTGGAGTACACATCGAAGAGGACAGAAGCATCAGCATCGGAGTCTACAGAAAACCCACACACACCGACCAATATCTACTTTTTGATTCCCACCACCCCCTGGAGCACAAACTGGGAGTCATCAGGACCCTAAATCACAGAGCCACAACAATACCAACAAACACGAAGTGCAAACAGAAGGAACAGAACCATGTCAAGGCAGCCCTCAAAACCTGTGGCTACCCAAACTGGGCCTTCGTTAAAACTACCAGGCAAAAGAGGGCGAACGTAGAAGAAAACAGCAGCAAGCGGAAAAACACGGTTATTCCGTATGTTGCTGGAGTCTCTGAAAAAATAGAAGAATCGTAGAATCTTCAACAAACACGACATCCCGGTTTATTTCAAACCCACCAACACCCTGAGGCAGAAGCTGGTCCACCCTAAGGACAAGCTTCCTAGATACGCAGTCCAATGCACCGAGGACTGTTCTGATTTATACATAGGAGAAACAAAACAACCGTTGCACAAACGCATGTCACAACACCGAAGAGCAACCTCCTCTGGCCAGGACTCAGCTGTTCATCTACATCTGAAGGACAGTGGACACTCATTTGAGGATGAACACGTTCACATTCTGGCCAGGGAAGACAGATGGTTTGAAAGAGGAGTAAAAGAAGCCATCTTCGCTAGAACAGAGAAACCATCACTTAACAGAGGTGGAGGTTTAAGACATCATCTTTCAGCCACTTACAATGCTGTCCTTCACGCTCTCCCTAGGAAGGTAAACAAGAATAATAACTCAAAGGATAGCTCAGGTGAAACCAACGACCCTCATTCACACCTAGACTCAGGCGAAACCCACAACCCGAATCTGGGCCAGATGGCCAACGACCTGCAAGTTTGACACAATGGTCCTCTAATTAGGTACTCATCCTCTGATTAGCTATTATTTTTTGCAGAGGATAAATACCTGAACTTTTCCAGCAGCTAGTTAGAACTGAAGAAGCCTCTCGGATGAGAGGTGAAACGTCTTCAAGAAATTTTCACCCAGTCCAGTTGCCTACTTGAATCGCACTTGATATATCCAATAGAGCACCTCCACCTCGTCCAAACAAGCTCCTGCAATGAAACAATTAGAGGAAAATTGTATCTTAATTTTTTTAATATGAATAATTTTGATAATTAATTTCTGAATCATATCTTAACTTCCAAGACGATTCAGTGAAGAGTAAAAAAAAATCTGCTGTAACCCATTTTGCCTTTAAAGTTGCTTACAGTCTCTCAGGTGCTTGGCAAGTGATCCAAGTGTTCTATGATTTCAGTTTTTCTCAGTGTCTGTCTTGTAAACTGAGTAAATCTACAGAAACCAAAGCTGCACTCAGTAGAGTACACACCTCTAGTAATGCCAAACAATCCTACACACGTGTCTTACAATGAAGCTCTTACAATTAAAAGATGAAAGGCACATTTGTGATTTAATGAGCCCCATAAATGTATGTGATTCTTCCCCCCCCCCTCCCCCACATTGTATTTACAATGTAAGTATCCTCCGAAATAAGTGTATTAGATCATTACAAACAGCAAACATATGTGGAGCTTCGTAGATACAGTGCAGGTGGCAGAAAGGAGACCAATACAGTGACCTGAGCTATTTTTTCTTCCGACAGGTCGAAGCGCCCTGCTGGAATTCCTGCACAGAGAATAGACACTGCTATTCCCATGATCCCTCACCAGCAGGTAAGTTAACTCTTAATGCATGTCTAACGCTGCAAACCAGAGCAGAGGCTCCAGGTGGTCAGCACTACATTACCAAACAAATCATAATTAATAAAAAGGTTAAAGATCTTAGGTGTGTGAGAGCCAGCGCCAGAATCAGCTCCACGATTCCTTGTCCTTCTTCTCTCTGAAAACAGTCCTTTATGACGTAGTATTCTGCTTCAGAATGTATCTGGGATGCCTCCATCATGCGACTGATGGCAGTGAAGAAACCAAAACTCTTGGATGTCTGAAACCATTGCACAGTGCTGCATAAATGATTATAGTCTCAATGGCCAAATTTAGAAACCAAAAAATTCTCCCTCTCTCATTCACTTTTCACTTACAATTGCATCCATTCATATATCAATATATGATATGATACTGATCTATATATATATATACACTGTAGGCCGACAGGCAGCCTTTGACCTGCACTGACTCGGGGGGGGGGGTCAATATCGGACCAATATTGATGTGTCCAATATATGTCAAATATATGTTATGGATTATACAAAAACATAACCATGTAACAGTTACTTAACATTCATCTGTTGTATAACAATTGCTCCTAGTTGTAATTGTTAAATATCTCATTGAAGTTTGATTTGTCGGATAGTATATACACATATATTGCGATATAGCGAGATATATATCTATATATATATATACACAGTGCCTCCTCAGGCCTGCAGAGGCATACTTTCTTGAGATGAGAGTGCCAGCATCAGCAGTGGTCAGCCCTGCTCAGAGGAACTCCCCCTTCGGCCTATACTCAGAGGAGACTCTGAAGGGAATGGCAGCGATTCAGGATGGGGGGGCAGGCGGGGTATGTAGAGTCAGTGATGCCCAAGGTGATGCATAATTGGCAGCAGCTTAAAGGTGGTGCTCTTTAACCCCTTATTATGAAAAGAGAAATAAAGCAGAATTCATCTTTTTCTGTTTTGAAAACGGAAAGGAAAAAAAGAAACATACGAAGACAATCAGAAACAAAATAAGAAGAATTCTAAATAGACAATCTGAAACAAGAAGAACATGACAGTTTAAAACAGCAAGCGTTGTTAAGGTGATTCGGTGACGACGATGTGTTGTTAGCGAAGCAGTGAGGAGGAGGATTAGGCTTCCCTATTGACGCAAAATCAAGAGGACACATGGCTGTTTTTTTTGTCTCCAATAGGAGGTTGTGTTCCCACAGTGTGACTTTTTAAACAGACGTACCCTCAATACTAACAATTAACACGCACTCACACACAGTCCTGTAACAGATCAAAATACACACTTCCACTTTAAGCATCACAGCTCCGTGGTGAGAGGTGAGCACCATAATTGTTAATAACCTAATTATAGCATTGTCATCGATCAATCATCGCACACTCAGACTGTTACCCAGCATGTGGTGTTAACTGTCCAACATCAACATCACCAATGATGCCAAACACCTGTTGCTTCTTCTGGTCCCTATTTAAGGTCAGGGAACTTTCCGGACACACAAACACAGTCTTCCTTTTTCTTAACTAGGAACGTTCATTCTTTGTAGTTTTCTGAGCAAAGACATCATTTGCAATAGTTTGGCATCTCTGGTTGAAAATTGACCCCTATGACCAGTGGATCAGCTGATAGCCTTAACCTTTAAAAAACACGCCTTTGTCCATTTTGACTCGCAGATGAAAGCGTTATAAAACAAATTGTGCACCTGATCCTTTTTTGCGATTGGTATGTATGTCTTTACCAACGTCACCTTTATATTGGTATCGAAAATCTCTTCACTCTCAGGTTTGACAGCTCAGCAGCTGGATTCCTCTCTAACCCCTGACATATCCTTTCTCCTACCTTTTTTTTGCCAGGACAAGTTTGTTTTTCTGTTTTAATGTGTTCCTCATTCAATCATCCAAAGGAACTACCTAGAAAACAGTAAACATGTTTTTGAATTACTTATTCTCCTCTTTATTTTATCTTCTGTCTTTTCTCTCTAACCTCTCCTCTGTTGGGCCAAACAAGGTGTTCACCCCTGCGCATCCTAAGTTAGTATACCCCTCCTCCTGTGTGTTTGCTCTGTTTGCTCTCTCTAAATGCACGATTGAATTGTGGCTGTTTTAGATCTGCTGTTTCTATGTTTGTCATAGCATTTCCTGCGGGGTAAATTGCTGTAACAGTCTGTGGCCAATATTATTAACTGCGTTGCATAAAATTACAACTTTCTTTGGAGGACACAGTCAATACCCCCCATGAAGGCTGTGACCTGAAGTGGTCTGAATAGGGTTTTCCTCTTGTGTCACCGACTTCTGCCACCCTTACTTCTGTCCCTTAGCAATGGGTCTGTGAGTAGACACCTTACCTAACTTCATTTTTTTACTAAAACTTTCAAGGCCACTATAAAATGATGATTTGGCTTAAAGTACTCATATTAAAAACATAGTTCCAATAATAGGATAGGTTGGATTCACAGCTCCATAGAGCAGATCAACCCCCAAACCCCGAAAAAAACATAAGTGCCGAAAGTAGTATAATTCAATCTCAGCTATGTTCTGGTCGGAGATGATCAGATCATCTCAATTCTGACCCGCAGCATTTCTGTTCTGACAGTAAAGGTAACAGTTAGAATTTGTTTTAATATATATTTTCGCTGGAGTTCGCTGCGGTGACATTTCATGGTAAAAGCATGTGCATGCACTGAAGCATAAGGCTCGATCAATGCTGAATACAAAAGTAGTTTATTTATTTTCACTTATCATCTTGAACTGAATGCTCAGGTCGTAGTGGTTTTATGTTTCAAGTGAGTATGAAAATGTTAAATCTGTGTCTGTTGTAAATGCTTTCGATGAAACACAGTGTTGGAACATTAATTAAAACTAATTTGCTGAACAAATAAATGAAAATAAATAAAAAATATATAATCTGCCCATTGGACTGAAAAGTGAAAATGAATCTGAAAATCAACCAAAAAAACTAGAAGGAAAATGCAAAGATAACAACCCTGTTTGTGAAACTCTGGCAAATGTATGGGGATTGACCAGGTATAAACCACGCTAGTATAAACACAAGGAAGGAAAGTAAATTAGGGAAACACAGAACAGGTAACCCAAATACCTTTCTGTAAAGCATAACTGAAAAGTGAAGATCCCAACCACAAAAAAGTCCAAAAGGACTCAGAAAAGCAAGAAAAGCTTGTGTGAGCTTGCTGCAAATGTTTAAGTTGGCCTTTTCCACATCACAGTATTCAGGTATCACTGCCTGTGATGCTCTGTGTGTTTCCGACATCCTTAATGCAAAGCATTTAACAGGGTAGGTGAGTTTGTACATTAAAATGTATATCTTACGTGTTTACTGTCATCAGCAGGAGAATGCTCTTGTGCTCGGTTGTCTGATTGCTGTGAGCATGATTGCACCCATCATAAAAATCCTCACCCACCCTTGTTTACACGCTTTTATCTTTTTCTCCGGCTGCCTCCCTCAAACCACTCCATTGTCTTCCTCTATTTCCTCACCATCCATCCTCTGCCACATCACTCCTTTCACCCAGCAGCGCTGGCTTCAACCCCACTGTGCTGATGGACTCCACCCTCTCCACCCATAAGCCTATAGAGGTGAAGGCACCTGGTGGTAAGGCCACCATCATCCATGCCCAGTACAACACGCCCATCAGCATGTATTCGCAGGATGCCATCATGGACACTATTGCAGGACAGACGCAGGCAAAAGGCAATGACGCTGGGTAAGAATGCCACCTCGTCCTCCTCCCTTGCTATCTTGCCTTTCCTTTCTCACGTCCTCTTCCTCCTCTTCTGTCCCTCTACTCCTCCCCTCTTAACTTTCAAAAACTGCCTTGCAGTGGTAGCGTGCACAGTGTGATGTTACACAGGCTCCATCTGGTGCAATACATTTAATGAAGATTCTCTCTGTCGAAATGCAAAACAAATCACATTTCTTGTCGCATTTGCCCCACAGCGCTCACTGCTTTCAGCGTGTACAGAGGTTCTCACATTCAGACATGGTCACGCGAGATTTCCCTGCGACTCTCTCTGCGCACACACCTTTAATGTAGCAATACTGATATCCTGGCACTAGTTCTAGAAATGACACAAAACAACAACACAACTTAACTTAAATCACAATGTACACTTTCCTTTAGAATACACACAAAAAACAATTAACTTGAACTGCCTGGGAATTATTATGTACAATAAGACTGTATATACCACACAATAACAAATTTCATATACCGGTAGTTCATATGCAATTTCAAGTCATCAGTCATGTTTCCCTCAGATCCTTAAATATTATTTACTATAAATTATATAAATTTTATATCGTATAATGATTTTTCAGAAAGTTTATTTTTATTTTTTTTTGAAAACAGTGTCTGATTTGCCCTTTTGTCAGTCCTGGTTTCTTTCTCTCAGTTTCTTCTTTTCATTCGAGCTCACAATGTGGGATATCACGTGTATATTGTGTCCTTGGCCAACAAGGTCTTCCTTCCAGCCTCTTTTTTCTCCTCTTATATCGTATAATGATTTTTCAGAAAGTTTATTTTTATTTTTTTTTGAAAACAGTGTCTGATTTGCCCTTTTGTCAGTCCTGGTTTCTTTCTCTCAGTTTCTTCTTTTCATTCCAGCTCACAATGTGGGATATCACGTGTATATTGTGTCCTTGGCCAACAAGGTCTTCCTTCCAGCCTCTTTTTTCTCCTCTTCATCGCGTATTTTCTTGACTTGTCTCACTTCCTTATACTTCAGGTATGTGTGCTATAGTGCGCACAATTGTAATTTCCCTTTTTGTCTAAGATTATAGTTTGAGAAAGACGTGCACTGTTGTTGACAGTCGTTGGAGGATGATGTCCAGATTGAAATGGTGTTTACCTTTTGTGGATTTGTAGTCATTTGTGCTGCTGTTTTGCAGCCAAAGTTTGACGTTCTAGACTCACTTTCAGATAAACAGGCGCAGACTGTGGTTGGTGAACCTAGTGGCCTGTCTGTGAAGCCCAAGTTGGTGATACTGTACATGGCGTACAGATAGTCAGAGCTGAGGCACTGCTCATGATGATCAATACAATCGATCAACTACCAACAAATGACACCTCTGGTTTTACACCCCAAATTAACCTCACCTAATCTCAACCTGAACAAACCCAGTCGTTGTACCGAAATAAAAACTATGAACACCTCCTCCTCATCTGACCAACCACCTCATGTTTCACCACCTATTCACAGAGACAAATTAAAATATTGAAAACAATTGTTTCATATGTTGATGCCACTACAAACAGTGAACAAATGAAACAAGATCCATCCAGTTAAACCCGTCAAAGTTATAATGACAAACTAATCCCAAAAGCTCTGAGCCCTGTTCTCCTCTCTTGGTGGTCCACATCTGCTCCTCCTGTTTCTAAAAAACTAAAATCAAACTTAAAACCTGCCAACTGGTTATCTGTTGTGAGCATCTGCTGTGTCAAATCATTCACAGTAACAGCTCCGTATTACTGTATACTGTCACACTTGTATAGTGTCCCTTTTAGTTCTTCCATTGTCTCCATCTTCGTCTTTTATTCATGTATAATCAAATGAATACAGAGCTCGATATTGCTTTTTTTTTTTTTTTTTTTTTATTTTACAAAAATGCATTGTAAAAGATTGAGGTTGGACATCAGGCTTTCACCAAACCTCAATCTTTTTCCTTTAGACTCCCTCACATGTACCTTCCTGAGACTAAAGCTGTTGCATTAGTGCCTTGGCGTTGATGCTCTGTGGTTTTGGTGGGGCTGGGCGGTTGGGGGTGTGGTGGTCTGTCTCTGTGGTTGCAGTGGCCTCCCATTTAAAGATCATCTCGTAGACAGCGCCTCCCCAGTCTATCAGGCCGTTCAGAGCACAGAGAGGGATCCGGACCAGGCGGAATGGGGCTGCCACAGTGCCAACATGCAGTCCAAGTCCTTCCGGGTCCTGGCCCACATGACAGAACCATCTGGTAAGTGTCCTTTCCCAGATGAAGATGTTTCGGGATGTATTACTTTGACTCCACTAAAATGTTTGCATACATTGTTTGAAACATTTTCAGTATTTTTATCAATAGACTCCAGAGGCAAAGGGAAAATATGACACAAATAAATAAATTATTGAATGTTATGTTCAGTTATACATTAATTGGGAAATAAATTATTAGGAGAATTAATTCAAAGGAAAAAAAAATACATAAGCAAATGAAAACAAAATCGAGAGTTTACATCCCTGCTTTACAAGGTGACTCACTAACAATCACCTTGTTACTTTGTGTCTCTGTTACAGTAGCAGAGGACAAGGAGGGGGAATGGGAGGCGCTGAGGATGAGGAGGTATGCCACAGAGCTCCATTTGACTGCTAAAACAGCTGATGGCCAAACCCCCACCCAAACTCATCCCCAGGTCCCTAACACTTCCGGTCATATGATAAGTAACATTGAAGTTTCCATTTCCATCTCCACCATTTAATCTTGTCATACCCACACATGCTCACTCTCAACACACACATAAGCAGACATACACATACACAAACAGACAGAACAAGGCATGAGGTTTTGGGGGGGTCACTGAATTTATGGGTACCGGATAGCCCTGCAGTTCAAAAACCACCGGGCACCTGGTACAGGTTTGTGAGTATTTGGTTTTGGGCAACACAGAAATAATAAATCATTGATATTATTGCCATTTGATTGATTATCGGAGACTGAAAGATGTTTAATTTTGAGAAATGGCCGTATCCTCTCCCAATTTCCGCCATCTGTGCCTCTTGTCGTATAGTTGTTTTTATGCAGTGTATTATTTCATTTTGTTATATTTATCCGCCACACCTTGAAGACCAGTCTGTGAAAATATTGTTTTACATTAAGCCAGGCCGTGGCACAAAAAAAGAGTGTAATTAAGTTTAGAAATAACATGTAATAAGCAGGTTGTAGCAGAAGGGGGCGCAACAGGACTGAGTAAAGTTAAACACAGGACACATACAACAAAAACACATTCAGAAAAAAAACACACAAATAACAGATAAACAGTAGAAACAAAAATAAAATAAATATTTATAACGAGGATAATCAGGAGTGTTCTAACACAAACAATGTGAAATTTTGTCCTGAAACATAAACTGTAGTCATTCTCAGAAAGCCATCAGCACAAAATCCAAGAATTATATAATAAACAAGTTAGATATAAGGAGAAACATATTGATATCATCCAAAATATAATTTTCACCAAAGAGATGATTGGCTTTGAAAATCAGCTGCTGTTTCTTATCATGGAAGATCTCTTCGTGGCTGATGTGGAACACAGCCCCACCCTGCTTTTTTTTGGTCGTTTTGGGATTGATCAACCATTAAATTGATCAATATTTTTTTTGTTTGTTTGTTATGTTCATCAAGGAAACGCTAACAGGAAAATGTGTCTCCCTCATGGGAACTCCCTCACTGTTATTGTTTCATTCTTATTTTTAGTTGCTCTCTTGTTTTTCAACTATCTTCCAAATCTCAACTATCTTGAAATCCAATCAGTGTTTCCTCCTATAGTGTTCCAATCTGTGCTAACTAATGAACAAACAGTGTTTATGAATTGTACAGAGGTCTGCTCAGTCTGTGAGTGGATGAACAAACCTTTTAACTCTCTTCCTCCCTCTGCCTGTCTCATCACTGATGGTGCTTTCCCTTCTCCATGCACTTATTTAATCATCCCTCCATTATGCACAATCAATCCCTGCTACTTCCCTCTAAAATATACTCCTGTCCCTCGTCAGACTGCACTTGCCATCCAGTGGCTCAACATGAATCAATAGGAGCACATGTCAAACTTTTATCTGTCTATCTAGGTTTTTCCTTTTGGTATTTTAAGTAAGTTGCTCGTATTTCATTTAATTTAAAGCTTTCTTTCACATTCAGCCATCAACTTCAGGGCTGTACGCAGGATTTTATAGATAACGCTCACAGAATTGACAGTTCAAACTGAATCTATTGATGAATAATTAGATATTTGTTTTTTTCAAAGTATCCCATATGTAAGTGGTATATTTAGATCTTCCTCAAGGAAAATACAAATCATTCAATCAAATAATGCAGAATAAGAAACTGACAAAAAACCCAATAAAACAGAAACAGAAAAAAAAATCAATTAAAGATAATCACAAGAATATATTTGGTTGTAGAAAACAGTTAATTTGATGTTTTGTTTGGGAGTAACAATGTTTATGAATAATTACAACAATTCGCCAGTGAGAAAGTTGAGCTGAAGGGTGAATACATTTTATGGCACAGTAATGGATTACGTTATCTGTGGCTATATTTTATTATTTGTTCATCTTTTATTTGAGTTGTTCTAGTTATTGATGATAAAGTAAACTTATGTTGTCCATTGAAGAAAAGTAAAACATTTTAACTTCATCTTCATATCAACCTTAGCAATATTGAGCATTTTTATTTTAGTATGATATCAAGAACAAGCTTTTCTACCATTAACTTATAGCATGTGTGTATACATAAGTATATAATGATGCAGGCTCTATGTGTAAACACACACATATATATAACTTGCTCTTATATAAAAAATAAGAAATTGTACAAGGGAAATATATGTCTGTGGAGGTTCATGTGTGTAAAGGCTCACGTAGTACTGATGGTGTCCTGACCGAGATACATTTTCATACCATATTGTGTTATTGTACTTCTTTGCCATTTTTGGTTAACAGAAGAAACTTGTGACATACTGTAGTATCAGGTTTCAAAGTAATGTGCTTGCACACAAGACTTCTGTTGATGTGTCCTCACTGTATCCCACAGTGGCTTCTGTAGTATATTGGTGGTTGGCAAACAACTTGAAGTTAAGAAAAATGCCACATACCCAGCATCATTTGATTCTTTTATATTTCTCTTAATGACCCACACGTCTTAAAAATGTTTAAGGGATTCACAAAGTTGAAAAAAATGTCACTTCTGAAAGGCACATGACACACACTGTTGTGTGACGATCAAATACGCATTTTGTTGGATGCAGACTGATGCCTTTATTTTTAGAATGGGTGACCCTAATAGGAATTGTTGGTTTATCATGAACTGAATCAGCTGAATAACAGGCTAATCTCTTCTAACTGGCTCTGAAAGAGGTGGTTTCCAACCTTTGCTTGTACATGACTTATTAAGCTGTTGTGGCTCTCCCTTGCTTTTGTGTATGCTGCGTAATGTGTCAATCATGGAAACTCGACACACTTTTCCTTATATTGAGGTAGCTGCATAATACATAGCATGATTTCCATTTCCATCACTACAGGTCCAGCCATCACTATTAAGCATGATGGTCTTTGTGGTTGTTAGTGTCTCATTGTGTTAAGTTTATGTCTCTTTGTTGTAATTTTCTTTGTCATTTTATGGTTATTTTTTATGTTTTTTGGTCACTGTACTTATGTTTTTTGGGGGGGATATGTGTCTGATTCATTGTGACCCTTGTTTTGTGTCTCACTTCATAATTTCACCAGTCATCAGATACATTTTTGAACAAAAACTGTTTAAACAGTCACTTCAAATTAAAAAATATATAATTTAAGTCCCCTGTTCCCTTGTGGCCATGACCCAGTAGTGTCAGGTCATTTATGGCTGTTCTTTTAAAACAAGACTTTCCAGATTAACAGCGGACACTTAGGAAGTTAATTTGTTCCCTCGTAAAGATGCATCAGCTTATATTTTTCATCTCTCTTCAGTCAGTACGGTCAGCCACCTTCCATGCATCAGGCTCCACAGGCTCCGCCCCCACAGCAGTATCAGCCAATGCCACAGCAGTACCATCAGCTTCCCATGCAACATGCCACATCCACTCAGCAGAGTTCCATTCAGATCCCTCTTGGCTCCGCCCCTCCAAAGGTGGTGAGCACTGCCAACATCTACCCCTCCCAGCCCGGTAGGGAAACCTCATGCGGACTGATAAAGTACAGATTCAGTAATTGGTTTTGCTTAATGATCCAATGGAATGCTTTCTTAATGTGTAAATTATTCTCAAACACAGCTCCAACTTCAGCTCTTTCTCCGGCCCCAGCTCCACTCCCTCCTCTGCACCGCCCTCCAGTCGCTGCCCCAGTCCCACCTTCTTGTGCTGATGACTCTCTAAACAGACCCCCATGGGTGACCGACACCAACTTCGCAAATAAGTTTGAGGCTAGCAAGACCACTACTACCATGAAGGTGCTGCCGCTCCCCCAGGCCGCCCCTCCTCCACCAGCGTACATCCCCAACCCCTCCCCTTTTGCACCTGCAGCTCCCATAGCTGCCCCCATCACGCCTAGCCCTGCCCCTTTCCCTACAGTTGCAAGGGGTGTGGCCCAAAGGGCAGAGAGGTTTGCCGCCAGCAGCCGTACACCGCTTTGTGGAGCCTGCAACAACATCATCAGGTGACTTACATCTTATTCTATTCAACAGTGGCTGTCTGTTTTCCTTCATTTAATAATACAATATAATTTTATAATATACATAATATTACACTATATGGTTTAACTGGATTTCAGGTTTCTTCTGGGCTGCTCAGCAAAGGCACACTTTGGGTTGCTTACACACAGATCAAGCTTGATCAGTATATATATAATATGTTAATAGTATAATAATATGTCTCGGAAGTTTTAAATCCATCAAGTATTACCATTGCTGTCTTGGTTAAAATGAATACTGAACACATGTTTGCATGTGTAAAATATGTTTTCAACTTTGTGACTTTTTAAATTGCATTATAGTTATTGCAGTGTGGTAATGCTTTCATTTACTTTGGTCGTCTAATGTGGCAAAATAAAAGAAAGCTGCTGGTATCACAAAGTTAGGAGGACTGGAGGATGCTGATGAAAACATGTCCCCTAAGCACGTGGCTGTTGTTTCCAGGGGTCCCTTCCTGGTGGCTCTCGGTCGGTCCTGGCATCCCGAAGAGTTTAACTGTCACTACTGCCACATGTCTCTGGCTGACGTTAGCTTTGTGGAAGAACAGAACAGCGTTTACTGTGAGAACTGCTACGAAGAGTTCTTTGCACCAACCTGCGCCCGCTGCAGCACCAAGATTATGGGGGTGAGATGCTCTATCTGACAACATGTCCGCCTGTCGAACTGTAGAGTGGGTTTCGTGGGGTGCAATGGTGTGGTTTCACGACAAAAAGCAGCTGAAGTGTCACCAGTTCAGACCGTGTTCATGCTTTCAGTTTCAATTTGTCATCCACATATGACGCATCACAGCAGAGAACACTTAAAGAGTGTTTACCCAGATACTGTGTGGCTAAGAATCGTTCATAACAGCAGGAAATTGTAAACTATTCAGTGTCTCACTGTTCTTTCAGTGCGCACTTCCTCACTGCGTATCTTCTTGAGGTTTTCCTGCTGTCCTCTCACATGTGACTTATTTTAGTGAATACATTGAAATCTACATTTAAACATGTGCTACATGAATACATTCACTTAATAAGTACAATTCCCTCAGTTTCCTGTCAAGCTGTGGAGGGCAGCAGCATTATTTCCAGATATCTATAAAATATGGTGTGTGGTTTGTGTTACTCTTCACTCATCAGAAAGGGATCTCTCAGTATCCAGTATTTTTAGACAGACTGTTTTGTGTGTTGCAGGAAGTTATGCACGCCCTGAGGCAGACATGGCACACAACCTGTTTTGTGTGTGCTGCATGCGGCAAAGCATTTGGAAACAGCCTCTTCCACATGGAGGATGGGGAGCCATACTGTGAGAAAGGTACGAGGACACTCGTATTGATAATACTTGTTAAAGTACCAGCAAGTAGAAAAAATCGTTGTCAAAACGCAGCTCTCAGCTGATACAATAATTGATCAGAGAGGAAATTAACATGAGAACTGATGAATTAATTCATGTAGTAATATATAATATATGGGAATTAACAGGAATGGAAACAAATTCACATTTGCTGTAATTTATCATCATCGTTATTATTATGATTATGATGATGATGATTATTATTATTTGTCTGTTGGCAGCAGGGATTAACTTTAAACTGTTTTTTCCAAACTGTCTCTATCCACTACTGTCTAGATTATGTTGCCCTCTTCAGCACTAAGTGTCATGGCTGTGACTTCCCTGTTGAAGCTGGTGATAAGTTCATCGAAGCCCTTGGTCACACCTGGCATGACACTTGCTTCGTCTGTGCGGTAAGAACCAGAAACAGGCTCGACTTAAGAAGGATTTTGATGTTTCCTGCTCTGTTTTTCAGCCATTCATTTTGATTTGATTGATCATGATCAGAACAGCCACAAAGAATTAACTAGAAATGGAAAGACTGAGCAGTATTACTTTGCATTTTTCACCTTGAAAATCACTGCTTGAATCGGGCAACACTAAAGTTGTCCGGGAATTACTGTATGTTTTTAAGGTTATCTGTCATTTACCAATAACCTTGCAAGGAAAAACAGTCATGTCAATTAGTGTATATTCTCACTATCACCACTGCCATGTGTGTTTGTAACTGCAGGTTTGCCATGTGAACCTAGAGGGCCAACCCTTCTACTCAAAGAAAGACAAACCTCTGTGCAAGAAGCATGCCCATGCCATCAATGTGTAGACTTACCACCTACTTTTTGGATCTACCACAACGGTGCTTACCCTGAAGGGGGTGTTAACAGCAACGACAATCACAAGCCGACAACTTTTGCAGATGTGTGTGTAAGCTCTTTATGCAAAATACACCTTTGTTTGAGACTTTTTGTGCATTAATATTCATGTTTAAAATGATGCTGCCTGATGAATCTGCTTTAAAAACGACTGTAGTTTTATTTTATTTTGTTCTTAACCAGAAAGTGCCTCGTGTCAGTGTGACTGCTGTGCTGCTCTGTTCAGACATGGAGGATTGACTTTGGAGTCTGGAGAGTGCCATATGAACTATGTGTGTTTGTTTGTTCCTGTGTGTGTAATGTGTGTCTTATTATTTAGCAAATTCTATAAAATATATAAGGAAAACATTATTCCCTTGTATTTGTAATTTGTTATAAATTCCATACATTCAGCAACTGATAAATAATAAACGCAGAAATATCAATTAGCTGTTGCTGTGGCACACTCAAGACTCCAAATATTTCAACTGCAATGTTGTTGTTGGTCTCCAGAATATCATTCTCATTATACGATTTGTTTTAAGCCTATTTGGACTCAGTGATTGTTGTATAATTTTATAGCAAAGCATGATTAATGTTTGGTTTTGCACATCAGTGAAATGTCATCTTTATAGATCAAGTAGTATATTAAATCATCAAAGTGTTTTTTTATGTATTTTGCTTTTAAAGAGCACATGGTTCCCTATGCTCTAAGTCCAGAATCAGTCTGGACTCAATCACTTGATCAGACCTGCTGATGAAAGAACGCAGAACATGAAAACCTTTCAATATTTAGGTCTTCCATAAGGTTTAAAAATTACTTTCTCTTTCTGAGTAAAAATGTGGGTGTTTCTTGTAGACATGCATCTCTCCTAACGAGTCTTGCAAAACTGACTCTAAACGAACAAGAGGCCACAAACTAATTCAGAAGCAAGTTACAAATGTGCCATAAATGGGTTTAAATATCGCTCCTAAAATCAAAATAATATCAGCATATCCTATGTATGATAAGTCAACAATTATGTGATTCCAATCTGAATATTAAGTTATTCAGAATAATAGTGGTATTCATAGAGATATGCTGAATCTGCACATTTAAACATTAGGCAGAAAAGTTAGCATTTCCCAGAATTAACTATTGACTATAGCCTACAATACATAGTCTTCACATTACTTAGATGACTCATAACTTTATGAATGATTAATTATTTTGAATGCTTGATTACATTTCTGATATTTTACGTATGAGAGTGCAGACATAGTAGAAGTAATATTAGTTTAACTGTCCATTGGATTTCAGAGCTACTTTGTGGTCTTTCTTTTGCCAATCTTTTCCCCTTGTGTCTGGAACTATGGACACGTAGAAACACATCTCACTGCTATATTACAATTGTAACTGATTCAGAACAATACGATTAGAACAGCCATATATTTACACTGTGTGAAGTACAAAAAGGCTGGTCTTGTTTTATGCTATCACACTGTATTCCATTACTTTCGGATTGGTGACTTTCCCGGTGAACTACTCAGATGAGGCTGTTGCAGAGTGTTAATGATGGTATTGCGAGATGTGATGTGCAGTGTAGCTAGTAATCCCTCTTTGACGCAGCAATAGGCCTCAACAAATAACTGAATTTCATATTAACTGCTAATTCTTTCACTCTGTAGTTTTTATTATTATCATTATTAATCTAATCACTGTTGGTAGTTGTTGTTTGGTTTGTGAATGTATGGCATCAGGTTTTGATTTTGATGATAGAGTTTTGTAATTACGCCTTAATGTTCTCAAGTGTAGGTGCTTGCATTTTTTAAAATCACAGTGGCATTTTCATTTCATAGCTGATTAAGGGCTCACACTGAAGACACAGGCACACACACCCACCCACACACATGCACACGCACACACACACACACACATACAAACAAATTCTGACATGTTTAGGTAAATTTTTAATACAACATTTTTGGAATGGCATTTGTTTTAAGCCATAATCCAAGATAATATTTTGTATAAATCAGAAGATTTTAATTAAGTTAATTCCATTTTTCTACAATATAAAATAAAATGTTTTAAAGTATTGAAACCTTATGCTACAGTTTGCACATGTTGGAATCAATTCAATATCGTTGTGCAAGTTACACTGAGTCTTTGGTATTAGTTTTCATGTTTCCGATAGCTTGGTTTTTAATAGTTATTTCATGCAAAAAAGACTCACCAGTGCAAAATGACGGCACCCATATCTGATTTATTTTGGCTTCATTTTTGTGGCCAATAGGGGAACTGCTTTTAAACAAATGACAATGAAAATGATATTCAGAACTTTTTGTTTCCAGGTACATTGGTTAAAGCATGCTTGAAATAAATGTGCTGGTGTACAGTTTTTACTTTGAATATTTTATACATTGTATATGTGTGTGGCTGTGTGTTTTTATTCGGAGATTTAATGTATGCATGCAGAACAATGTGTCAACAACAACATTCAATATTAATATTTACACATCAATATTAATGTTTTTTGTCACAGCACCATGAAAAGAGAGAAGTGCTTAGGCCCCTAGTAATTAGACTTAACTGGTTTTGCTGAGCTGAAAGTGAAACATTATCAGTGTAATCTCACTGAAAAAACTGAGAAATTATGGAAAGAAGCTGTATTCACATTCGGACTCTTCTTATTGTTGGAGGTCCAGCTGCTCTACTACATTTGATTAACTGGTGTTAAAAAACATATTTCAAGAATGTTTGTTTTGCAAGTTGAATAAATTGCACTTTAAAGGCTTGAAAATATGTGTCTGTTTATGATACTTTTACCCCTTGCAGTAATCTCCAGGGTAAGCAGATTTTTTTTAAACTGCATCATACACATCTGTTGAACCAAACTCTTGCATCCAAGGAGGTTTAACAAATTCAGAGTTTAACCCTGAACTCTACGTTGATACCCTCAGTCAGGAAACTCTGAGTTTTTGGTTCCAGAAGAGGAGATTTGACTTAGACCAGGTAAGGTTCACAGACTCAGTCACTCATAGTAACTGACTCTGAGTTTATGTAACCTCTCTTTCTGAAGCAGGCTGGAGTTATCCCTCTGTCTCGTGTTTGAACTGCAACAATAATAATACCTAATACTAATAATGCTAGTACTACTACTGCTACTACCACTACTACTACTACTACTAATACGACTGCTACTACTAGTACTGGGGTGAGGTGGCCTAGTGGAGAGGCTGACATGCATCGGCCGGTTCCAGGCCCAGTCGAGGCGGTCTCCTCCTGGAAGGATAGACGAACCCCCCACTAACAAAACAGATTCCACCTCTAATGCCCTTGAGCAAGGCACTAACTTGGACGCTCTCAGCTGTCCACTGCTCTGTGGCCTTGCATGAGCCACAAATGGGTTTAATGCAGTGGACACATTTCCCCTGATTTGTGTATGTTGAGCATGTTTGTGTGGGATGATGTGTCTAATTCTAATTCTACGAATACTAATAATAATAACAGTTTCAGTCGGACTGTGGCTCCTTTAACTAACACCAGTCGGCGCCTGACATAATACAATCCTGCAAATGTTTCTGTAGGAATGAACAGTGCAGCCGTGATTGGAAGCACAGAGTAGAGAAAAATTAAGAGCACTCACTCTGCGTCAGTGTTTGGAAAACAAAAAACACCCAGTCATTGTCACTTGAAAACCACTGAAACTGTCACTTTTTTTTTTTTTTTGTTGACACAGAGATATGTAAAGAATTGTGCTGTTGTGGCATGGACATCAACATGGATGTCAGTGTAGACTGTGGATTTTTTATTTTTTTAACTTAACAAATAAATAATGTAAAATGATCAATGTTCGAGTTTGTATATCTAATAAAAAAATGTTGAATCGTTCCTTAGATTGTATAAGAGACAGCTCTAGGGGGGGCGCGAATAAGGAGATTTTTTATAACCACCAGGGAGCCCTCGCGCCGGTCCCAAACGATCTTTGCGAGACTGGTATTTGCTCTCCTCCACCATTAATCAGCCGAAGCACAGTCTGAGCGGCCGAACACGGACCCGAAGAGTCCAACGGCAGGGACATTACACGCTGTAGCGGGCAAAAAAATCTACTGGGAAATTCTCCTCTTTCATTCCCGTGGGAATTTTGGAGTGGAACAACGGCGAAGGAATAGTGTCGAAAAGGGAGTGCCACGTCCACGGAGAACGCGAGGGAAGCCGAAGCATAGAGAGGTAAAAGCGGGATCACGCCAAAACTTCACTCCCTGCCTTGTCTGAGCCCGACTTTTGGGCTTCGTCTGTTTACTGAATTAAACCGCACTCTTTCACATTAAGAGCAGGAGTTGCAGTGCGTACTATTCTTCAATTCAGTAGTTTGTGTGTTCCACTTTTTCTCCACTGTGTGTTTTAGTTGTGGAATTTAATTGTCACAAATAGTCGAGACTTTGGCTCAAGGGAAATTGTTATTGTGTATATGTATGTGTTTGCGCTAGGTACTAGACGCATCCCTCTTGCTACCAAAAGTTTTTCACCTGTGATCTAGCGCCAAGGTAGCTTGTTTTTAGCGAGTTAAAAGCACATTTTTCACAAAAGCAACGTCAGCCAACATCAACAATGTAGGTGAATTAACACTTTATTGTCTTATCGTAGTTTGTTTGCTTGTGATAACCGCATTCCTCGGTAAGCTAATGTTGCTACATAGTTTTAAAAGCTCGTTTGTAATTATAGGAAAGTTCGAGCAGTGTGTAGACTGCACATTACACACGGTGTATTTTGTTAACTATTTTAGTCGTTAGTCACATTTTCCTCAAAATATAAATGCTACTAGTGAGCTAACTGGTAGAATTTAGGTAATCATTCTTTGTTTCTCAGCTAAAGTTTAATATTACCTAACGTGGGTTTATTTATAACGTTTTAGCAGTGAAAGTGACTAGTGTTTGTCCTTGTTAATAATGCTGTTTTGTGTTGTGTTTTATGACTTCCACTTAGTTGTTTTAATCAGTAATGCGTTTGCCACTGAAATGTTACTGTGCTCAGCTAGTTGGTTAGCTACGTCGGCTAACTTTGCCAGGCTGTTGGCAGGGCACGATCTAGTAGGCAAAACTCAGTTATAGATTAATTGGGCTATTAAAAATAGTTTTTCCGGGTTTTAATTGGTTAGTGGCTTTTTGAACCTTTCGCGAACCTTTTTTATTTGTAAGCTTTTAATTTCAATTGATGCTACAAACATCTGCTGTAAAGCAAAGGTTATCTCGTTGTTGTTAATGTTTGTGTTGTCCAGCTCTCATGACTGCAGCTCCTTGTAAACCAGTATATCATTTTTAAGAACCATATGGTCTGCGTCAGCTGGGTCAGATTACAGAAAAAACGAACAGTTAGTGAGCTGCAGGGTCAAATGTTTCAGCCATGGTTGGTATTGATGTTAAAAGACATGAATAGGCAGGAGCCGGTTTCAATGTTTACTGTGGTTTGAAAACGCCAAGGTTTAAATAATACTAACATTTCTGTTCTTGTGGTTTGAGCTGTTTTTTTGACTCGTCAAAGAAGGAAAGATTAGGAATCCTTCAGGTCGTGCAGAGTAGCACTCCTTCTCATATTGGTATGAGCCCTCATTCAGCTGTGTATAATGGCCCACCCAAACTTCTTCTCCTGTCTGGTATTTTTTCCGGGTAGGAGTGAATGCCAGATGTCTATAGGAGTGTCAGAGAGTTATCAACATCATAAGGGAGTGATTGTTTTTCTACCTGCTCTGTACTAACTCTCTAAAACATATTTAATGGATACTGCAGACAAAGATAGCTTTTACCTGAATTGAGAAACAGTGACAGTACATGGATTAGGTGTTTCTTTAATATAGCCTAAGACACATTCATGTTAAAGTTGCTTTAAGGATATGGCCACATTTTAGCACCTGCGATCAGATCACCGCGACACATTTTAATGGCAATGCATGTGCGTAATCCACAATAAGATACTATGATTATTCGTTGCTCACGATATTTAATCTGTATCCTCAATACATTCCAAGACGATCATTTACAATATATCATGATATCTCTCTAGAAGAGATAAAAACCTTAAAGGTATAAGTAATAAATGTAAAATTATTTGAAACAGACACCATAATGCAGTGAATAATTACAACTAAGAAAAAACAGTGTTTGTTCTAAGCTTAGCGAAACAGATGAACACATAGAATAACTGCAATTCCAAAATACACTCTGCAATAGAATGTATTATAATGGAGGCCCTTGAGAAAGCCTCGCTTTAAAGATTGAATTCAATTAAGGCTGTTTAGTTATGTAGTTTAGTTAGTTAAAATGCTTTCACTATGCTGTGCATTTTTGTTGTGTTGTCTAATTTAATTTCAGTTTAAGACTTTCTACTTCCAAGATGGCGAATGATTTGCTTTCCTCCGCTTTCTATGCTGTCAGTCATTTTCCTCTTGTGAGTTTCATCTTTCTCACCACGTTGTCCAATTCACTCATTTGTGCTATATGAAGACTTGACTGGTAGGCCCAAATGGCTGAGGAATCTGTTAATAGTACAAATATTAATCTTAAAACATAGTAACATTTGGTGCAAGTCTATTGATAATATATCACAAGGGGAAGCAACACAATATCTGCCCATATCGATATTTTTTCCCACCCTTACTCCCCATCCCCACACTCGAAAAGGTGTGTGGGTTTTGCACCAACTAACAGAGTATACTGATGGCTTTAGTAAATGGATTGACCTTTGTATCCTCAGAGACTCCTACTTTTACAATTCATTGTTGCTGCGTAATTCTCTCCCTCCCTCTCCCCTCCTTATTACCCCTTGATGGAACAGAGGGTGAAAATGTCAGAAATTAAACCCTGCTATTATCCATATACCAGACAGCTATAGATCAACAGCCAAATTAGATTTTTGTTAAGAAAAAAAAAAGCGGACTGACAGACAGTCAGACCAGTGACCAAACAACAGATGGGGAGATGAAGCCTTAGTGTTTTTAATATTTGAGAAAAATAATAAATATAGTAGATTTCTTCAACAGATGAGTTCTCATCGCCTCTTCTCTTCATCTCTTCGACACATGACTTGGTATGGTACATACAAGTGCAGCGAGTGACTGTGACATGCGTTTTCTTTATTAAGCCCTTACCTTTTTTGTCAGTTAAATGTTGGAATATACAAACCACAAATTCCTAAAGCCCAAAATGACGTCCTGCTTGGCCAACCGATACAAGCTGAAGATTTACCATTTTCTATCATATTAGTCACAAACACCATCGAATGTGAACAGTTTAGAATTTGGAACTACATCACTTTTAGAGATGTTTGCAATGGTTCTGTAAGCCCCTGAAAGGTTAGGGTTAGTAAGTTCTTAAAAGAACAGCATGAGTATTTTTCAAAGGCTGTAAATATGGTGAGAAAAACATCTAGTGGTGCTAATCGTACATAAAATAACCAAATAACTGGATATGCAAGAAGGTTGAGCCTTAGTGTTTACTCTCATACAAGTTCCCTGTTTTAAGTCACTAGCGTTTAATAGTTTGGTTTCTCCTTAAAATGGGAGATACATGTGTCAGTAGAGAAGAACAAAATGCTTCACTATTACTGAGGATGCCGGAGATACATGTGTCAGTAGAGAAGAACAAAATGCTTCACTATTACTGAGGATGCCGACGCCACATTATCTCTCTAAGGCTCTATCTTTGTCTGATTGTATTGTATTTCGTCTGTGGTGTCTGTTCTGTGGGTGAGCACAGGTGAGGGTGTAGTGTTTGCAGCTGGAGATCTAATTTTACAAGCTGACATCAGACCCTGTACATCCTGACCTCTGTACTGGGACCAGACCAGTGTCCATGATAAGTCCAGTTAATGCAATTGGAGTCTTGCAGGGGAGCAGCAGGCTTTTTATGGAAGAATCCATGATCAGCCAATCGCTACTCTGAGAGCTCTAGGTTAAATATTTATCATAGATTTAATTTTGCAGCTGGTGGACAAAATCCCTGATTACAGTAATGTTTCATGTTAATGTTGCAGCTGCTCGAATATGAATAATTATTTGTCTTCTCATGATGCTTCTTGAGTGAGAATGCATCGACCCCAAGTTGCTGCCGATTGGCCGGGCCAGCAGCTTTGCAAAGCAAGAAGACTGCAAAGTTTACCAGTGTCATATATTTTTGAAAGGGGCCATCTTGATTCGAAGTTGTTAAAAACTCTTGCATGTTTTTTTTACATATTGTCATATATTGTCATGAGCCATGTTTTCATATATGTTGCAAATGTATGAAAACATATTGGTGGAAAGCTCATGGTGATACGGTTGGTTTATTGTAAGCAGCTCTTAATGGCAAAGTCTAAACAGAAAAGTAAATTGTTCTTTCATTTCAAAAACTGCACTTTTACAACATTCACTGCAATGTTTTACATAAAACAGCCAGCCACTAAAAGGTATAAAGATGTGTCAGTTTTTTTTTTACCTCGTTTTATTTTCTCTTCATATTTTGCCTGTTTTTCTCCTTTTCCTATATAAGCTGACTTTTGTTTTTATTGTATTGTTCTTAGTGATATTGCTAAAATTTACTTTACACCAACAGTGTGTTCTTAAAAAAAAAAAAGCTCACATTTATGCTCATCGGCACTAAGTTCTTCTTGGCTTTTCTAGTCTGTAGCCCTGAATAATTTCCTTTCGTTATTTCTTCACTTCCAATACCATTTTCTTTTTAGTTTCTCCTTGCACTGATCGGCTCCCAACAACGGGATCTCTCTCTTTTCTGTGATCCCTTCTATCCTCCACCATTTCTTTTCATTTTCCCTATTCCACCTCTACCTCTTTTTGAGTGCGTTTCCAGTCTCGCAGGCTGAGGATCAGATTACTGAGGGAGTCTTGAGGCTCCCTGGTGAGGTGGCATTGGTGGAGGAGGGATGAAGGGAGGGAGGGAGGGAGGGATGGAGATCATGTTACACCCCCCCCCCCGCCGCCACCCCCCCCCGCCCCCCCACACACACACACACACACACACACACACACACACACACACACACACACACACACACCCTCTACCACTACCCAAGCCTGGAGACAGAGTGGCTGAGCCGAGGAGGAAAACATGCAATCCACCCCTTTCCCCCCCTCCTCCTCCTCCTCCTCCATCATATGTCCAGCCTCTCTGCTTCAGCGCAGAAGATAAATAAAGGCAGTAAATGGGAGCTGAGCACACAGAGTGATGATGCTTCACCTCCTCCTTCCCCTCCATCCCTGCAGAGATATTTTATACCCTCTACTGTGTTTTCGTTCTCCTGGATGTGTGGCAAAGGTGAAACTGCTTCAGGGAGCGCTAGTTATGTCAAGACAGAATTTAGGGAGGCCTAAGTAGTTGGGCAGTTCCAGTGCTTTTTATTTGTTATTGTAAAACCCTTGTAGCTTCGGTAGCAGCAGTAATAATAGTAATCTGTAACGCAGCCTTGACACAACATTAACGCCAGACAATGGGTCTTTCTGATGCATCAGTTACCCCATTCAGCTTTCATGCTAATGTGACATGCTAGCTGTCCATGCAATGCTTGAATCTGATCTGATTATGCAAATCAGGAGAAGATGTCATTTAGCGACTTCTAGGACAACCAATAGCTACTGTCCTCACTGAGAAGTTGGCAACACTGATAGAAACAATGATGTAGCAGCATCCTATACGATCAACTCATTTCAAACTCTGAAGCATTGCAGCTTGCTTTGCATGGCAAATTCACAACGTTGTTTTTCGTCATTATTAAAACTATGCTGTGAATCCACATGGGACCATCCATGATTCGTACAGACCCGTGTTCTTTTCATAGACTGTTTATTTACCTATTTCCATAAATCATTCAGATAAATACCTTTCATGTTCCTTTTATGCTCAATATATACTGTATATATATTAATAGTGCTCACAGAACACGTTTTTTGTCATGGAAAATCAACAGGCTACTGCTGTTTGGCTGCACAGTTTTTATTCCAGACAATTCTTGTTTACATGCTCACTCATGTCCAAATAATTATGATATTCTGAAACCAGATTTGTGTGTCCTTACGAACGGCTCTTTCTGCTTTGCCTTCCCCTCCACCCTGACTTCAGTTGAAGGTCGAATCAACTGCAGTTGTCCTTTAATGGTATTGATCTGTACCGTAAATACACACAGCCCTTATAAGTGAATTATTCAGAAAGCCTCAACCACAGTTGCAGCAGAACGTTCCTGTTGGCTTGATGGTTGAAAAGAAAGTGTTCCCCTTTTCTGCATGCTGTAGAAGCCTCCATTACAAGTCAAATAGGATTTTTTTCGATTTGTGGACTGTTTGTTTTTTTTTCCCACCACCTAACAAATGGCTCCTAGTAGATTGCGTGATGTAAATAACCCAGTATTGCTTCTTACTTCGGACACTAAACTGAACAAGTTCAGTGCCAGCTCAACACGGCGGCGTGGTTTTATGGAGTTGATTCTTGAAGGGGATTTGCATTTCCTTTCTGCGTAATACGCCTACCAGAGTGCAATGATTCATCTGTAGTGATGTTTGACCTCTATCCTGACCTCTGGCACCCGACTGATTCGTCTTGACATCATATGTCATATTACTAGTTCCGACCTGGATAGTTCAGATTGACTTTGCAGTGGTCAGTGGTGTAGATATTTTCTTTTCTCCAGAGCAGATGCTCTCGACCAAGAGTTGCAGAGTTTACAGGATGTTCCATTTCAGATGTTGCATTTGTGGTTTAAATTGTTGGTTTCAGGGGTATGTTGGTGTCACAGGCTGAGAGCTGCTATCGAGCAGTCTGAATGTTATTCGTTTTTTTATGTTGGATGAGAGGTTTGAGCCGTAGTTTGGCAACTAATCAATTAATCAATCAACAGATTATTTGGGTAATCAGTTGATCAATTAGTTTCAATCTCTCAAATATAAAAAATTCCTGAGTTTGTTTTCATGTGTTATAACATTTACAAATTCAATTCTAAGCATTAAACAGAGAATCAAAGACGTGGGAACAACATAATTGTTTAATCAAGTTTTTTACTCAGATTTGTGGTGTAGGGCTGTAACCGACCATCATTTATTCAGTTGAATAAATACCAAAAACACAGGAGAAGGTGTAATTTCAATAACAAATATTCAGATCATTCAAATATTCAGATGAAAAGAGACTTAGCACTGAAAAGCAGCTAATGTTTTCTCAATTGTGCAAGTGTTCTAATCGTTTATGTCAGACAAATGGCTGAAATTATTTATGGATGACTATGAAATTATATATATATATATATATATATATATAAGAAGAGGCATATCAATGGTTTGTATAAAGAAAAATGTGTCTCAATTATTTCTCCAAATTCACACATTCATGTGTGGTTCTGAGGCCAAACTGCATGGAGCAGTCATTGCGTTAATGTTGTAGGTTGTCATGCAGGCTGGAGCCATGAAGTAACATGAAGTTTTCCCATTTGGCTTTTGTGAGTAGAGCTCTGCTCCCTCTCTCTCTTTCAGTCTCCTTGTTTCTGGTCTTTAATTTTAATTAGCTCTGGCTGCTGGTTGACTTTGATGGCATTAGTCTCTCTTCCCAGCCTCCACATATGTCCCCCAGCTCTCGTTTTTCTCTGTTGGTTGTGCAAAAGCTGCTGAATTTAACAACTTTGACCAGGATCTGAATTTCTAGCTCATCCCTTCTGCCATTTTTCATAATGGTGTTGATCAGAGTGGATTCATTGTTAGTGACTGTAAATAAAGCAACACCATTTATAATAAATGATTTTCAAAGTATTCTATGAGAAACAATGATACTATGTTTTATTTAAAAAAATAACAATATTTAGTTACTTCACCCATGGAAAAGAAATGTTGCACACATCTTTATATTAAGAACCTGGAAGTGTTTAGGCATTAAAAAAAAGAAAATAGTTGCATAATTGTAGTGTTTTTTCCCCACAGTATTTTTTTGTGCTTTACATAAAGGTGTTTAATATTCAGATTGAGGGAAGAAAGGGGTTCGAACTTTCAGACTGTTGAGTGCCTTACTTTAAATATTATGGGTGATATAAAATCATTTTTGATTATCCCAATAATAATAATCCATTCTGCCAAGAGTCCAAAAACCCAACTTAATACATTTAAATTAATATAAACACTGAAAGAGTTTCAGCACAAAGCAAAGAAGACTGTGTGTGTCTGAGATTCTTTTAGCAAGTAAGACTTTTTTTCAAAATATGACCAAGGGTGTTTAGAATTAGTTAGCTCTGCTTGTATTTCTGTTTGTTTTCATCACACGCACCTGTGTCTGCTTTTCTCATGCTAGATATTTTCACACAGATTGTGGTTTCACACCTTCATCTCACACATTGCTCATAATATTGGATTTTTTATTTAACCATTGGCTGCTTCAGAGCCTGCCTCAAAATATATATGAACTCGAAAATTGAGCATCTGCATGCTTTCAGTCTATTATTTGGTTAAAAGTATAAATGATGTACTTTGCTTAGGTAAAAAAAAAACAACCATTAAAA
This sequence comes from Colistium nudipinnis, assembly GCA_016785305.1. NCBI lineage: Eukaryota > Metazoa > Chordata > Actinopteri > Pleuronectiformes > Rhombosoleidae > Colistium > Colistium nudipinnis. The sequence continues at coordinate 76,257 of JAFBJU010000111.1, read as the reverse complement.
GCACACTGCAGCTTCAGCATCATGGGGTCTTTGTATGTCTGAAAGTGCATCAAATGATTTGTTCTCCATCTCATGTGGCACAAGTCAGGCGTCTGATTTTCTTTTGTGAAACAGAATTGAATGAACAATCTGGATTCACTTGTACTGCAGATAAGGTCCCCATTGTTTTCAGACAAAGCTGTAAAATGCAATGATGCTGAATTAGTGTGAAAAAGTGTTAATTTTTATAAAAGAGAAGTGAAATCACCTTGTAGCATTGTGTCTGCTTTGTGTCCCCTACATCACTGGTTGCTCTGTTTCAGACTGTAAACATCCCAGAGCGATGTTTTAGTAGTTTCCAGTGAGGCTCGACTGTTAGTGCAAGCTAGCACAGGGAAATCAACAGTGCCTTTTTGGATCTCCATTTGGATGGTTTTCATCAAATATATATATTTTTTATCTTCAGGAATACCATGAAATTCTCTAAATGGAAATGATGCAATGAAAGCATTTGCGCAACTTTTTTCCCCTTAGTAAGTTACCCAGACTGTGTGGCCCTGTAAACATTGCTTGTTTTTCTTGGAACAAAGTTTCCACCGTCACATTTGCATCAGTTGTGTCTTGGTATGAAGCTTGCCGAATAATGACCAGACAGATGATTAACCATGGACCTCAGTGACTGCAGCTTTTTTTTTTTTTTTTGAATATCTGTGGTTTTATACTGTTGGTTGGAATTTAACAGTTTAAAAAGCATGACTTTGGGCCCTGGCAGTACTGCTTGTAAATTCATGTTACAAGTAAGCATATTGTGAAATACATTTTTATTGTAAGGTTTATTTGGCATAACATTATTCATGATGAGGTTGTCTCTCACATAGTGGTTTTAGAGTCATGTGCATTTATCATCTATCAATTATTTAACGTCTCTTGTTTTTGCCCATCTAAATCTCTAATCATTCAGTTTACACTCACAAAGGCTTGATGTGATTAATGGTAGTTTCACCCAAGCTTTATCTGTTCATGTGTTGCAATTTACAATATTAAATGGCACGTCAATAGTCATCAGTTATTTGTCTTTTTTTTTATATCTAACGCCGGTAATTATTTCATCATGCATTAAGGATTTTTATTATTAAATTGAACGGGCAGCGGGTGCTGACCTGAACCCCTCTGCCGCCCCAAAGCACTCAAAGGTGGTCAGTCTCACAGTAGCCTCGCACAGCAGTCCCAGCTGCAGTCAGAGCAGAGAGAACGCTTTCTCCATAAAGTCGGAGGAATGAATATAGTTAATTTCATCATGATGCAACTACTAATTCAGTACAAACATGGACTTCACAGACCAAAAAGTCCCTGCAAAGTCACAGTCCCTTCACCTCACTCTAACATTGACACTTGCTCCTGAACATAGACTTTTATGCTGCTCCCTGATGGTACCTGCTCAGAAACAAAACAAATAGACATTTTAACTTGCTTATATGACTTTGGCTCTGGACTCAGACGGTAACTTTTTCTCTTTAACAAACTAGATAAAACGTGAATGCCCTGGCAGTGGCAGATATCTTTGGTTTTATGAGTTGATTCCATTCATTGATGTGTAAGTTAAGATTTACAATAAATATGTGTTAAGGCTCCCAAGAAATGTTATTTAGTGGATGAGGAGGCAAAGTGGCTCTTTTGATAGTAAAGGTTGCAGACCCTTGCCCTAACCTAATGGGGATCAAACATTGTTTCTTAATGTTTATTTTTTTTCCAATGCTCATCGTTGTGTTCGCTTAGCTCTTTGAATATATAGTTAATGCACACTCTGGATTTTACTTCAGATTCATTTTTGTGTGTGGAAGGGCAGGATCCGTTTTTCTCCTCTGTCTGTTTCTCTTCATTGGCTTGCGTGTGTTGGATTGGGAGGTAGCAGCAGATTTTTTTTGACAACCGGACATATATTTTCTCTATATCTATCTATATCTGTTCTATAATAAATGAGCAGCTGAACTTACAATGTTTTTTTTAATCATCTGGGCTGAAGCTAAAACTCTCTCCCACACATGCACTGCGAATCTGCGGGTCATCATCAACACGGGCTGGCATCTTGTGAAGCCAGTATTCATGCCTTGCTGAAAATCTGCTGCTGCCCCTGACCTTTGACCCCAAAAAGTGCTTTTTATTTTGCTAATTTAAGCCACAATTTTAGTGTTAGACTTTCGTCCAGATCTTACAGACTATTCTTAAGAGGACGCGGCTCTCGATGTACCTTACACAGGGTGTGAACTTTTTTTTTTTCCATTACTGCACTATTGCAAGTTGTCAGAAATGTTACCTGCAATTTTGAAAAAATGCCTGCAGGTACCAATGTTAATGTTCCTGGCCTACTAAAACCTTCTTACTCTGGTGAAGCCTATCATATCATCATACTAGTATGTCAGACAGAAATAGTAATTTCTGCACTTGAAGGTTCTGTTGTAGGAGTATGTTTTGTTGTTTCAGTTGTCCTGTAGTCGAATTAGTCTGTTATAGTACTATGTATTAGTTTCTATAAAAGTAATGTTGGTTGTTACCAGCAGAGGTAGCCTGTTTCTGCAGAAGTAGTAGTGGTTGTAGTTTCAGTAGTAGTAGTAGCAATGGTACAAGCCTGTTGTATTCTAAGAAAGATTGTAGTAGTTTTTTGTAGTTTATTCGAAATAGTAATCTTTTTCTGGAGAAGTAGCAGAAGATTTTGTTATAGTAGTGGTGCTACTAGTAGAACTATTTGTGTGGGGATAGGGCTTCAACTCTTCAGTTTTATTGTGTTAGCCCTGCTGCTGTGTTAACTTCCTATTTGGTGCTTCTGCTCAGTCTCTGAAGTTGCTGGATGATGTTTGACTCTCACTGAGAATGAATGTTACAAAACTCTGCTGACATCTGCCCCCCTGACAAAATAAAGCCACATTTGAGGACCACTGTTTTCAAGTAAAACGGGTTTCTGTGTTTGACGTGGATTAAACGGAAGCTCCCCCTGTCAGCAGGGCTTCTCCTCCTATCACCTTTAACACAACAACAAGCCATAATCAATTACATAAATACTGATCTAATGATTTGCCCTTGAGTAATTCCAGGTATTCCAAGTGAGGAAATCTAAAATGTCACTAACATGACTCAACACAACAGAGGTGTTAAGTTAAGGACTTCAGAAAAAAAAAACGTTCCAATTTGCATTTCTGAATAATCTAATCTGAACCCAATGTCCCTAGTGGGGTAACGATAAGGGGTGGAACTAACCGAGTATCTCATGATATGCTATTATCCAAATCCTTTGCCAACAATAATGATGGGATCACAATACAGCGATACTTGATGCATCCCATTACAGTGTCACCACTAGGACTCAAGAAGTTTATCGATAATGTATTGCAAGAGGAAGCAACTCAATACATTCCTGTACCAGTATGTTGTCCCACCCCTCATAAATATTTTTCAAATGAGCAACTTTGTAATTCGAGTGTTTTGTTTTTAATGTTGTATGATGAAAGTTGCAGTATTTTATGTTCTCTTTTTCACCTTAATATTTCAGGTTTGTGATGTTTCTCCTCTCCAACTCTGCAAGACACCATTTCCCATGAAGCCATGCCTCAACACACACCTACTATTCAACCATGGAGCCCCAAATCAGGTATGTAAGCATGGACCCCAGGTCAGTGTGTACATGTAATAACTGAAAGATGTTTATTGTCATCCTGTGAAAATCACTACGGGTTGCCTTTCAAAAAAATGTTCTCCCATATGTAACTGAAGAAGGTCCAAATCCAGCCATAACGTTATTTATGCATGACACAGAAGGAGGGATCCCTTGTTTACATAACTTATAGCTTTTATAGCATATCTCTACATCACACTATTCTTCTGTAGTATGAAGTATTTTTCTCTCAGGTTTTTTTTGCAGCAAGTAGTTATCAGTCGTGTATATTAAAACACGGTCTGATGCATTTTTAGACACTTCCAAAGAAAGATTAGCAACTGTATTTAAATCAAAAAATCCTGTTGTGCTGTGATTTATATGTGAAAATAACAATGTGAGGTTAAATGTATTGGTGTAAATATTATCTTTACTGCAGCTAAGTGAACACCCTCACAGGGGCCAGTTTGTTGATCCTGCTGTTAATCAGAAACCCAACTGCAGCTGGGTCATAAATTCCTCAGACACTCTGGTTCATGAGTCACTGTGGCAAGCCTTCAGTCACAACATAACTCATTTTTTTTCTTCTTCTTCTGTTAAGGAGAGAAAGTTTGGTTAAAAAAAAACTTGAGTGACAGCTGCAGTCTACAAAATTCAACTACTTTTCGCAATTTAATGAGGTGTGATATCAAATGTGTATTAAGTTACTATTAATAATAGAAAATCACGCAGGAGAGGCTCGAGCAAGACTATGGATAGCGACTTTGCCTGAAGAATATTCTGATTGTTTGGTTATCAAAATAGTTGCCAGTCTATTTTTTTTTTATATAATCAAGTGATGAATTTAATTAATTTAAATGTGCTCAGTGGATCGGTAGTCTTAAAATAACAATTTGACCTTAGGCACCAATATGGAAACTAGTAGTAGTAGTACTGTAGTTTTAAGAGTTTGGCATTGACCAAATTCTCAGATATGTCCATGTCTGCGTTTGCAATTGGTCTCTGTAGCGCCTGTAAATGTGCTTCCCCAAAAGAACCCTATGATCTGATGGAAATACTCCAAATGTTCAGATTCATATCAGGTCTTAGGGGTTTGGCTAAAGTCACAAGTTTGACTTGCCTGAACAAACTGCCCAGGGCCTTGGCTGTAACACACAGAGAATGACACACCCCTCTTTTCTCGTGGCCCATCAGATGCCATTCTTCCTGTCTGAAATGTTCCCTCATTTCTGTGTTTTCAGAATTCTTGGCTAGTTTAAAGCTGGGCAGTGTGAAATACTTGGAGATTAAAACCCATTTGTTTTTAAATAGCTGGACTTGAAAAATGAGGAGGCTAGACTCTTGGACACTGACAATCGAACACGGTTTATGAAGACATTCCAAGCGGAAGAGAGAGTCTAACGGAGTTGTGTTGGTGGTATGAATGTAATGTTATGGTATATGTACAGTATGTATATAACACTAGTTTTGTTGTGTTTATCAATGACTGTGCTAGCTGATGAATACCTAAATAGACAGGAAAAAAGTGAGGGCAGAATTTGTGTTTTTGGTGAAGCACATTTTATGTCTAGTGAGGCTCTAGTGCACTGCACCACAGTTCCGCCTCGTTATGATGCAGTTTTCCTACATTTTGAGATTCTTCTATGAACAAGGATGTCATGTCTTCCATTTTTGGGGAGACAACCTTAGAATTAGAATTAAAATTACTTTTCAATAGTCCCACACAAACATGCACATGCTCAAACACAACACACAGGTCGAGGGAAACTTGCTCTCTGCATTTATCCCATCTGTGGCCCATGCAAGGCCACATAGCAATGGACAACTGAGAGGCGTCCGGGGAGCATATGTTGTGGGGTAAGTGCCTTGCTTATAGGCATTAGAGGTGGAGTCTTTTTTTAGTGGGAGGGTTTGTCCATCCTTCCAGGGGTATATTGCCTAATGAAATTAGAATCGACTTAAACACACACACCTGCAGCTAAAACATGATTGAATACTGCCATGATATGGGGTTCAATTCCAATCAAGTGTAACTTCACCTGTGTTTACATAAGTGTTATTTAATTAAATGTAAAGAGATGTCAACTAAAAAAGTCTGTTGCAGAATGTCGGTTCAGTGTCCTAAACGTTTTAAAATGTCAAAACCCGTAATACGCTAAATGAAAACAGGGTGCGAAATACCCACCTTTTACCTGCAATTTGCAGACAAATTCTGGTATTGCAGGTGAAAATATTTTGAACTTGCAATTTTGCAAGTTAAAATATTCCTCGGTATGATGATTGTAAGCAGCTAAGCGGCGACCGGAGAAACAATAACTGAAAACCGTCACGTCACAATCTTGTTAATATTACATCTTTGGTGGTACATCTCATATGTTGGCCAATCAGAGTCAAGAAAATGGCATCACATTTCCGGGGGAGGACTGGTGGCGAAGGGATGGGAGACATTGAACCTCCCTCCTGCCTCTGAGGGAGAGAGGAGAGTTGGGTGCCTGTGCAGCGTTGCCAACTCGGCGTCTTTTTTTTAATCAAAAGCGAACAGAGGCTAGTCTATCAAGTTCTCCTGGTTTTATTGGATACTTTTTTGGTGTTTTTGCGACTGACTTAAAAGCATGTATCGTTTTGCAACGACTGTCCTCATTCAGGACAGTCGCGGTCAGTCTCACAGTCTCGCGTAGCAGTCCCAGCTGCAGGCAGAGCAGAGAGCAGAGAAAATACAATTTTTGTATGGTTTGTCATCTTAAAGTTGGTGAATCATGTGTTTCGTTAGATGTGTTGTGTAGACTTCTCACTTGTTATTTTTTATTTAGGCAGTAACACACGAATATCCCTATCAAACAGAACAGTGTTTATTCATGTTTATTGAGAATACAGTTTGATGAGAAGATGCTTTTGACCATCAAATATATCATATCAATAATTTGCACCTTTGAAAGTGCATTCTAAAGATTTACGATGCTGTGTATGTCTGTATGATAATATGATAAAGGTTTCATCAGCGTAAAAAGGTTTTAGTATGGTAGGAACATTAACATTGGTACTGCAGACAGTTTTTCAAAATTGCAGGTAAAATATCTGACAACTTGCAATATTGCAGCCTATGAAAAAGTATTTCACACCCTGGAATAACTAAAGTAAGATGGGCAAGAATTTTTTATCATTGTCATTAATCAACTTTTCACTACATCTATACTTATTTATATATAGGTATAAAACGTTACATTAGCCCAATCTAAAGTTGGACCATCACATTTGAGAACGTACCCAAGTAAATATTCATTGTGTCAGTGATCATTTAATAAATGACAGATAAGTAGTCCCATCAATCAATATCAAAATGATCATAAATATAATTTTGGTCTCTTGATCACAGTTTGGTCTTGTAATCCTAATTTCTTTGTTAGCTTTCATCCTTGTAAATATAGTAAATTTTCAGTGGATAGTGAACCATAAACCATTGCATTAATTTTTTTTTGTAAAGATAGACTTACCTAGATCGCCATTTCTTAAAAAAAAAATAATAATAATAATTCATGTCTGTAATAAGTAATGTGGCCGATAAATGTATTGCTTTAGGATGATAAAAATCATCTTCTAATTTCTGCCAAAAACATAAGTCACTGTAGAAATACTTCTGTGGATGAAAGGATGAAGGGGGAGAGGAAGACCAGGATGAAGGAAAAATGGAAAGATGCTGCAGGAAGAATGAGGCCTGCAGTGCTGCTCACCATGGCTTGGGATATTCTTATGCTAATTTATCGCTGGGGATGAGGCACAGAGCAGCGAGGCAAACAATGGCACTGGAGCCAGAAAGTCTGGCCTGCAGTCTCCCAGGCCCTGAAAGGCATGTCGGGCAGGGCGCCGACACCAACAGGAGGCTGCTGCAGCACCCAGAGGCCTGACTGCAAGGAGGGGCCCATGGAGGGCATGGGGCCAAGATCGAGGTAGATGGAGCAAAGAGAGAGCGGAGGAAAAATGAGAAGGAGTAGGAAGAGACGAAAAGGGCTGGGGTCAGAGGGAGAGGTGGAAATAAATGGAAGTGGGTAGTGAGGGAAGGAAGATGTGGGGAAATGTGTAGTAAGTAACTATGTGCAAGTAGTTTGGATACCATATACTGAGCTTGTTAGCAGGGTAACAAAAAACGTCCATTCAGGTTTTTGTCAGTGTTACACAGTTGTTGCATAATAAGAATGTGGCACATTAACGTATGTATATACTGTATGAAAATAAGGAAAGGCAAACAGCCCATCCCAGCTCCGCCATTAATTTAGTCTAAAAGCACTGATTTCAATCTCCCTCATTACTACGTTTATTTGTGGAGCGTAGAAGGTGTCAGCCTGTGATGGGCTTGTCTGCTGCTTTTCTACCAGAGCAGGAAGAGGATACATTAAGGCTGGGTTATTGACGTCTCACCCACTACGCTGCAGTCCGTCCAGGAGAGGAGATGGTAGGGAAGTCATAATAATGGATAATTAATACATGCACCTCCTTAACGGTCCCTTCCCTTTTAAGGTCAACTTTAAATTTACATCGTTTTCTAAGCTCATGATTTTGCTGGGGGAAGCAAGAATTGTGACAAAACATTCTGTTAAAATAAAGGCATTTACAAAACAAATCAGTTAATTATAGGATATTAGTTGTACCAAGCAATTAATAGGAAACACTTGACTGCTTAAATCTTTTTAGATCACTTTGCTTATTAGCACCACCAAGGTACCTCACCAATGTTTTTTTTTGTTTGTCAGCAATGATACCAAAGCTAGCTTCTGAGCAAGTTTGTACCTATATTTTAGGGTAGCTCTGGATCATTTCATTTACCATAAGAACATTTTTCTAAAGCCGGGTGTTTTAATTTGACCTTTGAGGAATAAGTGCTCTATTAGTGGCCTCCAGGTTTCCTGTATATAAGAATATTTAGTTAAATAGGAGACACACTTTGTAGAAAAAAAATAAAACGTTTTCTGATAAGGCAATTCGATGAATTCATGATTTTTAATCTTTATAATCTATCTATGTGCTTGCTCGCGATACGAAGCTCCCGTGTGTTGACGCGGGGGAAAGCGGGTGCTATGCTCCCGTGTACCTATCAGGTACGCAAAGACATTGAGTGACCCAAGTGACGTAACTCATTTCAGACTTTTTGCTGCGCAACAAAAACACATCATCGGGAAGAACACGTTTTTTGTTAGACAAGGAACAGACCTGATGGTCAGACAAGTTTGAACATGAGGAGGAGTGAAAGTTACCCGACACCAGAAGATTTCTGCTGTTTGGGAATCTGGCTCCGTTTTTTATTTTATGCGCATTTTATTTTCCAAATTTCAATTTGACAGATTCTTTTCCAAGTATTTCAGCTACTTAATCTTAATGGCAGTCACTCTAAACCTGCGTGTGCGTGCTCTTGTGCTTGCACGTTGATCCTACCTTTGTGTTGTCAAAGGGAAGTGGATGTGCTGGCTGTGTTTATAGAAGGAGGAGGGAGGAGGCATGCTTCCTGTCGTGGAGGCTTACAGCAGACTGTCCTTCCTGATCCTGCCTCGTCTTGCCCTCCCTCCCCTCTGTCTGAACGTCTTGAATGTGTCTTTGTGTGTAGGTTATCTCTCTGAGCTGCTGAGGTTTTTGTTGTTGTTGGTGTCTAAATGGAGACAAGAAACCCTAACAAACCTAAGATTATGTTGCTGCAGTGATGTGAATATTCTTCCTCTTTGTTTTAATGACACAGAGAAGCCGGACAAATGTGCGTTGTTGTTTTTCTGAAGCTTACACACACACACACACACACACACACAATACAAACGCTGCTCTGCTCACACACTTAATCCTATTTACCCTAACTGCACTTCCTGAAATGTCTGAAAATCATTGAGTTAGGCTTTTTCCAAAAAAAAAAGTTTTTTAAATGACATGTTACACATCGACACAAACTTATAGTATGAATGTATGAAGTATGAATCCCAGGTTTAAACACTGTCTCATTCAATGTTTATTATTGATGTTGTTATTAATATTAATATAATTATTTTTTACATTTAGGATTTATACTGAAGGCACCAAAACTATAAATGACCACAAATGACATTATTTAGTGCACAAAAAATGGTCAAACATAACAGAATCTGTTTTATATTCTTCATAGTAGCCTCGTTTGGTCATAACGTTGCATACTTCTGGCATTCTCAATGAGATTAATGAGCTAGTCACCTGGAATTGTTTTAAATTAACAGGTGTGCCTTGTCCAGAGTTCACTTGTGAAATTTCTTGCCTTCTTACCAATGTTGGGCAGAGGCAGAGGTACACAGTTCTGTACAGTGAAAAGCCCTCTGCATCCAACACGCTATGATGCGGCAGTGTAGATAACATAGCTGCATTTGGAAATATTTCAAATTGACACCTCAAGGGGTCCAGCAGCCTCTTCTAATGTGTACAATACAGGCATTTCAGGAGGCGGTAGTTACAACGACAAACAGAGATGAAACACCTGAAAAACAAACCCTCAAAAGAATACAGTAAGTTCAATCCTGCAACACAGGCAAATACTACGCTGAAGCAGAGCACAATGGGGCAAACCTTTCAAAGCATAGACATTTCTTATTTAAAATGTTCTTTATTATTATTTCAATGATGATTTCATTTTGTCATTATGTTATAAAAAGAAATAACATTAAGGAGGTGGGGGAGGTGGCCTAGTGGTGAGGCTACGATGCTCAATATTTAATGAAAACAAAATCAAACAAATGAAATGTACGTTTAGTTAAAAAGGCCAATATTCACAAATAACATGATGTGACATCCTCTGTCAAAACTGCCAAAATAAATCCCTTTTAAGGAGTACAAAAAATGCAGAAACCTCATGGAGTCACAAGTGCGATATCCCTATCCCAGGGAGGAGAAAAAGAGAAGACCTAAACCCAATGGAGATGGCTTGGGATGAGTTGTACCACAGGGTTAAGGAAAAGTTGCTAACAAGTGCCCAGCCCCTCTGGGAACTCCTTCAAGATTGTTGTAAAACCATTTAAGGTGACTACCTCATAAAGCGTATTGAAGAATGCCTAGTGTGTGCAAAGCTGTCATCAAAGCAAATGGTGGCTACTTCAAAGAAAATACAGTATATAGGGACATATAGACAAAGAATAAACAACCCTCCTGTGACAATAATTGTTTTTCTTTGACTAGACATCCGGGATTTAATGTTTCACCTGTACCTCCGGCAACACACATCCCTCAACCCAGGCCGAAGTTGTCTTTAAAATCTCTCACATTACACATGCATACACAACCTTTTTAGACTCTATGTATCCTTTGATAGTAATTGTTCGTCACTTTTAATCTTTCTTATCTTTTCTTTTTAGAGTTTTGGTCCCAAAGAGCCAGTGAGACAGAAGAGGACCTGATATCGTGATATCACCTTCCAAAGTTTCCTGGCCTCCGTACATAGCTTGTTGCTTGTCCTCCGGCTGACCATCCCTCTCTCCAAGGCCTCCTTGGTTCTACCCAAGCTCCTCCCAACTCCACGGCTTCTGACATACAGAACGTACCTTATCCTTGAGAAAGGGACAGTCTAGACCCAGGTCCGGTCTCCGTCCAGTCCTGCTGCAATATGGCAGGTTTATTGTTCTGTTTGGCTGTGATGGTCCCCAATCTTCTGCTGACCCTCAGAATCGACGGTAGGACATATTTAACTGCTCAGATTTTTTTTGTAAAATGGTTGTCTTTATTTTCCCCTAATTGACAAGTACAGGTTTAACAGACATATTGAAGATCTGAACACAAACAAACAAACAAACATTTCAGGAAAGCAATTAACCCCTTTTATTTATTTCTGTGTGTGTGTGTGTGTGTGTGTGGGTGTGCGTGCGTGCGTGCGTGCGTGCGCGCGCGCGCGTGTGCGTGTCTTGTAATGTTTCTGTGTGTTGCTACATTTTGTCATGAACTTAAGTGGTCTTTACCGTAAATGAAGTAGGAATTGTTTTAGGGTTCAATATGTGAAACCTATTTATATTGATGAATCTCAACCACAGTTCATAGTTTGGCACAGTTTCAGTATAATAATGGTAATATGTAACATTATGACTTGCCAGAATATGTCTCTGTCCACACAAATTACTCAGAACAGCCATACCTGACACACTGAGTCCAGAGTGTTTACAATCAATACTTTTTATAATAATCCCCGAAAGAAATGAGACTGTGGGGAAAAAGATATATCCAGAATTATCAAGTGATTATGCAGTTCTCCTTGGATTTACTCAGGTTTATTGTGAGTTTCAGCTCATTGCCCATCTGGCATACATTTTGACTGTTCAGATTCACGTTTAATACAGCATCAGCTGGATTAATTAACAGACTATTAAAAAAAGGGAAAGGGACACGATTTAGTGACACATCCCAAGGTTTCCACTTTCAACAGCTTTATCTGCACTCAGAACACCGTCCACCTTTTCCTACTTCTGTCCATCACTCTTTCCTGCAGGAAGCTGTTGAACTGATTGTTACCGTTCTCATTTCCTCCCTGAACATTAACCATTTCCTGTATGGCACTGTACGACCTTTCAGCGGTACTAAATTCTCCAAACAGCCATTGTTCTCCGGAAATATCCCTCAGTGACCCTGTGGACATATTTGCCCCTTGAAACAGTGTTCATTTCACCCTCTCTTTTCCTGTTGCAGCCTGTTAAGACAGTCACTTAACGACAGACCTGTTAGAGCAGGGGCCTCAAACTCAACTCGCTGGAGGTAGAGTCTAGGCGAGGCTAGGCTGGACCTGAGCTATTGTATCCCATAAGTGATAAAAAAAATTAAATAAAATTAAACGCCTAGGGCAGGGGTCGGCAACCTGAGGCTCCCTGTGGCTTTGGAAAATAAATTAGTATTTCATTTAAATGTATTTTATATAAGTTTGTTCATTTTTAAAATGTAATTCTAAATTTGAAGATTATGGTGATCTTGTAAAATCTAATTAAAACGTGTTAAAGATTTTGTCGCTCTCGACCGCAGGTAGGCCAACTACGGAGAAAAGTAAAGTGTATGAAGAAAACTGAGCTTTTAATGCTATGTGGGCAGATTCATTCGCTTTCACTGCTGACCAGACTGATTTCATAAATTCAACACGTGGTTTGTTTATACATAGCATAAAGGCAAAAAAAAAATACATGCTTATTTCATTTTAAATGTCAAAAGGGTTTTGTGGCTCCCAGCGGTGGGCCACATTAACTGTAAACTTTGATGTCAAGTAGGGGGGCGCAATTGACCCGCGAGTTGGAGACCCCTGTGTTAGTAATCGTTGGTTAAGTATTATTATAACTCAGTCCTGCTGCATGTCACTCTCTTTTCTAGGATAATTAATTAATTGATTAAACAGCAGTGTCACAAAGATGTTTTTCAAATATTTTTTCATCACCCATTAATTGAATTATAGTTGTCACATTTTTATTTCACTACTAAGTTCAGTTATTTTTAAATGGGTGTGCTGGATTTCACAACCTCTTTTGCTATATCTAACACTGTCTGGTTATCAAAATAGATTAAAATAGAGGACCAGATTAAACACATAAACAACTCAGCTAAAGAGCTATCATTACACTCCTTTCAGAACAGGAGTTGGCATTACTTTAGCTGCGATTATGTACGATAAGATAATCCATTATTGTCCCACTGTGGTGAAATTTGTGGCCTTACAGCAGAATAAATAGGTTAAAAAAAGATTTTTAAAAATTATAAAAAAGCAGCTATGAAAAGAAAGAAAAAACATACATAAGCCCAAAATATACCGTATATACATTGAGGTGTGCACTATATGCAAGTGTACAGTATATGCAATATTCTGTTCACGGGTGTAAGTCTCCTTTGCGCTGGCTTAAAATAGGTCCAGTGTCTTATTGTCTCTGGTGTGACATGTAAATTAAGTATATAGTAAAAGTTTTAGTATTTTTGGTGGTATTTTAGTACAGACAATATGACATTTCTATGTTAACTGGAATAAAGTAGTCTATAGTTTAATCTACTGGACACCTTGAGCTCTGCATAGATATGGTTTATTAAATAGTATACATCCCATCACCAAGCCTCTTAGGATCCTATGTATCAGAGTTGCATTTTCACCATACACATTGTCTTACCCTCCTCTTCTAACTTCATAAAACGCAGACTGAGAGAAAAATGTTGTTCAGAGCTTTTCTATGGACACAGGGCTTATCCAAAGATCAATTTGAAAATCATACTTGTTTTCATTATTAGAGTTGAAGGTTCTTAAGGACCATATTTAAAATTGATCACAATCAAGCATTTGGAGATGATTTTGTAAAAATAAATATTTTTGCCAGTAGTGGGGATGTTATGTAAAGTCAAGCTTTACATGTTGATGCATTTGGCCTGGGACTGGGACATAAAACATAAAGTTTGCGGCTCAGGTTTGAGTTACTGCAACTTAAAAAAAATGAATGCCAATTTTGAAATGTTTGCAAGAATACTTGTTTTTATTACTTGTTTGTAGGGGTGGCATTACTTTTGAACTGTGTCCCTATGAAACGGCTTACCTCACCAGCACCATCTGGTGGACTGAAAAAGCAACTATTTTATTTGGTATGGAAATTTTAAATTTCTAATTATTTTTAATTTGTAAAACCTTTCATGTTTAAAAGCAATCCCAAGGTGCCAAAGAGTGAATGAAACAACAGTAATACGCAGGGACAGAAAATACACAACATAAAAACACGAGAATTAAGAAATGGCCTTTTTAAAGAGAAACATTTTTAGGCCCTTTTTGAAGGAGTCGTGGTAGGGAATTCCACAGGTGAGGAGCGGCTGAAAAGGCCCAATCCCCCATGGTGCATAGCTTGGTCCTGGAGGGTTGGAGCAAGTTTTTGTTTGTGTAGTGGAGGTTGCGTGTGGGGGTTTGTGGTGACTGGAGTTCCCTAGGAAGGGGCATTTCCATGGATGCACTGATGGGTGGTTAGGGAGATTTTGTACTTGATCCTGAATGAGACAGGGGGATGTGTTTATATTTTCCGACCCCCATCAGGATCGTAGCGGCGCTGTTCTGGTCTTGAGGAGACTAAGGCTGGACGAGTTGTTCAGCATCTGAGTGTGGGATGGAGTTTTGCAATGTTCCTGAGGTGGTAAAAGCTGGGTGTCTTGAGCAGGTTTTTGATGTGGGTGTCAAAGGTTAGATGAGGTTAAAATCTTACCCCCATGTTGGTGACTGAAGGTGATAGGGGTATGTCTTGTCCAGAAAAGGGGAGGGCGGGTTATGGGGGAAGACTGAACCTGGTGTGGTGTTCCACCTGACCCCACCTGTTTATAACAGTGGGGTCAAAGATGCAGGTTTCGATGGGACATTTTTGTCTCCTAAAGTGTTATGACAATGTACTTGTGTACAGAGTGTATTATAAACATATTATTGGAAAAAAGAGGTTGAAACATTGATGCTATTCACAATAACACAACTAACATTGCTTAAATGAAAATCTTAATCTAATCTTAAAGAAATTATCTTACCTTCCAGAGCCAAAATGTAGGTCTTTGTGTGTCGTTTGTTCAGTTGAGAACCCTCTTTTAGC
The DNA here is from genome assembly GCA_016785305.1 of Colistium nudipinnis. Classification (NCBI taxonomy): domain Eukaryota; kingdom Metazoa; phylum Chordata; class Actinopteri; order Pleuronectiformes; family Rhombosoleidae; genus Colistium; species Colistium nudipinnis. The sequence goes on along the minus strand of JAFBJU010000111.1, from coordinate 61,077 downwards.
GTTTTCTTGTCGGGCTGCAACAAACAAGCACATGTTTTCATTGTTTTTCATGTGAAAAGTTGGCTATTGACTGACTTGCATTATTTAAGTCAATTCTGAATCAAAAGAATCAAACATATGATGACGCCAGCTGCTCAAGGATTCAGTTTACTAACCTGTAGGTCGGTAAAGAAAATTGCCATCACAACTTCTTAGAGTTGTGAGGTTGTCATCTATATCCCTCAACATATTTGTAGATGGTGAGTCATTTTTGACTTCGCTTAAAGTTTGTCTGTACGAGAGTTGAGCAGCTAACTCTTTGTCTGCAGGCCACTCCAACTGTAAACACCAATAACTGAGCATCGACTCTGATGTATCCTGTGGCAATTCAGATGTTTTGATGAGCCAAAGGCAATTTGGCTGTAGATCAGAGTCTCTCATCGTTCAGCTCCTATTGGTGTAGCCTCATAAAGCTGCATCGAAATAAATAGTCTGAAGAACTGAAGCAGTGCTGTTACTTTAAGAATAAATGGAGAGACTCTGATTTGCGAGCTTGCTGTCTGCCAGACCTCAGACTCCACTGTGCATGCTAGCACAATTAAGTACACATGTGGACGGAACACTCAAATAGCAGCCATTTCCAGCAACTTCTCTTGTTGTGCCAGTTCCCTTTCCTCTCCCCGTTCTGTCATAGTTTAAGAGCCAATCTCAGCTGTCCTGTCTTTGTCATATATTTAAGTACTGGTAGTTCATGCATGAAACAAGTGATCAGAGACGAAAGTGAGATAAACCGATGGTAGTATTGGTGGGCTGATGAGAGAGGTGTGTGGTCAGAGCTGCGTGAGATGGCAGAAGGATGGAGAAATTAAATTGTCTTCTTATCCCAGTTTGCACTCTTAGTCTTAGAATAACGTATGTTTTCTCTCTGATAAAATGTTGTAAGTACTTAACCTTATTTGATATATATATATAATAATAATATAATTGTTATCAAAATTGTGGCAAGTTATGCGGACAAAAAGAAAAAAGACACGGAAATTACTCAACAGTTCCAAAAAGTACCCTTTCCCTTTCATCCTCCTATGTGCCTGTTTGACTGCTAAAAGAGGCGAAATGTTTCACTTCAAGCAGGAGGAGTCACTCTGATAAATCTGACCTCGGGGTCAGTTATCTGAGGACCATCTTAGAAATTAAACTAATAAAAAAAAAAAAAAAAACACTTCTGCACATGACTGGAGTCATGCTGCTGAAGCTGCCTCAGTTGACCACGTTTCTTGATAAGAGCAGATTAAACAAAAAAAATATAATAATGCAGCCTATTGAAGATTTTTGTGTGACTGTCCAGAAAGGGTGAGGGTGGGTTATGGGGGAAGACTGGACCTGGTGTGGTGGTCACATTTCTTTTACACACCCCAGTTATAGAGACACTGCCATATGACATTTTTGATAATTTGCCCCTAAACTGTCCATAAATCATCACCTAAATTCCCCCACTTTTATAAACTAGTGTTAATACATCTCCAATTCTTTTGGGAGTTTTAGTTTCTTTCATCAGGATGTTTGTTTTTATTTTGTCAGATTATATTAAATATGTATTTCATGAATACATATTTACATGTGTTCTTTTCCCCCTACTTGTTAAAGTGATGTTGCTCTGCATGGGTAAATAAAGCTTGTAAAATGCAGGGAGATTTAAAAAAATTAAGGGAAGGGGTATGAATCCGATCTTTTATTTTAAAACAATTCAAAACTACAGAAGTAATGTAGCAGTTCTAAAAAAACCTTCTTCAAGACTCAGTTTATGCATCTCCAGCTGCAGGACAGAACCCAGACCATGTCCTGCAGGGGACGGGGGTGAAACCAGAGGCTCGAGGACTCAGTGAGGACTCAACCATCGCGCCTGAGGACGCTGCTCGGTTCCTCAGCTGCTACTGCTCCGGACACTGTCCTGAAGATGCCACCAACAATACCTGCCAGTAAGTAGATGGAACAAACTGGTGATGTTTTCCCTTTTTTAGATTGGATTCAGCTTCATTACACTTTAACGTAGTAGGAACAACTACAAAAAAATGTTGATAAACTTTTGTACAAACAGAAGAGAACATGCTCTATACATCTCTAGGCCTAAATTATTTGATCAAATGTTTCTATCTTATCTAACATAGTTTCTTCTTACATGCAGTATTCTGTATTAAGAAAAAAATATATATAGGCCATGGTATCAACATTTGAGCACAATTTATAGGAAGGAAGAACAGTGTATTCAACGGACAGCCAGTGTTCACTACCTGACAAAGTAAGAGAGCAACTGGTGAACATAAAGAGCCAGATAGTTCATTCATATCATGCGTTGGAGTATAAAAGCAGAGCAAAAAAACAGGGAGCTTTGGGATTTATGGACACAAAAGAACTACACTTGAGTTATGTTGATCTGTGACTGCTATATATGGAAACAATTAAATCAACTTAAAATGTCTGTTTGTCACCGCAGGACTAATGGTCAATGTTTCGCCATCATTGAGGAGGACGAGCACGGAGAAGCCATTCTCACCTCAGGCTGCATGAAATACGAAGGCTCACATTTCCAGTGCAAGGTACGTACACGCAAATTGTTTACATGATACCACTTGTCTTCTTGAAGATGAAAATCAGTCTGTAGCAGTGGATGATTTCAGGGTCTTAAAACAGGGGCTTGATCTTAAAATTGTCATTCATCTGTGTATCATGTGGTTTGATTGAAGGACTCCCCCAAAGCCCAGACCAGGAGGACGATTGAGTGTTGCAACACTGACCACTGCAATAGAGACCTGCAGCCCACCCTTCCCCCACAGGCACCTTCTGGTAACATTTCTACTGAGCCCCCAAGTAATTTAGGTGAAAGTCGACCTGCGTTAACCCCACTGTATTATTTGTTTTGAATATTTCCAGAAGGCAACCACCACTGGCTAGCCTTCCTCATCTCTATGACGGTCTGCTGCTGCACTCTAGTCTGTGTCACTGTGGTCTGTTACTACAGGTAAGACCTCGTTTTGCCGTATCCAGCAAATTGCAAAACCTTGCGTGGTCTAACAACTAAAATAACATCATCATGAGATTCAAGCTATCAACAAACACTGATTTCCATTTAGTCTCTCATCCAATCATTGGTTGGAAAACATGACGAACTATTGCTGTAATGTTAATTGTGTGTGTGTGCTCCCTTGTGTCAGGTATAAGTGGCAGACTGATCGTCAGCGGTATCACAAGGATCTGGAGCAGGAAGTCTTCATCCCTGTAGGGGAGTCCCTCAAAGACCTAATTCATCAATCGCAGAGCTCCGGGAGTGGCTCTGGGCTCCCTCTGCTGGTATAAACACAGTACTGCACCCGTAGGACCTGCACACAGACACACACACACACACACATTTAAGATGAGATAAAATAAACCTTTATTCTGCCACAGTGGGGAAATTTGCGACGTTGCAGCAGCAGAGGTAAAAGTATACAAACATAAAAAAAAATAAAAATAAAGACACATGTTCAGAACAAAATACACTAAGGCGTTGCAAAACTAGAAAAAAATATATAGTACAGGAGATACAATATATATTCAGTGACCTGAGTTTATGCAGTGGAAAATGGACTGCAGATTGTAATTGATACAATTATTGTATAAATCAGACACTATGAACACATCTGTTATGTTTTTTACTCCAGGTATAGAACAGGCATCTTACATTTTTTCCAGAAAATACTTCTTAGAGTGAGGCAGTACTATTTGATCTTTTTTTGAGTACTATAACATACAACGTAAAGAACTCAAATATTTTGTAATAGTTCTGAAGATCCAGCAGCCAAAATGTTTCCACTTCTTGTCTCCAACAGGTGCAGCGTACCATTGCAAAGCAGATACAGATGGTGCGTCAGATCGGCAAAGGTCGGTACGGAGAGGTGTGGCTGGGCCGCTGGCGAGGTGAGAAGGTGGCCGTCAAAGTCTTCTTTACCCGAGAGGAAGCCAGCTGGTTCAGAGAAACAGAGATCTACCAGACCGTCCTGATGAGACATGAAAACATCCTTGGTAATAGTCACATTCATATGTCATTTTCGCTTACACATTACATTGTTTTAAAAGCAAAGTATCAGTGAACATGTTTAAAAAAAATATATACATGCCTGAACAGAAAACAACGCTCCCTTTATTTAACGACTCTTCGACACTCTCTTGAATACCATGAACTACCTGAAAGAGTCAACAGGGCAGTGTGGTGGCAATTTTTTTTAAATCTGTTTAAAAACATTAGTCCACATGAAGATAATGACGCAATGGAAATCTCTTCCTCCTTCTTATGATCACTTGCAGTGTGATAACAGACTAGGAAACATCATTCTGCTTTATCAGTAACCATAATCTAAGAAACATGTTTTTGTAGTTTCAAAATACAGCATTTGTGAACTGATCCTTTTAATGCAATGTAAACATTAGCCTGGGTGAACTGGTGGCCAAAGTCTACAGCACTCCAGAATTGATCAATACTCAATTTTTGAATTGGTTGATGGTTTAAATGAACAACTGAAAAGCTTGGCTTGTCATCTATTGAACGGATCGGATGCCATGAGCATTTTTTTTCTTTTTCTTTTTTTGGGGGGGAAGGTGTAGAAAGGAAATTCCTTTCTTTCCTTCCTTCCCCAAATTTCCTGTAGTAGACATTTTTGGCAGAAGAATGATGTATTTTAAACCTCATCAAAAAGAATGATGAAGAACCTGAACATCTTCAGCAGAATATCTAAATACTGTTATTAACTGTTTGTTCAACTACTCCCCCCCCCCCCCCCCCCCCCCCCACCCCCACCACCCCCCCCCCCCCCCCCCCTTGCAGGCTTCATTGCAGCGGACATTAAAGGTACAGGCGCCTTCACGCAGCTCTTCCTCATCACCGACAACCATGAGAACGGCTCTCTATATGACTACCTGAAGCTGACCACACTGGACATTCAGTCTCTGCTGCGACTTGCATTCTCTGCTGCCTGTGGCCTCTGCCACCTGCACACCGAGATTTACGGTACTCAGGGCAAACCAGCCATTGCCCATCGAGACCTGAAGAGCAAGAACATCCTAATTAAGAAGAACGGCACATGCTGCATCGCCGACCTCGGCCTTGCTGTTAAATTCAACAGGTACGCTTTCTTTTGATCTATGGATGTATCAGAATGACTTTAGCCTCATGTATTTGTTCTGTCACACATATTACACATGAGTTATTATGGTATGAAATACAAAAAGTTGCCATGATGAGAACATTTTCAAAATGGATCAATTGTTTAAATGTTTGTTTCATCTCCTGATTCGTAAATATGATCTGGTTTCTTTAATTAAATTGTATTAAATGTCATTAATTTAATTTAATACATTATGATGCATTTATTATTTTCTTATTCTTTCTTCAACATGAACTGACTAACAACTCTCTCCGCTGTGTTGCTATAGCGATACCAATGAGGTGGACATCCCTCTGAGTACCCGGGTGGGGACAAGGCGTTACATGGCCCCCGAGGTTCTGGATGAGAGCCTCAACAAGAACCACTTCCAGGCTTACATCATGGCCGACATGTACAGCTATGGACTCGTCATCTGGGAGATGGCCAGACGCTGTGTCACCGGAGGTATACACAGACTTACAAAGCACAGAGAGAGCTCCCTGAGATAGTCCCGCTTTTTCCTCGGAGAGTAAATCAATTCCCCAGGTGATTCAGTGTCGGACTTTTTTTTGTCCAGGTATCGTGGAGGACTACCAGCTGCCGTACCATGAAATGGTGCCCTTTGACCCTTCCTATGAAGACATGCTGGAGGTGGTGTGTGTTAAAGGACTTCGACCCACAGTGTCGAACCGCTGGAACAGTGACGAAGTGAGGACCAACCCGTTTGTCTCTCTATCTCAACTTTTGTTAATCATTTGTTAACGGTTTATAAACGTTTAATGACATGATAAGCATCTGAAAGGACACAGAACATTTTAATGTGTAGTATAATATTACAGTATATGTGATGATATGAAGAGATTTTAAATGATTACTTATTAATACTATCATCATTTTGGAGGCGAAACACACACTTTAACTGATTGTAAACAAAGATAGAGAAACACTGTTGGTGCCTTGAGTTGTAAGTATAAGACATGAAATGAGATATTTGTAATATAATACTGCTTATTATTGTGAACACATTCTGTAAATGCACCCGATTTCTATTAACTGTGTGTATTTAATTGTTTTTTCGCAGTGCCTTCGGGCCATGCTGAAGTTGATGTCAGAATGTTGGGCTCATAACCCTGCCTCCCGCCTCACCATCCTCAGAGTTAAGAAAACGCTTGCCAAGATGGTAGAGTCCCAGGACATAAAGATATGACCTCCTTCGTCATCCTCCTCCTCGTCCCACCTCCGCCACCAGAATCATCTGAACTCTCTCAACCTGACTGATCCTGATTGGGTCAAAGCAGGCCATCTTGCCCCAGACTCGCCCCCTCGATCAGGAAAAGGAAGAGGAGAAATTGGGAGATAAAAAAAAAAGGACCTGTCTCAGGGCTGATCTGGGCACCTCCTCCTCCCTCCTCCATCAGTTGAAAAACATGGAGTTCCTCCCCCTTTTCCTCCTCTTCCTGTGCTGACAGACGGTTTTGACGCTTTCTGTGAAAGCCAAACAGATGATGAAATAATTTTGGGGGGACTTCTTTTGAATGGAACAGGAGGTGGGGGGTTGGGTTTCTTCTTGCTCATTGTGAATAAAAACTTAGAAGCAATTTTGCTTTTTAATGTCCCGCCTTGCCCAGCCTTCCTCCTATATATATATATATATATATATATATTTTTTTTTTTTTCTCTTTTCTCTTCTCTCCTGCCATATTGTAATGTATCTCAACTCATACAGTAGAGGTAATTATCAAAGAAAAAATAAGGTACTATTATAATATGTGAATTTTAATGTGTAAATAAATGTTATCGGTAGACGCCGGGCCTGCTCATAAGTTAAAAAAAACAAAAAAAACAAAAAAAAACAACACTGCTGCAATGGTATTGACGTCCAACTCCTCAGAGACAGGTTGATGGAAAGAGTCACTGTGGAGACGTCTACCGTCCTATCTGTTCATCTGTCCATCTCTCATTCTGTCAAGAGATTACTATAGAAGAGTTTTAAAAAGATGGAGCTACTCTGGAGAATCTCAACGGTTGAGTTAAACCTTCGTGGACACAAGAGCTAAGACTCTTCCCAGTGCCTCTGAGTCAATGCCATGTTTCTGATATGTTCGACTTCATTATATACATACTATAATATTAAATACAATTTTCAATCTTTAAAAACATGTTGTTATAAAACATTGTGTCATGGTTAAATAAGACCGCAATTTCAAAACTTCGGTCAAAATTTGGAATCAACGACAGTGAAAGATTGGCTTTTTATTTTGAAAATCAGATGAGACAGGGATTTTTTTACAGTATGAATTTGAGGGAAAATGTTCAGATTAACTTGTTTTTAAGCTAAAATACTTGAAGCTAGGTTTGAGTTGTCGAATTAACAAAAACAACAAAAAACAACCCTTATTCAAAGCAGATGTTTACCAGCAGCATCAGTATGATATGCAAGCATTTTTGATTATTAAAATAATAGTGAATACTTTTACTTTATTATTATTTTGATAGTAACACAATTACTGTACTTATCTCTGAAGTATTGTTAAATCAATTCCCACACATGGTGTTTCCCTTGTAAACTCTGCCGAGACCACTTGTTGCTGTAAATGTTATCTTAGTCCGAGCAGCTGGAAAGACTTCTCAACAGTATTGCATCCTAAATTAGTCACATGGACATTGTTACTTTTCAAACCTGAATCAGGTGCTGTTTCTGGTCTCCTTATAACAATCGTCAGGACTCTACGTTCTTTGTCTTCTGCATCTGGTTGAAGACAGCTATATGGATTTACGTCCCTGGCTGGTTCAGATCGTCCATAGTAGTCCCCATCAGTGTCCATCTGTTAGGCTAAGTTACTGGCTGGATGCTCTGCCTCTGCTCTCCAAAGTGCGGCTTTGATAATGCTGTGAGGACTGTTTGTTTCATCATCTCAAACTTTAGTGAGTCACAGTGTGGTAAAATCAGTGTTCTCCAGCGCTTGAAGCTGCTCTCCCTTCTGATGGATCCACTTCAATGTGTAGCTTTTCTGGGTCGTCCTTATTCCGACTCAGCTCAGGGGGAGCCTCTTCTTTCTTCACCAACAGATAATGAATGTCTGTTACTTCAGTAAATGTACTAGTACAACAGGTAAAAATAAATGATGGTTTCTGTAATTATAATCTTTCAAAAGCATCATTAGAAAAAAGGAAAACCAATGGTATTGGAAGAACCAATGGTAAAAAACACTTTTCCTTTTGACAGGCTCCTCGTTGTAGCTGCTGGAAGTGGAGCAGGTGTTATCTGGTTGAGATACAGTCAACTAATTTAACACAACAGTTCTCAATCTTGGGGTCTGGGCCCCTCCAGATGGTCACCAGATTGTCCTGTGGGGTTGTAAGATCATTCATTTGTGATAAAAAAAAAAAAAAAAAAAAGTATATATATATTTTACATTTTTTCCACTTTTATTTTATTTTTTTTTTTTTTTTTTTTTTTCAACTTTACTATATACATTTTTGAAAAAAAAATCTATATACATGTATATGTAAGGAATTTAAATGGTTGTGCTTTAAACTGTTTTTAACTGAGATGTTCTGTCAGGGAAGTGACTTGGATATTTGAAACGTGACACAGATGTAAATACAACAGTGACATTTGTAACAGATCACAAGCCAAAGACATTATAAACTGCTGAGTAAGTTCTAAGGGCGATGTATTTTATATGGTTTTGTTTTTTAATGTACTAATCTGGAATATTTAGGAAGTATCAGATCAATAGTAGCAGTAACAACTACAACATGTCCCTCTTAAAGTGGGAAAAAGTGGAAATACTCAAGTGGAAGTAAGATAAAGTTTACTTGAGTACATTATATGGGATAAAATATTTCTCACTGCAGAAAAACTAAAATAAAAATAAAAATAAATCATGTGACTTCATATTTCTTGGTCCTTCCACCGAGGTTGAGCTTGTCCACTCAGATTTTTTTTTACTTTGTGAAATGCTCATAGAAATCAGAACTTCCTTCCTTGCTCCAGTTTTGTGTTTGTTTTATTTGGATGGTGTTTTTGTTTTGTACAACATCTGGTTTGTTGCCTTATGAGTTTGCCAAGGAAAAGAGAAACGCTGCATAAAGTCTGTCCAATGTAACCATTTTTAAGTAAATAACCTTGTTTTACTGCACAAACCTTGAGCAGCCAGCCTGCTTCTTTCACCTGGTCGTCAATAGTTTTTTTCTTTGCTTTTTATGCACATTGCTCACTTTTTTATTTTTCATTTAGATGGCCTATTTCACTTATTTTTAAATCCCATGGTTACCAAGAAAAGATAAACATCAATTAAAAAAAATTGAATAATATAATTTAAGAAATAAAGCTACTACAGTAAAATTAAGATACTTCAATAAAAAAAATATCTCATCAAACTAATAAATAAAACATAAGACATAGCCGAAACCGTTAGACAGTGTCATTAGATGTTAATGGTCAAAATGTAAGACATTTTAATACTGTTGTTTATAAATGTAGTGTACCTGTATAATTAAAACGATAAAATGTATACTTATCAAATAATATTTTTTATTTATACATTTTTCATTTTATATAATAAGCTTATCTCTACCTAGAAATGATAAACAGGATAAAAAGCTATATTTTAATGACGGTAAATGAACAGGTGCAATTTTCATTGATCTAACCAGTCTTTGATCTTGTCGACCACTACCTCCTTTTAGATAACTCTATTCTGTTGGTTTATTACGCAATGCTTTACTTTGGTTCATTCCTATCTTCACAATAGAAAACAATATGTAATTCAAGGAAACAAATCCGATTTATTGTGACGAAGCATGCCTGAAGGATCAACTTTTGGTTCTTTTCTTTTTTCCATTTTTATTGAGGACCTTCCCTCAATTCTTTCTGAATGTTCTGTCCAGCTTTATGCGGATGATATGGTTATGTACACTTCTAAAAGCAAGAATATAAACTCTAGTATTGGAGTTCTTTATAGATCCAGAAACTGCTTCTCATTTACTGTTAGAAAAAAGCTTGCTTCACAACTAATTTTACCAGTCATGGATTATGCTTCTGTAGTATATCAGACTGCATCCAAAACTATTCTGAACCCACTGAATGTAGCTTACAATAGATTATGCAGATCAGTCCATGGCTTTCCTTTTATGACCGAACATTATACAATATATGTTACTCCTAATTTGCCCTCTCTTAACATAAGAAGACAAAAACATTGTCTTAATTTTATCTTTAAATGTATATTTTGATTTCCCAAAAAGTTGTTTAAAGCTCCCTTTGATTGGAAAAGACTTATCTGTACACATCAGATCCATATCATCTTTTCATTTGTTCAAAAATGCCCTATCTTCTTATTTTAGTTTCAGTACTACATGTCCACATCTTCTAACAAAATAGCCATTTTAATTTTCTTCTCCTAAATATAAAATGTTCTTCTCCTTAACCTCCTAATTTCATCTCTTATTATTCTATAGATATCAAATTTCTTATGGTCTGTTTTTGTTTCTCTGGTATTGTTTTCTATGTTTGTATTGTCTAATTATTATTATTATTTATTTTTTATTTTGTTGTTGTTTGGCGTTGCTTTACATTATGTTAGATAATTTGTCTAAAATGTGCTTATATTGTTTTTTTGTTTTAGGAGCCCCTCGAAAAGGAGATGGTACATCTCAAATGGTTATTCCTAATAAAGAATTTCAACTATTCATTAAATATGGTTCAGTAGGAATTGTTTATATACTGTATGTTACACCAGCTCACCCACATAATGTCAGCAATGAACTAATTAATTAATTATGGAAACTTCACAGAGAAAGGCCCTGAACTCAGAACCCTTATATTTAGATTTTTTTCACATATTTGTCTGTTCCTACAAATTCTGTTGTGTGCTAGACACAAAGTTGTCATAACTCTGTAAACATACGCTACATGATACTTAAATTGATACACTTATCCGGAAAACATTGTAGAGCAAGATTTTCACGATTGAGGTACTGCTCTAAAGATATTCAGAGCATTTTAAGTGATGTGTTAGTAATCAGTGATACTCTCTGGTGTATGCCTTATAAGATACAGAGCCGAGTAGAAACTAAACAGAATGTATGCTTTCTCTGATATTTTAATTATTATTGTCATACTAAATTTAACACCATGTCCACTATAATTTATGTTGTTTTTTTGTTCTGCAGAGTGGTGAAGTGGATGCTTAGTTGTCTGGGTTCACTCTGAAAACGCAGAGAAACAGTTGAGGCTCATCACCACTATGTTGTATCATGATATTAATACTTGTATTTCCCTTTTACATATACATAGGACAAGTGGAGGAGACAGGCATGCAACCAGGAGGTCGCCGTATCGAGGCCAACTTGAGGTGGCCTTTCCTGGAAAGATGAATCGGCTCATTAGGTGCTTCTAAGCTGCCCAATGCTCTGTGGCCATGCATGTGTGTGTGCTGTGGGCCACAGAAGGTTACATGCAGAGAATACATTCCCCCCAACTTATGCCATTTGTGCATGTGCATGTTTGTGTTTTTTTTTTCTTCTTCTCCAACCACCTTTTCTTCTTCTTCTTCTTGGTGCATGCTGGGAGATTGAGAAGAGAGAGAGTGAGAGACAGAATGCTAAATTTCCTTCTTTTTTTGGGGTATTTCTTCATTACTATATTGGTTATAGGATGTTTTTCTGTTACTTTGGGTGTATTTTGTGGGGTAGTTTAAGGTGTTTATTGAAGTTTTCTCCCGCCAGTGTCTTGCCGGTTGTTGGTGGAGTCGGGTTGGACACGGCAGCATCAAGTCCCTGGCATGGATGAACAGGGTCGTCCTCTTCCTGGATCAGGTGGAAAAGTAAATTGCGTCATCGAGTCGGGCATTAGGTGAACATGAATGACAAACGGTGGAGCCTCTGGCACTGCCCGCAACCAGAGTGGTCCTCTCCAACGTCCCACCATTCATCACTAATGAGTTCCTCAGTAGAGAGCTGTGCAGACACGGGAAAGTTGTTTCCTACGGTGAAAAGATTCTGTCTGGATGTAAGTCTCAGTTGCTGAAACATGTGTCTCTCCCAGGGGTGTTTCAAGACAGTCTGGGGGCCCCATCCAAAAAATACTCAAACAAAAAAGAAATTGCAGTCTCTCCTATATTGCAAGACATTTAAGGGGTTTTCAGGTTGTCGTTGCTGTGGACCAATGTAAACAGCCGTCTTTTGAGGGCCCCCTTCTAGCTCAGGTGTGCCTGCCCTATTGCAACATCTCTGGTCTCACCGCAGACACGTATATATGATACTGAACAACGGAATGAAGGGCTCAACCTCCAATTTACAGTAGATGATTATGAGTATGTGATTTGTGCAGCTACATCGGCTCTCCACACGGGGCCATGCCACTTCTGTGTCCGACCCGGGACACGGGGTAAGTGGTGTCGTGCACAGGGTGTGGATAATATGATGGTGAAGGAGGGTGAGGAGGTAGTGTTAGCGGAGGTAAGGGAATGTGAGGTGGAAAAGCGAAACGATAAATAGACAGTGAAAAGTGATAAAGAACAGATAAATAAAACAGATGAGAGTGATGAGGTGCAGGAAGGTGAGTCAGGTGGTGCGGGTGGAGATATAGAAAAAAACAGATAAAAGTGAACAAAAACAAACTGAAGAGACAGTTATAGGTGGGGTTCGAGGCCCTGTTGAGGTGGTCTCCCTCTGGAAGGATGCACTTACCCCTGCCACTAACAAAAAGAGATGCCACCTCTCAAGCCCCGACTTGTGTGTTTGCATGTATGTTTGCATGTGCATGTTTGTGTGGGATGTGGGATGCGCAATTCCGATTCTAATTAGACATCACAAAAGTGTCATGTCTGGTGAATGGCAATCTGAAATCCCCTATCTTGCGTTGACCCTGAATCCTAGCCACCCTATTGGCCACCCCAAACACCACATCTGTCTGCAGCTGCAACCTGTCCACACGCCAACCCCCCTGCCTCACAAACACACAGGAGCATAGCTTCGTGCCAGACGGGAGCAGTGCTTCGCGTGCACCCTTCAGCACACACGGGAGCATTGCTTCACAACTCCCCCCCTTAATGCTGGTACAGGATGGTGTGCCCCGGGACCCCACCCTTGTGAAATATGTCTGGAAATATGCCGCTGGACGAGACATGACAGAAAACAACATTTATAAATTTTTGATGTCCCGATGCCTTTGACAAGAACTTTTTTCTGACCATTTCAGAGCTGAGTTTACCGGTAACTGGTGAATGGCAACCTAAAATCAGCATTGACCTTTTTCCAGTTCCCCCGATTGGTTGGTTTTGTGGCACATTTGTAACGCTGTGCAAACTTTACGCGAGCAAGAAGGCGCAGCGGAGAGTTTGTGAGAGTGCACAACAGGCAATTTTGCTTCAACATGTTCCACTGCCAATCAGGATTGAGGCCCATTTATAACCCCATAGTATGTGAGGAGGCAGGAGGACTGTGTTTTGGGGGGGAGGTTGTGTCCGACAGTGACATCCCCAGTTTTTATTTAAACAGCAGTCAGCAGAGAAATACTTTTATTTTTGTGTTTCTCTATCTCATTTATCATTGATAATCTTAAAATAGGAAGTTTAAATTTGATTGGAGCCAGACTTTTAAAAAAGAGAGCTTTTATCTACGAAACGACCAGAAGCAAACTGATGTTCTGTTTTTTCAAGACACACACAGCAACACTTTTAATGAAGCAGATTTGGCCTCCTGGCTGAGGAGGCTTATGGAGCAGGTCATCCATCGGGACCATACCTACTGTGTGTCTGGCAGGTCCATGGCAGACAATGTCTACCTAATTCGAGATGTTTTGGAGATGCCTGCTATGAACCGTAAAGGAAAAGCAAAAAATGTAAGGAGAGAGGTAAAAAACATCAACGTTTGGGAGGAAGGGCAGAATGTTATGACATTATATTTTTGCCTCAATCCGGAGCGCACAGTGGCACATGTTGAAGCGATATTGCCTGTCATGCACTCTCACAAACTCTCCGCTGCGCAAGCTCAATCGGTCTTCAGCTCATTGGGTATTACCGTATTTTCTGCACTATAAGGCGCACCTAAAAGCCTTACATTTTCTCAAAAGCCGACCGTGCGCCTTATAATCCGATGCGCCTTTTATATGGTTATTATGGTAAATCATGGCTCCCGTAGTCAGGGGGCGTCGCCGAAGTAAAAGCTCTAAGAACGATATCAGCTCATTGGGTATTACCGTATTTTCTGCACTATAAGGCGCACCTAAAAGCCTTACATTTTCTCAAAAGCCGACCGTGCACCTTATAATCCGATGCGCCTTTTATATGGTTATTATGGTAAATCATGGCTACCGTAGTCAGGGGAGCGTCGCCGAAGTAACAGCTCTAAGAACGATAAAGAGGAATTCCATTCCCACACCATTTGTGTATGTAAAGACCCAAAATGGCTCCTGTCAAGAGACACGCTTACGACGCAGAGTTCAAACTCAAGGCTTTCAGTCACGCAGTAGATCATGGTAATAGAGCAGCAGCGAGAGAATTTAATGTTAACGCATCAATGGTACGGAAGTGGCGGAAACAACAAGATGACCTGCGCAAAGTTAAGAAGACCCAACAGAGTTTCCGAGGCAACAATGCGAGATGGCCACAGTTAGAGGACAAACTCGAGCAGTGGGATGTTGAACAGAGAGCAGCAAGTAGGAGCGTCTCTACAGTCACTATCCGAATAGAGGCTAGAGTGCTAGCCGGCGAACTTAATATTAAGGATTTTAGAGGCGGTCCTTCTTGGTGCTTTGGGTTTATGAAGAGACGCAATCTCTCCATCCGCACACAAACTGTTTACCCCGGGGAAAACAATAAAACAGCTGAAGTGAAAGGAGTTGTCAGAACGCTGGTTTTTGTTGTATAAATAAAGTTTGACTGACTTATCTCACTGTTTTGTTGACGTTCCTTTCAGCGCAGCTCCATCTAGTGGATGCATAACGCAACCCCAGCCACTAGCTTCTGTTCTGTGGCTTCTGTTCTATGCGCCTTATGATGCAGTGCGCCTTGTATGTGAAAAAAGTTTTAAAATAGGCCATTCATTGAAGGTGCGCCCTATAACAAGATGCGCCTTATGGTGCGGAAAATACGGTAATAGTGGTCTGAATTCCCTAGATCAGGAAAAAGCCCGGTGACGAGGAGGGACGACCAACCGACCCCGTCGAATAAGGACACACATCCCGGCCCCCTGCGTCCCCCTTATGACGCCCGTTCAAGGTCATGCAACACAGGGACAAGAGCCTATTGGTGGACGTTGGTGGCAGGCCTGAGACTGTCTCCATAGATAGGATTAAGCCTGCTAATGTGGACGTAATGTCCACTTTTGACGGAAGTGGGGCGGCTCCATCATTGTTGATGAGGTGCCACAGGAAGAGGATGGAGGGCAACCCGAACATACATTTTGCAGGGTTGATAATGAAGCTGTGTTGGCTAAGCCTGGGGAAAAGGGCTACGGTGTGTGTCAGGTGTTCACCTTCAGAGGAGCTTGCGAAGTCGTCTAAATAGACAAAGGCGAAAGGCATGTCTCTGAGCGCTGAGTCCATCAGACGCTGAAAGGACTGAGTCGCATTTTTAAGTCCAAACGTCATGTGCAGGAACTTGAACAGTCCAAATGGCGTGACCACAGCTGTTTTAGGGACGTGAGCGGGGTGTAGTGGAACTTGATGGTAGCCACGCACCAGGTCTACCTTGGAGAAAACCAGTTTACCCACCAGGTGTGCGCTCGTGCCAAAGGTGCGGATAGGGGTGTGGTTGGCAGATGTTAAGCACAGGCCTTGGCCCCCGCCTGCAACATCATCTGTTGTCGCCAGCAGGACGCTCCACTGTGCACTGGTGTTTAAGAGAAACTTGCACCCGGAAATAGTGTCTCTGATGAACAGTAGCCGGTTTGCCGTGCCTATGCTTGCGACTACTACCAAGCGCAGGCATTGTCATTTCACGCTGGCTTGTAGTTATATAGGGGGCGTCACCGCTTTGCTTTCGCGCCAAAGCGTGTGTGGAAATAGCATATGCCCGGGATAGCGCTTCTGTCGGCGGCCATGGCGCTCCTGTTGGTTAACGCGTCTCTGCCTGGGGGGGGGGTGTTCCCCATGCGTCTGGGCTGGCACCCCGAGGGTTTACATGCTGCGTAGCCCGGAAGAAACGGTCAGACTCTTCGGCCAATGCCCGTGGCTCAAGCAGTGGTCGTGTTGGCAAGTGCACCTGTGGCGGCATGTGCTGCAGAAACAGCTCCATAAAAAGAAAGTTTGGCTTTTCCGTACCAAGCCGGTTCGCATCATCTCCATGTGCTCTGAAGGCTTGCGGTCTCCATGAATGGCGAGCAGGCGTCGGGGTCACCAGTGTAGTGCCGAGAGACGGGAGTCGGAGGCGGCATTACAAAGCTTGCAGCTATATATTTTTAGTACGAAGGAACCACAGTTAACGCTCTCATGTCTAAGGGAAAACCCGGATGCAAGACAACGTGAGTGCAGCGCACTAACTTGTCCACGCGGAACAATAACCCCACCCACAGGTCTTACGGTGAATTATGTCTATCCACCACATTGTAATAAATTACCCATTAACTGCGTGTGAATAGAAGTTTCCTTTAACCAGAGATGAAAATAGACATATCAATGATGACGTGAACAGTAATCAGGGGTCAAACAAATATTATAGGAACAAAACTATAAGAAGGATCTATGTGTAGTATTACCCTGCAATAATCTCCTGTGGTCACACAATCAGTAAACGAACTGTATTTATAGGGATTTTCAGAACAATTTGAGGTTTAGCATTTTGCACAAGAACACAAAAATACCTTCAAGTTTTAATTTGATTATCAACTAAAGATCTTTTCAGGTTAGTCACAATTTTGTTTTGAGATAGCTTTCCTTCTTTAATTCATTGTATTTGCATGTCAAGCATTTCAAGCCTCTGCATTAAACTGTAAAGAAAATTGCAGTTGTTTCCATATGACGATGTTCACATTAAACAGTTTACCTCTTTTATTTTAATTCTTTTAAGAACTCGTTGGACAGAAGCCTAAAATTTGATGTCTAACAAGTTGTATTCATTTGTTCATACAAGGCTGAATCTGATTTTTTTTTAAACTGAAACAAAGTATATTTTTCAGCTAGCATCAATTTGTAGCCATTTAACTATGTGGGAAGACTATTTAGCATAAAAAACACTGAGCAGTTAAGGGGCTCAAACCCTAAATACATTTGGAAATTCTGCTCAATACGCAAGATCACTGCCTTACTGTAAAAGTGCCTTGATATACATTGATTGGGTGTTATTTACAGAAAATCAACTAATTGTTGCAGCCTAGGTAATATACAGCACACAGAGCTATGACAATTGTATTACCAGTTCAGTGTATTGCATGTAGTAAATACAGAGTCGTGAATATACGTGAAACGTTTTATTGACATCACCCATAAGTCCGTTCCTGTCTACTTGTCCTCTGGCTTATTGAAGCAGTAGGTGAGACAGCACTTCCCGCAGTAGTGACGGTCAAAATGGCTCGCCATGAAGACGCCAGCACCGCACTCATCAGCTGGACACTCGCGCCTCAGCCGGTGGATTTTACCATTCTCGTCCACCTGGATACAGAAAAAAAAGTTTGGTTTCAGATAGACACAGCCAGGCTCACCTCAGCCTAAACCTAATGATACTGAATTGTGTTCCTTGGACTGAAGTTTTGCACCTTGTAGTACTTGAGCACAGCAAGCTTGACCTTCTTTCTTTTGTGCTTGTTCTTCTTAGGAGTGGTGTAGGACTTCTTCTTCCTCTTCTTGGCACCACCACGCAGTCTCAGCACCAAATGCAGGGTGGACTCCTGGTAAAACACACATTTAATAGTAAACAAACATATTTGCCTAATGGATCACATGGCAGTTTCTCCCTGGCAAGGATCAATAAAGGGTTATCCATCGAAAGCCATCAAAGAAGCACAGATCAATCTTTGACCATTCCTTGTCATTTAGGTCAGCTCACCTTCTGGATGTTGTAATCCGACAGCGTGCGGCCATCCTCCAGCTGCTTTCCGGCGAAGATCAACCTCTGCTGATCAGGAGGGATACCTAAAGGAGACAGGTAGGAAACCAAAGCATCAACATTGTACCATCATGTCAGTGGACTGGTACCTCCAAGAAAGGATAAGCAATTGAGATCAGAGTTCTAAAACCTTGTTGACATTTAAAATACAAAATTGAATTACTAAAATGAGGCAATCATTAATCTGGCAATTGTTTCATCAAGAAAATAATAGGAGGTCGTATCAGTTAAGTTTATCTTCAATAAGGAAACTCCTCTTTAACTAAATTTAAATTAGTCAGAAATCCAAATATTCAGCTTAGGGTATAGGACAAAAACCTAACAGTTAGGATAGGGAGATATGATTAAAGCTGAACCCTTAATGTGAGAACATTACTAGACTTTAATGTGAAAATTACTTGTGGTGCACAGACGAGTAAAAACTGTTAACCCTCAAATCTAATACATAAGGAAACAACGGAATATGTGTGCTACAGTATATTAAAAGTACATGTATTTCACTTGCAACAGTATGTAAAAGCTATGGTTCTTAGGAGACAGCGACTGATTGATATATGTAGTTATGAATAATTGTACAATTTCTTGCAAACGGTGGCATCAATGGGGTCATTGAACACCGACATTGTTTATGCAGATAAATACGAAAGATGGCTATTCCGTTTAGTGACTCACCCTCTTTGTCCTGGATTTTGGCCTTCACATTCTCAATCGTATCTGAAGGCTCAACCTGTAAAGATAACAGTTCAGGCCTGGTGTTTTACGCAGTCACATATCATCACAGCATACAAGCACATGGTCATGTTTTCTCAAGCATGTTTTCCCCGTTACAGACGTCCATCGAGGACGGAGCGGCGTTCTGCTCGCTGCTGAATCTCACGTGTTTATGGTGCTTCCAGCTAGTAGCTTAGCCAGCTAGCTTCTCTTACGTTACAACGGAACAACCGAGCTGGAGTTCAATGACTACTAAAGACCATATGAGTTGCAGGTAGCTAAATAAGGGATTTGGTGAGTTTGTGGGTGTGTGTCGGCCCAGTTTGACAGTGTATTGAATAAAACTTTTACGGGCGCTCCACCGCCATCACAACCCGGCTCACTCACCTCGAGGGTTATGGTCTTCCCCGTGAGGGTTTTGACGAAAATCTGCATCCTGGCGTTAGGCCCACCTACAGGAGATTACACCGGACTTGAGGTATAATTTCTGTATCTAATCTAGATCTGAAAATGTATTATTTAATGAAAATGGGTTGTTTAAACACAGAGCACACTCTTACCACAGGTCCACTTCTAATGGCGGATGACGAGAAGAGGGCTTTCAGTCAGAGCGACGGGGTTTTCTGCATGCGTTTCCACGGGATAGGTGCCCCTTCCAACGCCTGATCAAAAATATTTCCGAATACTCTATTTTGTGTCTTTAATATGTTGTACCCTGATATTATAGTAATTAACCAAGGAACAAAGTGCCAATTTCCTTTTTTTGTGTTATTTCCTAATTATCTAGGGCGAATAAAACATCGTACAATTTAGACTCTTTAACATTTATTTTTATTTAAAATGTTACAGTATGTCCCCGAAGTGGACATAGAGAAACATTTTGCGTGAAAATAATACATTCACCTATAATAAAAAATATATATATTTTGCCACTTAAAATATAAACGTAAGAGAACTTACGAACGTACGATAGCCTCACAGTATGTATTCGTCGCTATTCAAGCCTATGCAAGAAACTAGGGCGAAACTCAACAATGTATTTGTATATGAGTGTTTGTGTAACAGACGGTCTGTTGTGTGTGTACAATAATAGAGTGAGGAAACTGAAACTGAATTTTCCTCACTCTATCCTCCTCTAGTCTTGTGGGACTAATAAAGGTGTTCTTTCTTTTCTTTTTTTTCTAACGAATAATCGAATTTCCACATCTTTTGATCCTTCCCCTTGAGTCCTCCTGAGTTTAAGTGTTTCCTTGGTATTTTTTTCATTCCTTCTTTGCATTTTTAGCGGTGATTGTCTTGGAAGCATGTTTTCTGCATTTTTGCCTGGCTCTTGTTTCCGCACAGATGGCACTGGTTGTGGGCTGTTCACTGTCTTCACCTTAGTCATCAAGCTCCAGACTATCCGTCAGCTCTTCAGCCAAGTGCAATTTGAAGTCCAGGTACTGTTTGATGTTCTTTGCAGGCTGGTTAATCACTTTGCTGTCAGACTTCAATTCAATCCAGGAGTTTGTGATGGCAACATCAGAGAAGTCATTAATTACAGGTGATGTTAATTTCTTGGTCCGGTTTGACATGCGATAAAAGCTTAGCAAGTTACAATTTAATTTCCTTTTCTGACAAATTTCTAAGGGTCAACTCAAATGCAGACCTTAACTTACGGAGTATGGTGCATTGTTATGGTTGCAGGTATCATGTATCTTTATAGCAGACCCTGACTGACAGCAGGCAGACAAAATAATGGAAACATTATGCATTCTCTTGCACATTTTGCACCTTAGGCCACTTCCTAGAGCTTAACTGTGGCACATCTTCAATGCGGAGTTAATAAACAGTAAATGGAAAAACAAGTGAATGGTGTTTTATGATTCCAAGGTCAATATCGTGCAGTTTGAAGAAGGTATAGCTGTCATATGTTCATGCTTAGGGCAGAATTTAATTTAAAAAGATTTGTAGTTGACAAAAATTAAACAAAAACACATCAATAACTTGAATGCATATGCTAAAGCTATGGTGATTTGGGACATTATAGAAGCACATGCTCTGTATCCTGGAACTTGAAATCAGGCAGCGCAACTATACAGTATGTCCTCGCAAGGGCCTATATTATCGCTTCTGATAATGTCACCACCATTTTTTTACTAAACTTGCAGTATTCAAATGCACTGCTCACATTCAGGGAGATTAACACATTGGTATTATAAAATAATCAAAATATTAAATTATTAGATCAGCCCTCAAAGTTGAAGGGAAGGCCAAATGGTTTCACGCAAGGTTCAGGTTTGTCCCCCAGCTGCTGGAGAGGGTGAGTAGGGGTCAAGATGAGGTACTCGGAAGATTATGATCTTGTCTCTCCTGTTAAATGGAAGAGGTGGCCTAGTGGTGAGGGAGACAGGCATCGGACCAGAGGGTTGCCGGTAAAGGTGCATGTTTGTGTTTGTGTGGGTGCATGTTTGTGTGGGACGACGTGGTAACAGTTCTTGAAGTTACAGAAGACGGACAGCAGGTAGTTTCAAATACAAACCACAGGTCATCTTGAACTCTGCAGAAATGTAAAACAAATGGAACAAAACAACGCCCTGAGTTTATATTTCCGATACAGTAGGTGGCGGTATGCACATTTAATACCAGTTGCCACCCCCCATTACATAAAAGAAGAAGGCGAGAAGAAGACATTTTACTGCGCATGTGTGTAACGTCTGCATTTTCTGGCGGGCTGATTTGATACAGAAAAAAATGGAGTTGGTATCCGCGCTGCAGTTTCTAAAATTACACGAAATCCCGGAAGGTAAATATATTGTCTATCTTGTGTGCTTTCCTTTTGGTGTTATTGATCAACTGTATATATATTTTTGCGTCGTAGGCTTTTAATGTCGCTATTTATGGACTACGTGCCGTGTTTTTGTCTACGGGGACAAACGCACTTCGAATTACATTCGCGATTCTTTGAAGTTAGTCAATATCGTCTTGTTTTTAAGTGAAACTTTAAGACCTTGGTGATTATTTAGCGGTGTGTTTATGCATTTATCGATTTATTTATTTACCCAGATCTGTCTTGTAGAGCCAGGAGGTGTATTTTTTGGTCAAGCCTGTCATCCTGTGGCCAGCAGACCTGTGCTGCTTGTTCGGGGTGCAGTTTCATCCCTCCGGCCCAGGGGTGTCAAAAAAATTTTAAGGGCCACATGCAGCCCAATTTGATCTTAAGGGGCCGAACCAGAAAAGAATATAGCATGATATCCTGTACATAACGTCAACTCTAAATTGTTCCATTTTGTTTGGTGAAATTGGTAGGTACATTCTTAAAATGTACATATTTAATTAACTATCTTTTGAAAAAACAAGATGAACAACCTGAAATGTAAGCGCAGTAATTTTTACTAGGGCTGTCAAGCGAATGGGGGGGAAAAATCAGTTTTTGTTTTTGATTTATTAATCAGATAAACCAATATTTGCTGTGAGAAACATTTAAAAATATTCAATAGGATTTTCAAAGATGAGTGAATATATAAGTAGGCCTGACCTGAATAATATTTATCCAGTAGGACAAAACTTTCTAAGCATAGCATTCATTTTTATATCTAAGCTATCTTGTATGACAGAATAAAAAAAAACAAGCAAACATCTTTGTGGACATAGTACTCCAATGATTAGGACATTATTTAGGGCTGGAATTACACAAAACAGTGCTTCTATCACTGTTGATTGTAATTTACAATGTAAGCAATTCATTTTAATGTAAGCAAATGCATCACTGTTTTGATCTCTGTTTTTTTATCTCTAGTGACAAAGGCCGGGTGAGGTAGTGGTGTGTCCTGATTGGGTGGTTTTTCTGGGGCCGGGAGCTAGAAAGACGAGTAGGGAAGCTAACAGGGAGCTCTAGCTTCATTTGTGTATACTGGAGCATCAAAAAATCAGCAGTGCTAATCCTTACAAGGACACCTTTGCTCTGGCTGGTCGTAGCAGAGTTGACAATTTAGGCAGAGTTTCTGATTTCTTTTCAATCAATCAATCATCAATGTTTATTTATATAGACCATATTCACAATAACAATTTTCCTTATAGGTTTTTAACAATCTGTACAGCTTGCAGCATCCTCTGCCCTTAACCCTCAAATGTGTGAGGAAAAACTGCCAAAAAATCCCTTTTAACGGGGGGGGGGGGGGGAGACAGCAGAAACCTCATGGAAAGTCACAAGTGAGGGATCCCTCTCCCAGGAAGGACAGAAGTGCAATAGATGCCGCATGTACAGTACTACAATGATGCGTGAAGCGAAAGAGAGAAAAGGCAGAGCAGCAATGATAGCCAGTATAGTGAAGCTAGAACTGGAGTTATATGGTCTCTTTTCCTAGTTCCTGTTAGATCTCTTGCCACAGCATTTTGAACTAGCTGGAGGTTTTTCACCGACTTATATGAGCATCTGGAAAGTAAAGAATTACAGTTGTCCAGCCTAGAGGTGTTGAATGCATGGACTTGTTTTGTAGCATCCTTTCGAGATAAGATGCGTCTCATTTTCATTTATTGTTTACTTTTTATTTAATGTTTACTGCACCAAAAAAATTTCCTTGTAATGTTCATATTACTTGGCAATAAAGACAATTCTGATTATGTTGCGTAATTGGAAGTTAAGCTGACGTAAAGACTTGTTTGATGTGGATTTGTGCATCAAAAGATGGGCCTTGGTCAAAATGAACTCCAAGGTTCCTTACGGTGTAGCTGGTCGCCAAGGTAATGCCATCCAGTGTGACTATATGGTTGGATAATGATTCTCTGTTGAGCACCACAGATTATTACTTCAGTTTTGTCTGAATTAAGGATTAAAAAGTTACAGGTCATCCAGGCTTTTATATCTTTAAGGCAGGCCTGGAGTTTGACAATCTGATTTGCATCATCGGGCTTTGCAGAAAAATACTGTATGTACTGTATGTAATAGCTGTATGCCATCTGCGTAGCAATTTAAATTAATATTGTTCTTTCTGATGATAATGACTAGGGGGAGCATATATAAAGGGAACAGAATTGAATCCAAGTAAAGAAACTTGTGGAACTCCATGACTGACATTTGTTTGCATGGAGGAGTCATCATCATTTATATTAACAAACTGGAATCAATCTGTTAAATATGACTTAAACCAACTTAATGCAGATCGTCTAATTCTGATAGAATGTTCCAATCTTTGTAATCAAATATTGTGGTCTTTTGTGTCAAATGCGGCAGTCAGATCTAATGGAAAGAGTAAGGATACCAACTAACAGTTCGGGGTTCGGTGCCTTGCAGCAATGTTTGCTTCCAAGGGCGCCTGCGAGATGTAGCGTGTGACTAAGTATATATTAATCAGCTTTAGTATTGGACTATTAATTAGGGGTAGAACATCCTTAAAGAGTTTCGCTGGAATAGGATCTAAAAGACAAGTTGATGGTTTAGATGACGATAGAGGGATAGTTGTCTCAATGGAGCTATGACTCTGTGTCAGACTGGCTACAGTGCTGAAGAGGCACCTGGGATTATTCTTGTTTTCCTCTATTAATAATGAAAGTTCTGGCATTGACGAATTGGCTGTCTTTCCAGGCCAATAAAAGCTCTGTCAACTTAGTGGAACTCCACTTTCTTTCTAATCTGCGCGATGCCTGTTTAAGAACATGGGTTTGTGAGCTGTACCAAGGGGCTAACTTCTTTTGACCAATGACCTTCATTTTCAGAGGAGCAACAGAGTCAAGAATTAAAGAAAGAGAAGCAGATGCACTATTAGCTATATTTTCAATTTGTGACAGGCTGATGTTTAGACAGCTGTCCTCTGATGTGTTAAAATATGGCAGTGGGGAAAAATTGATTGATTAATAATATTGAAAGAATAATGGTTGCGACCCATCCTCCTCTACCTGTGAGTCTAGGGTTATGAGTATTAGTGTGGGTGGTTGGTCATTTAGCCTGACACTTTGATTCTGCTGTAGCCAGGTCTCAGTGAGGCAGAATATGTTTATGTGATGATCTGTTATCAAATCATTGACTAAGAGGAATTTTGATGATAGTGATCTAATATAAAAAAAAACATATTTATTTGTCTGGTTGTTATGTTTTAACTCAGTGTAGTTGTTAATCTTTATTATGTTATGTTATATTTTTTAGTACACCATGACTTTCAAGAGGGGGGGGGGGCGAGCTCCAAACACTGCTAATGTTTTGCCATTGGACAATTAGCTTTATCAGAGATTAGTCCCTGTGTAGAATATTGCTTCTCAAGTTACAAATGCAGGTGTGTATTTTTTGCATCATGTCTATCATCTCTTGTGTTTAAATGTGGATTAATCACTGTAGGTAATATAACTATTATGATTTCAGCGTGGGTGGATGCAGTATGGGACTTGGAGTTCACAGAGAAAAAAATACTGGATGTCAATGTAGAAGAAGGACTGACAGCCAGTGGAGAAAAGGCTTTTCGAAACCTCTACCAGTGTCTGCTGGCATATGCTGTTGATCAACAGCACTCTCCATGCAAAGATGAAGCTTCACAGGTAAATTTGACCGGCATTCTTGTTTAGAGAACTTAATGATTAATTACAGGTCTAAACAAGAAGTTCAGCATAGTATTTATCACCTTTCATGGAAACGTGTATGTTTTAATATTCTGTTGTGTATTTCCTAAAGCATCCACCAGGTTTCTAGACTAAATGTATATATTACAGCCTGCCCTCAGCCTTATTCATCCTTCCTTCCTGGATCACGAATGCCAGATCAACATAGATCCATGGCTTATTTTTAAGAGTACAATGGGGAACCTCATTAATTCACCCCCTCCCCACATACACTCAGAGATGAACAGATCAAAGTTTGAAATTATGTCAAGTGCAATTTCTGCCTATTTTCTCCCCTGCTTAGGCTTTTGTGTACTTGTTAATTATTATATATAGTTGCAATGTTTCTGTATTTATTTTATTGTAAGTTAGAGACAAGTACTGAAATGCACTCAAATTTGCACCCTGAATGTTTGCTCTGCAAATGTAAGTGCTTTGTAGGCTTTGGCGATACTAAATACTCTGCTTGATTTGTGTTTTTCTTGTCAGGTGCCAGCAGTAGTACTAAATGTATTCAATATTTTGCATTACAGAGCATTTGGGCGATTCTGGTGGAGCACAGAGTGTTGGTCAAGTCTTTGGTGGCTATGCTTTCCTACTTTGTCTTGACAGGAAAAGTTAGTGTGGCCAATGTCCAGCAGAGAGTGCTCAGCCTGCATGCGGCCTCCATCTACATACTGCTGCTAGTAATCCCAGGTGATAAAATCAAAAATATTTTTACACCCAAGTTTTTTCAGTAATGCAACAATTATTGCATTTGTATCGATGGAAAATCATATCACAACAGTAGCAGCCGATACGTACGAACGTAATAACGGCCGATAAAAGTAATAACTGCCAATAACGTAATAATTTCTCAATTTTTAAGGTAATAAAAAACGATAATGTAGTAACTTGCCAGTAAAGTCATTAAATGCGTGAACCAATAACGCGATTACTTTTTTCCCCTTAAAGTTTAGAGTTAAAGTGGCCTGGGAGCCACAAAACCCTTTTGACATTTAAAATGAAATAACACTGCATGTAATGTTTTATTTTGCCTTTATGCTATGTATAAACAAACCATAACGTGTTGCATTTATGAAATCAGTCTGGCCAGCAGTGAAAGCGTATGAATCTGCCCACGTAGCATTAAATGTTCTGTTTTATTCAGAAAGTTTTCTTTTCTTAGAATTCTCCATAGTTGGCCTACTATGTCAACGCATATTAAATCAAAATCTTTAACACATTTTATTTAGATTTTACAAGATTGCCATAATCTTCAAATTTAGACTTACATTTAAAAAACGAACAAATTAAAATAAAATACATTTTAATTAAATACTCATTATTTATTTTCCAAAGCCACAGGGAGCCGCAGGTTGCCGACCCCTGCCTTAGGTGTTTTCTATATTTTTTTAATCACTTATGGGATACTTATGGAATAGCTCATGTCCGGCCCAGCCTCACCTAGACTCTACCTCCAGCGGCCCCCAGGTAAGTTGAGTTTGAGACTCCTGGTGTAACCGGTCAATATATGGCCATCTGGTGGTCAATTATGGCAAAACAGATTATTTTGTTTAATGCACTTTTGTAAAGGGCTCTGTAAAGACCTGTTACAAGAGAGAGAAGGGTGATGAATAACTATTGTGGTTGTAATAATGTCCAACTGTTAAACTGTAAAAAATGTTACATTATTAAAGGTGACATTTGAAAACACATCTTTAATTAGGCATAGATTTCATAACACAGCATACGTGTAATTGTCTATGTTTGCAGACATGTGTGCCTACATTTTTTTTTTTAACTGGAGTGGACAGATAAGTATAACCATCACATTTAACAAACACATTAATAGTCTTAATGGCTATAAGATGACAGAGAGAGAAAGAGAGAAAACAGTAACAGGAATACTACTTCCGGCGCTGCAGCGGGCAGCAGCCTACTAGAATTGAACAATTTCCTTCAAGATTAAAAAAAAAAAAAAAAAGGATTATCTTATCTCCTATCTTAATATGAGTCTGTCTGTGTTTGCAAACATGTGTTTTGGAACTTAAATGATTAGGGACCGGAAGGTCTGAAGATTATTCTCATCATTAATTAAACAAACAAATAAGCAGTCGTAAATCTGAGAGAGAGAGAGAGTTTAGGGGTATTTTGTGGTCTGGTCTTTAATCATGTATTTTAGTAGTATAATAGTAAGGGTTTAGTAAGGCCAATAATGTAATTGCTTATTACATTATTGGCAAAAAGGTATTATGTTATTGGTTCAGACATTTTATTGCTTTAGAAATGGAGAAAAAAATACGTTATTGGCAATTATTACATTATCAGCCGTTATTATGTTATCGGCAGTCATTATGTTATCAGCTGCTGCAATGTCAATAGTTGTATTGTATTCACAGAAAGCCTGTTTAATGGATAATTTTTGTACTTTCGATTGGTCCCAACCTTGCTAGCAATGGTTAAAGATTAAAGCTATAATAGGCCAAGTCACATAATGCAGTTAGATAATCGGAACATTTGGAAACAAACCAAAAGGCGTGGATCTGTAAACTGAATACGATTTATAATGGATATAAATAGGTAATAATTAGTGTTCATCTTCTGTTTCCGTTCAACAACATTGTTTTCATTAGTCGTACCATCAGCTTATATTTTGGTACACACACCCACGCACAAGCACACACACACCACAACATAACCGTAAAAACATAACATTCACTAAAGTCTCAGCATCTACATCCATTAAAATGTATTTTTTTGTATGTAATTATTTTCTTATGACTATAGATTCAATAGTTGTTCGATTCGCAAGTTATATTCTGTAAAACGGTCCAAAAAATGTAGTTTTTGACAGTATCATTTTAAAGTTCACAGTGCTGTCCAAATGTGTTTTGTGCCTGATTGTGCAGTTTTCTTGATGATTTTCCATCTGTGTTTAATGTTTCCAGGCAGCATTGCCAACAAGGTCTTTCATGAGCTTTTGTTCAACACGTGTTGTGACTTGAGCTCTCACTGCTGGCCTCAGATCTCTGGAAAAAAACGCAAGAAGGATGGCCTGAAGAGTAATCGGGCTGAAGGCAAACGCTCCAAACCTCAGTGGAAAGACACAAATGTATAATATACTCTAGTTGTTTTTCAACACATTGGACCATTACCAGATATGATTCAACATCCCCCATAGACTTTCATACACATATCTTCTTTACTAGTGTCACCTGGTTGAATTTGAAATGGTTTAAAGTGTGAATTATTTAAATATACAATACTAAGGTAACTAACGTAATTATTGATTATTGAATTATTGCTTTAACTGATTACCTTGATTTTTGCTGTATCTAACAGATAGAGAGTTACATCACTTTATATTATTAAAATAACATTAAATGTGTGAGAATGATGGTGCCTGTTGTGGTTATCCTCAGGTGGATGTTGAGGAAGATGAAGAGGAAGAGCAGCTTCATTTTTCTGATGTGGACTTGATGAAGATCAGGGATGCTGTGTTTCTCCTGGTTCAAACTCTTCTTAAACTCCTTCAGACATTGCCTCTCAAGGACAGATCACAATGTGCCAGTAACTGCGCACAGGTAACTTTTCAACACCATTATACCCACTTACTACTACATTGAGCATAAGGGTGGAAATCACAGACAACATTATTATCATAATCAATATACCGCACTGTGATGTCCGTTTCAAAGAATTTGACAACTGCTGCTGTGCTCATGTGCTTTATTTTCAGTTTCACTTATTAGTTTAGCATACAATTTATATTTATTAATTTTGTTTGTCCATTTTGAATCGATAGATATTCCTGTATTGATTTATTTCCCACCCCTAATTAAGCAAGTAACCTGTGTCATTTTTGTCTGCAGATCTTCAGTAAGCTGCTTTACTTTGAGCCAATCATTGGAGTGCTAAACTTTTCTGGTACACTGTAAGTTTTTTTTTTATAAATCCTACTTAGTTATGTTTAAGTATGTATCCAGAATGTGAAAGAAGGGAGTTGTTATTTCTGTACAGAGGTATTGGCGATATGAGGAGCGTTCCTGAGATGGCTTTCCATGGCTTGCAGCTACTGTGCTCACCAAAACATGGCAACCAGACAGAAGTAAGATTCAAATATCATGGTCCAAAGTGAGACAGCAGTATTTCAAATTGTTTGGTTAATTTGTAAAATGATCAAATTAAGTATCCTTCAGGATAAAAAATATATATATATTTTTTACATTTTCTTTACACTTGAAGAAACACGTGTCTCTGAAAAGTTTTGTGAAAATTACTTTTTTCAAACTCAAGCACATCTCTGTATACATATGTCAAAGCTACTTGTTGAATCTACAAACCTCACTATCTGTGACATCAGTTGCAATTAACCTTAATTCAGCAGACATCTGAAAAGAGTTCACATAGGTGGCAAACCAGACACCATAACACCCTTTAATTTGGTGGAAACTTGGGTCCACAATTTCTTTCTTTCTTTCCCTTGACTATACAAAAATCTAAGCTCCAACTTATTTACACAACAAATGCATTTAAGTCAACTCACAACCATTAGTTCTAAAATATTAAACAGTTTTAAAATGTCAATACTATGATTTATTTAAATATTAATATACAATGGTGCAGTTCTTCTAAATCTTAATCTAAATGTCTCTCTTTTCCAGTCCCTGCGGAGGGTTTTCCACCATCTGCTCTATGTGATTCTGATGATGAGTAAAGGCAACAGAGGGAAGCCCTCTCCCCTCATACTCTGCCAGGCCAATCTCTCCACTCGTGACCAGGCCATACATTTTGTTTGGTAAACGCTGTGGAAAAAAAATTGCATTATTTGTCAACATTTTAATATGAAGTTGGTGATATTAATATATTTATTGTTCATGTTTCGATACAGATCTACACATTCCTTATTTTATTAAACTGTGCTTCTGCCAGTTTTTAAACTCTAGTGCAGAGTAAGGAGATTGTTGACTTCTACTGCGGTGTTTCTCAAACTGTGGCGAAGTACCCTAAGTGGTCCGCGAGACTTGCAACGCAGTCCCTCGTCAAACACATATGAAACTAGTATCGCACACACAGACACACACCCTTTAGCATAAAGACAAGATAAACCTTTATTGTCCCACAGTGGGGAATATTGCAAAAGGGGGACTTGCATCACACACACACATCGCAGACACACACCCATCAACAGAAACGGCAGACTCGCATCACAGCCCTGTTGTAAATGTAAAGAGATGTGACTGTTTAGCTAAAGATATGCCGCAAAACCATGTTTTATGTTGCCTATGATTTATGTTTTTACAGTTATCTTGTAGATAAACTTAAGGATCTGGCGTTGCCTTTCCTGCATATCCTCCTCCAGCATATTTGCTTCCAGGTGAGGCAGTGGCGGTGACTGACAATTGCACTTTCTATAAAGAAAAAATATATATATGAAAATAGACTTTTTCTGTCTTAAATTTATGAAGACTGATTAGTTTATTGCACAATTTTTTTAAGTATTAAGATGGGATATTATGTATATGCTTTGGATGTTAAGATGGTGGAGAAGAGTGACTTTCGAAGCCATGGAGCCCAGGCTGTCGGAATGCTGACATCTGAGATGACAAGCACAGACTATGCCCTCTTCATCAAGTGGCTGTTCAACTTCTCCAGACACTCAAAGGTGACATGTTAAAATTCCACATTTGGTGTTTACTGTGCTTGAATTGCTCCACTGATTAAAACAAAAAAACAAACAACAATTCACATCTTTCAGTCTTGTTACTTTAATAATATTTTTTGTCCTGAACACGAAGTAGCAGTGTGAAAAATCTATTTGAATGTTGAGAGGAGTGCGTCTTAAAACAGTGACGTGTCATAGGAAAACACATAGACTTCACTTGTCTTTTTGTGGAGTCACACACACACTCAAACTTTGACACTCAACTGAGCTTTGGTATTTTGTTTCAGCATTTTTGCATAATGATATGGTTCTAATTTATAAATTGCTTTTTGTGCTGACTTCTTTAGATGGTGGGGCGGCTCTTCTCTGTGGATGTGGTAATGGTACTGCTAGAGCAGCCAGAGAGGAGTCCAGAGGAGTGTCAGGACCAAGACCTTGCCTTCTTCCTGCCACATAAGTTTCTGATCCAGAGCCTGCTGTTCATGCGGCAGATGGACCAATCTCCCACTGTCCAAGGTCATGCCCTTTCCTGTCTGGCACAGTGTCTGGATCTCCCTTCATTCAATGCCACACAGGCTGTCCACAACCTCTTTTCTACCAGTGAGTAACACAAACACACATACACTGGCCATGATAAGCAGAAACACAGAAGTTTAACCCTTTTTTCTTGTTTCTGTTTAGCTGGAACCCAGACAGCTTTGGAAGGTATAACCATAGAAGGTACACACATTTGTTTCTTTATTACACTTCGTTGTTTGACAGAGCAAACAAGGTCCTTTAAAATACAGAAGAGTTTGGGTTGAGTTCAGGGAAAGATTACCAGGCAGGCAAAATGTTTGTCAATCTAAAAAGGATAACTTTAGCTTGTTACAACTGTAAATCTTATCAAATCAACAAGGTCTTCTACACTTAACCCTTGAAAAGGGTGAGGAAACTACAGAAAAATCCCTTTATAACTGGGAGAAAACGCAGAAACTTCAATGAGAGGGTGTAATAATCACTTTTTACTCCTTAAAGATGGCTGCAACATGCATCACTAGACACAAATCTGCTCTCAAGAAACACAAGCAGTGATAAGATCAAAGGTTGCACGTTCCAGGGAAACGTAAAGGGAATCTCTGATATTTTTCTATTTAAGACCTATGTTTATAAATATGGGATTGAACTGCAGCAGTCCATGAAATGTCCACCTTGCCTTTTTCACAAATAAAAAGCCACAATTCTTATTCTGGGTTACTCTGCAGCTAGTTCACCCTCATCAGCTTGTTTCCCCTCTCTCCTTGTTTGCTCTTACATTTGTAAGAGCTCTTCTTCTGTATATTGTGCCACAAACAGGGACTGCATTTAAGACGAATGCTTCATCTCCATGTTCTCTTGTTCACATGAGACAAATATTTAGAATGTGAGTCTGACTTATAGGCACACAGACTAGAGAGTGATAGAGAGAAGTGCAATGCATGCCAAGTATGGACACAGTTGTAACTCAAAATAGGAATTCTGTCTGTGAAAGTTCTTAGTTATCCAGATCATGGTATCCTGAGGAGTCCCAGTAGGAATCTGATGTTGTGATTAGGATTACTTGTGGGTAGGTGATTAGATTAAAGGATTGTTGAGGTAAACTTGCAAGTTGTTGACCCCTAGTCCTGATTTCAGGTTGTTGGTTTTACCTCGAGTTGAGGTGTGAATGAGCCAAAGGCCCAATACAATTCCATGTATTTTGAAGGCAGTATCAGTTTCGGCAGCAAAACCTCACAAAATAAGCACACTATATTTTACTGACTTGACATGACAACTGTATAGGGGTCGTCTTTTGTAAATTCTTTGAAGGCAAAAACATTTTACTGACTGATTAAATATGTTTTTGAAGTAATTCCTAAAGTCCTAAAATCTCATTTGGCATTTATAGCTCTTTGTTCTCACCACTGTGCTATGTATTCAGTCAGTCAAGAAAAGCAAACGTTGGCTATCCAGGCCTAGTTCATCAGTTCACTAGTTTGAAGTCTTTGAATTGTAAAGTATATGACTGTTTCTTTCAGGAAACGTAACTTCCCAACATTCTCAGAAAACCAGCACTCTACCATTCAGGACGGTGGAAATCAACACCACTGATAGCTCTGGCTGTGGCGGTGAGACTAATGACACACAAAAGATGATTTATATTACACTAGGTATTGGGCAGCTTGCATGGATGTGCACACAGTGTTTACACATTTGCTCTTTGTTCTATCTCTACCCACAAAGTCTAAGGTTGAGAGATGTGTCAATAATAAACATTTTCTATGCAGCAAAAGAGAACATAGCTCTTCTTCTCCAGCGTATAAAAGATTCAAAGACTAAAGTGAGAACATCGGCACTGCAGGTAACTGAAACAACATTTTGCTTTTAAACCAGTCATAATGATGATCACAAAGACCAGGAAAATGTTGACTCTTTTGTAGCTTGATGTCCAGTATACTTGTTTTTAAAGTGACGCAGAGATGAGCTAAGACTCCTGTTCTCTATTTTAACTCCACAGGCCCTGGTGGGTCTCCTGAAACATGATGTTATTCCTGTGAGCTGGGAGAACTTGGTTATGCTGCCTGAACGTTGCAGAGACCAGTCTGTGTCTGTGAGGAAGAAAGCACTGCAGTGTCTGGGAGAGTTACTTGCTGTGAGTCACAACTAGTAGCTAGCAAACAGTATTGTGTTTCTCTTCCAGCAATTTGCAAGCTGATTACTTGTTCAAGCAATATCGTGACAGGAAAAATGTGTGATGTATTTTTCAATACGTTTTACAATACACATTGACTACCAGGCCAAACCAGGATACAGTGTGGTGCAGAAAGTGTGGCTGCAAGGGGTCATGCCAGCTGTGATGGACTCTGAGAACTCAGTGCAGGACAAGGCCCTTGAGGCTCTGGACCAGGTGCTGCTCAGTCAGATCAAGCTATACTCTGCCAACTTCTACATGGACACCAGTCAGAGGCTGACCTGGGACCTGCTGGGCCTGCTCTGTAACGACTGCCAGAATCTCAGGTTTAACTTCACTCAGTCCATTTTATGTTTCATGCAAAAAAAAAGGACATGTCATTCTAGTGCAATGAATGCACAATAGAGCATACAGACTAAAGGCTTTCTTTTTCATTTCTATACTCTGACCCCTCAAAAAGTTTAATTTTGGTTACAAAACACCCCTCACAAAATATGTTAACACATTTTAGAGGTTGTTCAAAGCGCTTTATTAAAATCAGGAATACATTTCCTACCTAGACCAGTATTTTGGCAGCATGGAGCTGAATCATTTTACAAACTTGACACATTAACTGTCATTCAGCTGAAATGTATAATACATTAGTAATACATTGAATGCTCATGGGCATTAGGTAGTGGGTTTTTGGGTCTCTTGGGTTAGTGGGCGGTCCACATCTTTCTGCCTCGACTTGGCCTCGAACCGGCAACTCTTGAGAAATTCCATTGAGATATCAAGCTTCAAGTTAAGTTTGATTGGGTTTTTTGTTGCAAAATGTTGAAGACCCTTTTTTGTTGCAATATATAGTTCAACAACTGCTATATGTAATTGCTCATTTCGATCTATCAATTTCATTTTGAGATGATGTTAGAATATGTAATAGAATTCAACAGGGAAAAAAGAGGAGAACAGTATAAATTGTAAATTTCTATATGCTTGCTGATCTAAGGGTGAAAAAGCTTACAACTTCAAGAGCTTTGAGCAACCTCTAAATATTATTATTTAGCCCTGAAATGTTATACAGGTTGTTTTATCATCATGTTCATGAATAATGAGAGGGTCAGAGCAAGATATTTCAAAAATAAGGACCTCCCTAATGCCCAATAGTGCAGGAGCTTGAAGTAGTTGAAGCTGTTTTTGAAAAACATTTTTTACTGACCTCACATAGCAATTTCTTGGAGCATGGTCGTCATACCTTTGTTTATGTTTTTTTCCCGGTCTTCAGCCGATATTTCAGCAGGGCTTTCACCATTTGGTCCAAACAGAACACCACATTCAAACCGACATTAATCACCAACCTCATCTCGCACACCGAGGCAGATCATGCTGCCGGGGCCTGGCTGCTGCTCTCCAAGGTTGTTGTTTCATCTGATAGGCTTCCCTTGACTAAGATCCTGGATGCCTGGGAAAACATGGTCAGGTGTGAGGAAGAGCCAATATTTATCATTATAAACATTTAGATTGTTGCATAGATGTGTTGCATAGATTTATTTTGTGTTGACTTTTGTTCTTAGTACAAAGGATGCAAATGTGACAACCTACTGTCACATCCTGTCTGTGGTTGGAGACATTGCTGCATATTTGAATGAAGATACTAAAGACAGGATAGTTAGTAAGTGATTGTGATCTAACATAATGGTAGAATTCATCAGAAGAGTCAGTCGAGAAATTACATTCATTTACTAGCTTTCACCCTCTCCAGGTGATCTGATGTCTTGGTTGAAGACTTTCAACATGTCTCTGGAGGTGATCAGTGCTGCAGTGGAGACTCTTTATCAACTCTGCTGCAATGAAGACGTCAAACAGACTCAGGTTGGATATCTCGTTTTTTACTAATAAACAACACATTTCATAATTCTAAATGTTGGGAATCATCAAAGCAAAATAGAATATAAAATACAACTAATTAAAAAAATATATATCTTAACAGAAATGGTGGCCTACTGAAAAATGTGTTTATGTGTGTGCACTAAATAGTTAGGCGGGGCTCCTTTTGCATGAATTCCTACATCAATGCAGTGTGCATTGGAGGCGATCAGCCTGTGGCACTGCTGAGGTGTTATGGAAGCCCAGGTTGCTCTGATAGTAGCCTTCAGCTGGTCTGCATAGTTGGGTCTAGTGTCTATTAGCTTCCTCTTGACAAATCCCCATAGATTCTCTATGGTGTTCAAATCAGGTGAGTTTTTTTCTGGCCAATCAATCACAGGAATACCCCGGTCATTAAACGAGCTCTTGGTACTTTTGGCAGTGTGGGCAGGTGCTAAGTCCCTCTGGAAAATTAAAACGGCATCTGCAGAAAGTTTGTGAGCAGACGGAAGCATGAAGTGCCGTATAAAATGTCGTGGTAGATGGCTGGGTTGACTTTGGATTTGATAAATTGGATTTGATAAATGGATAAAATCAGCTAATTAAAATTTTGGTTAATTAGCTGATTACGGTGGGACAACTGGGGCTTCAATACTGAACTTTTTCCAGAATATTCAAATTTTGTGAGGACCGGAATCTTGGGATTTTATTAACTGTACGCAATACATCTTCGAACATCGAAATTAAAAGAAAAAAAAGGCTTGGAATATTTCACTATGAGTAATGAATCTATATAATATACGAGTTTCACCTTTTGAATTGAATTAAACTTTTCCCTCAATATTATAATTCATTGAGATGTACCTGTATGGCAAACCTCTGTGAGAAGAGTATGGGTGAAGAATTGGACTATGGCAGTGGCATTTGAAGCATATTTTTTTGTTGTGGTTCTGAAGGAATTGTAGAACAGCATTATCTCTTTTGATAAAGAGAGAAGATAATGGAAAATGTAACCTTTCACGGCTGTCAATGAAATAAGATGTTTCCTCTGGCTATAGCTCAGAATATCATTAATGTGAGTTCCTGCCAAGCAGGCACCTTGGTGTAAAAAAATTAACTATACGGAAGTGCAAACAGCTGCAGCTCCTAGAGTGGCCAATGGGACAATATAACTATTGGAAGTTGGTCGGCTACAGTCAGATAGGAAATAAATCTTAGTTTGTAAGACGTAGCTCAGCAACTGCATGTTCATGATGGTGATCATTCAGCTCTACCTCCTTGCCCATTTTTGGATTAGCCTTGACTAGGCCCAGTCCGCCGCTGCCAATATGGCAACAGTGGCGGTGCCCACTTTAAGCTATAAAACCACTGTTCAGAACTCAATGGGTGAAGTCACATATGTCACATCAACCAATATATACAGTCTACGGTTCTTACTTTGGACTTTGTCTTTTTCAGGTTGTGATTTAAGTTATTTACATTTACACAACATTTATTACATTAATTATATCAAAACCCCAACCATGTAGTCTCATTCCTGTTATATGGGTTTCCTTTTGCTTTCCTCAGGCACTTCTAAATCAACATGGTGGTGAGCTGGTCTCGGTCTGTGAGGCGCATTTAGCGGCCATCATCCTGAATGAAAAGGGAGCTCTGAACCTCAATGAGGAGCTGATGGTGAGAACAAACCTTTTTCTGGCTTTACTTTCAGGTTTATCAGGTTTTAGTTGGGTTTTTAATATCCTGATTCAGTATTTTAACTTGACCCATAAAAAAATCAAATTAGATTTGTATAGCTCATATTCATGAATCACAGTGTGCATTAGGAATTAGAATTGCACATCGTCCCACACAACATGCACATGCAAACACACAAGTCAGGGGAAATTTGTCTTCTGCATTTAACCCATCTGTGGCGCATGCAAGGCCACAGAGCAGTGGACAGCTGAGAGCGTCCGGGGAGCAGATGGGGTTAGTGCCTTGCTCAAGGGCATTAGAGGTGGCATTTCTTTTGTTAGCGGCGGGGGTTCGTGTATCCTTCCAGAGGGAGACCACCCCGACTGGGCCTCGAACCAGCAACCCTCTGGTCAGATGCCTGTCTCCCTCACCCCAAGCCACCTCTCCCAGAGTTGTAGATGTTGAAGTATCAAAAGTAAAAGAGGTACACAGGAGCCCAAAGAGGTATTGTGCTTAAACATTTATTGACACTAGATCCATCGAATGAATTAATAATAATAATAATAATAATAATAATAATAATAATAATTATTATTATTTTGAGATTCAAGTTGACATCTGACAAGGTTCCTTCAGACAAAACGACCCAATGTTAGCTTCTCTACATTGGTGTCCTGTAAGATATACATTTTAAATCCTCCCACTCACCCCATCTTATCTCAGATATCCAATACTACCTTACTGTCCCAATAGATTTCTTTGCTCTCAAAATGACCGTTTACTTTTGGTTTCTAAAGTCTCAATACAGTTGGAGGCAGAATTAGTAGGCTCCTCTACTGCGAAACCAGCTCCAAGCTTTGCTGGCTCAGGAGAGCTCTTCTACTTGTTTCGCTAATCCCAGGACTTAGACCTGACTCCCAATCTTTATCAATAACTTTGGAATTGGTACTCTTCTCTAATCTAATCGAAGGCTCATTACTGTTGGTATCTATTTTCCTCACTGTTGAAATATACAGTGCTTTTTTTGGTAAGAGGGTTAAGGGAAGAGGATGTCATGCCCTATGAGGCAAATTGTTATTTGTGGATATGGGCTATACAAATTGAATTTGATTTGATTTATTAAAAGATCGAAAATGTAGGGAGAAAATTATGTTTTAGACAGAACTGAAGAAACAATGCTGTGAGCACATCTGCTGTATCTCTGACATTACTTCAAATGTCTCACACAATTTAAAACAAAAACATAACCTTGGTGGAGGTAAAGATTGGGCTTAGTCGGAAATAATCAGCGTCACATTACTTTTAGCTTTTAGATTTTTATTTGGTTACATTTTCAAACAAAAATGTCACCCAACCCAAGGTCAGTGTGCCTTTAGTTGTGCTTCTCATGTAATTGAATATATTCTCTCTTCAAGGTAAAATACCTGCACACATTGGGTGTTGTGTCGCTCCACTGTCCTGCCAAGATTGGGAAAAGGACAGTGCTGCTAGTGGAATCTGTCCTTACAACACATTCAGACAAACTTTTAGGTAAGTATGTTTTTAATATTCCTTTGGAGGGTGCATAATTGCACTACATTACTGTTGGCTGAAGGACGTTTGAATGACACAATCGGTCTGTAGGAAGAAGTTCATTTACAGTTTTATGATGAACTGGATTCATTGAGCTTGATTAAACAGCTTGCAATGCTGAAAATATAATCAGTAACTATTAGGGGTCATCAAATATTACATTTTCAAGGCAATACCAATTATTTGTAGTCAATTAAACCAACAACCTATATTTGGAACCCATATACATACAGTACAAATTTAAAATGTATTTCTCTCTAAAACATATTTTAAAAAATATACAAAAGATGGCAACTCCCTTGACACTACAGAGTGTCGGGTTATGAGCTGTAGATTAATGCCAAAAGAAAGTCATTTTCTACCTTATCTCTTATCTGAGAATGACTCTTCGCCTACATTTTGTTATCTCTTTGAAGTCTTGCAACTCTTTATTGAAGGGCTTTCTTTAGCCAGCTTGATTCACTGATCTCATCCTATTCTGTCTATGGCAGGGTAAACACCCTGTTCTATTTTATTCTTCCTGACCGGCAGAGACGGTGCTTTAGCACTGGATGCCTCCTGCTCGCGGAGGAGACCTGGGCAACATTTATATCTTCTGGTGTCACTAGGCAATCTGTTCCTTCTATCTTATCGCAATTGTGGACTATTGAATTGAAAGTCCTTTATTGTCCCGCAAGGGGAAATTCGGGCGTTACAGTGGCAATACAGTCAAGTAGGAAGAATTACAAAGGTCAGAAAGTAGTACTAAATAAATAAATAAATGTGCAAATTGTTGGTACACCAGTGATAAGTTATAAGTTGTGCCAGAAACACCAGTGATAAGTTATAAGTTGTGCCAGACTACGATAGCAGGTCAAACAAAATAATAAAAATAAATAAATAAAAATAGACTTGGGCTCGTCACTGGTAGCTTCGTAACCCAAGGGTTGGGGCTACGAGTATTATTTGGTCATTAATTGTCCTCCTGAAGCTGCTTGCTTTTGGGACACACGGTTTCCGGAAATTAAAGCCCTACTACAAAACCTACAGCCAGATCATTGTACGCCAGCCACGATGGATGACCCTTTGGCTGAGCACCCTACTTCTGCTTCCTCTACTCTGTTTTCTGAGGAACTGCGTGACGTTGAAGCCGCTTCCCATGTCTCTCAGGGTTTCTCTCAGAGGTCTGGTGGAAGCTCAGCAGGAGAGTTAGACCCCGGCCGTGATGCAATGAACCAGCAATGAGTCTGGCCCTGGGACGTTTGGGCCTAGATGAACCCCCAGTTCAGTCTCCGTCCGTGAATGCATTTTTCAGGCAGGCCCTTATACTTTTGCAGTGCCCTCTGAGCCTTACATTATAGAACTTCATAGGTGGTAGCCAGATCCACAGGTTCTCGGCCGTTGTACTAGTGATAGCAGAACTCTAGGGAGAGGTGGTGGACCAACTGTTTGGGCACCTGTCCTTCAAGCAGAGGATTGCTGGTTCTAGTCCCACCAAACTACCACAAGGACAAGCGCTGTGGCTAAGCTTGACTGCTTGTTGTGCTGGCCACAGCGCAACAAGCAGTTGGGTGAAAAGCAGTGAGAGAATTTCCAATTGTGTGTGTGTTCATTGCATGTGGACGAATAAACGTGTTCTTAAATCGAGCAGGCACGCATAATGCAGGCAGCCATGGCTTGTTAGCTCCAGTTTAGCCTTCTATTGCTTCACTTAGTGTGTCCCCTGACGAGGCTCTAAGGCCTGATGCGCTCTAATAATGCAGGCATGCAGCTTCGCCCGGTTCGACAGAGCGAATGTGGCTGCCCTTCCTCCTGTGGTGACGGCGGTCCTGTCGACAGCTTTAGCAGAGCATAGCAGATTCTTTTTATTCATCACAGTGGAGGTGAAGGCAACAGCACGGCTGTGCATGGCACGGTTTTAATTAATGGTCAACATTCAGACCAAAGTTTGCTGTATGGTGTTGGCTGGTATAAAAATGTTTTGTTAGTGACAACAAAGCTCATCCCTATTTAGGAAAGGCACCACCGGCTTAATAACAATACAAACAAAAACATTCTGAATGGAGCCCATTTGACCAATCCTCTCGACACCTCTGCCATCCCTGTCTGCAATAATAAGGTTTCTGATAAATTGTGTTTTCATGTATGTATGAAAGATTTCAATTCAATGGCAATTTTCCTTGATAAGTTGATGAACTGGCATTCAAAGGTATATGTTAATTTTATGTAAAAAAAAAGAAAGAAAGTTTCTCAGCACAGATCACCATCTTTCAGACATTCACTGAATTTCAGACATATTCCTGAAATTGTCAAGAGGGGCTCTATGTGAGAATGCAAGCTTGCTCCAAACATTTTCCAGATTTTTCCTTGCCAACCAGTAAACTGTCATACGTTGCCAGTATGTTTGTTATGTATACTTTATGATTTGTAATGAATATTCATGTCAATCATTCAGTCATGATCATGGCTGTACTCTTACAACCCACAATAAGCAATTAGGGGAAAATTGGCTGAAATTAGCTGCTTTACTTTCAAGCATGTGAATATTACCTAAAATTTGCCTTGTATATTTGACCAGAAAAAAGTAGAAAAGTTGTTGCTGAATGATCGATTGCTTTTGTTTTTTTGTCAACGCTTACATCTTTAAGCATCTCAACCAAAACATGCTATATAACTGTATACACCTTCAATTTTATCATCAACCTTACACCTTAATTCCTTAACACTGTCCAGTCCAGTCTTTTTTCAGCTCAGGGTACTCCAGAAGTCACCTAGATACCCCTATCCTTTATTAACCCCTTTTTAAACTATTTTAATTCCCCTTTCATATGCCTGAGCCCACATAGTATACAAATAACAACTTGTCCAAAGATTCAGACGCTAGATTACTTTAATTTCAGCATATTTATTATTGTATTCCAGTAGATTACATTTTTATATTTATTTCATTGTATTCTATGCTAACAGGTAAGGTGAATTTTCTGTTGACAGAGTGCAAGGAGGACCTACCAGCCTCGCTGCCTCTGTCCCAATTCAAGACGAACTCTCTTCCAACTCGAGTCAGAGCACATGGAGTCATCACTTTAGGTAAACTGTCATTCTGTCAATTTCTGTTATACAATACATGAATAATTAGGACATGATGGCCATGATTTCCTTATATTCTTGTTGTCTCATACATGCAGTATTTCCTGACTTGTGGCGTCTGACTTTTTCAGGTAAACTTTGTCTACAGCACGAGGAACTGGTTCAGAAGTACCTGCCAGTGTTTGCCAGGGAGTTGGAGGTTGGCACGGAGATTGCTGTGCGCAACAATGTTGTGGTCATTATGTGTGATCTGTGTGTTCGATACACTACTATTGTGGATCATTACATCCCCAACATCTCTGCCTGTCTGCGGGACAGTGAAGCTCTCATCAGGGAGCAGACACTCATTATGCTGACCAATCTGCTCCAGGTAGGAATTGTTCAATGCATAATAAATTCATTTTACAATACACATTTAAAATAAATTAAGGTTTTTAATTATTTCATAACAATCTTATCAAGATGGTGATTCCTGTCTCAAATTATGACCAATGCCAGCTAAGTAGTAAGACAGTAAAGGCTGTAAGCCCAAATAAAATTAGATGTAATTATAAATTAAATGGTAATGTTAAAAATGAAAGGCATGTAAATGTATGTAAATACACAGCTTTTCAGCTACCCAGTATTTGTTCAAATTCAACTTTAATGGACCAGTCTTGACAATTTACAGCAATGAATAAACATCATGAGGCAATGTTTCTATTTTCAGCACTAAATAGTGAGCTTTTCTTTAAAACTTTATCTCAGAATGTAAATAACGGTTTAAAATAAATTCAATGCAAATGGATTTTAAAGAAACAAAACATTTTGGTTTATTTGGTGGATTTTTCAGTAACTGACCTGGCATTTCGGTAAAAAAACATTAGCAGTATTTGTTTGTGATTTCTGTTCTTTAACATTCTGTCTTGACCAGGAGGAATTTGTGAAATGGAAGGGCTCCCTCTTTTTTCGCTTCATAGTTGCGCTAGTTGACCCAGTCCCTGCCATTGCCAGGTAAATCATACCCTGAATAGAAAGATGGCGAGTAAATAATTTTATGATATAGAGAATGTCTGAAATTAAGACCATCTGACTACAAGTAATTTAGGAGTAAGAT
This sequence comes from Colistium nudipinnis, assembly GCA_016785305.1. Lineage (NCBI taxonomy): Eukaryota > Metazoa > Chordata > Actinopteri > Pleuronectiformes > Rhombosoleidae > Colistium > Colistium nudipinnis. Next base: position 18,002 of record JAFBJU010000111.1, on the reverse strand, counting down.
CATGTTGACCTTTAGTATCCAGTTCTACCATGGCAGCATAATGCATTATATATATTATTATAATACCACAATGGCATGTGTTCGAGTACCAATGACATGGTAATAGTATATGTGTCATTCATTTTCCTTATAGGTAGCATCTACTGGAAATAAATCTTAATCTTTCTATCATTATAGTAATGTCCAAGACAATTATCATACATTATAGTGGACATATTTATTTATATATATATATTTTTTTTTTTTTGATGTGCGTAATGTGTGAATGTTGCATTTGAACACATAAAAAAACTCCTAGAGCTTGCATAGTATAAGGAAACCCACCATAAAGATTCCTGTTTCCTGTTACAGTCTATGTGAATACTGCCTGCTCCACCTGCTGCTGAAGAAGAACCCAGATATTTTTAGCCAGCACTTCATCGAGTGCATTTTCCACTTCAACTCCTACAGCAAACACAAGTCTTACAACAAGTTCCCTCAAAATGAGAGGTAACCAGCTGTCAGCAAATATTTTGTTCCTCCAGTTTGCCTATATTTTTCTTTAATATATTTACAGAGGGACCGATTTAAACAATACAGTATTTGTTGTTTAGTTACAATTCATACAATCATTATTTGTTAATTAAATTCAATGTATTTATTTACAGTGAAAAGGTCCGGTTCTTCCTTAAAGGAATTGAGCACCGTGAAAAGCGTTTCCAGATCTACCGCTTCCTGTTGGAGCACTTCACAGATGCTCAGCGCTTCAACATAACCAACAAGATAAACCAGACGATTTTGGGTAAGTATGTGTTTGAGTTAGGAATAAAAAGAAACCAAAATATAAACCACTTTTACATAGAATATCTGATTTTAATCCTGTTTCTGATTCCAGCATGCTTTGCAGATGAAGAGCTGCCTTTGGATGCAGATGGCGTGGAAATTTTGTCTGAGACATTCAACATATTGAGCCTAAAGGAGATTAAGCTGGTGGCAATATCTGCTCCAGCGGGAATCACAGCAGGGGAGGAAGCAGAGGAGGACAACATAAACACAATGGCTAAGGTGGTTCTGCAGACCGCGCAGAAAAAGGTGGTGTCACAGGTATGACAAAGTAACTAATCGCCAAAAAACAAACCACTTGATGTCCATTGACAAGCTGTGTCAGTATCACTGAACTTGCAGAGAAAGAAACATCAAGTACCTTGGGATTCAATAATAATAAGACGCCACTTGCATTTTCATTTAATATGATCATAGAACAAGCATATTATTTTGTGAAAATGACAACGCCAACTGGCTAATTGCATTTTTTTTATTTAAATTTTGATGCCACTCAAGGCAAATTTCTGGAAATAGAAACAAAGATTTCTTAAAGCTTATATAGTGACAGTACACATTTAGTAAGAACCAATGGGCTTTGTGATTAGATACTCGCATACATAAATGTATATCTTGAACACTCGGGGTGAAATACCTTTTCACTACCTGGTAAACAGGATCAGATTAAGTTGGCAGGGTTAGACTTCCCTGTAGCTATAACAACGCTGTTCAGGTGTACTGACGGGTGAAGGTTGATAATGGTCTGTGGCCGCTTTAAAGCTAGCAAGGAGTAAGCTAGGGCTGTCGTGGCAAAGGGATTACCCTTGTGGTGACCTAGCGTGGCTAAATGGCACAGAACGCATTATTATTGCAGTAATAATGCATCATTCTTTTTTTTTTGTTGAGTCACCGCTAGTTGGTGAGAAAGACTTACTTTTTATGTAAAGAAGCTATTTTCAAATTCTGTTGTGTTTAACAATGGCAGTTTAAATGATCAGCTATTGAATGCCTTTAGAAACTTGAGTATTGAGCTTTCAGGTGAGCTTCTTTAAGATTACTTTTTGGATCCACAGGTCCAGAAGAAGGCCTTTATAGAGAATGCAGTGCCTCTCATCATCAGCCTGAAGGATTTACTGGAGCAGAAGCGCTCTCCTGTCCTCAAAGATCTAATGGCATACCTCCAGGTGAGCCCAAAGCATGGAAAGTAGAGGCTGATCCTGGTCCTGCTGCTGAGCTTCTGCCCTTCTACAGCCTTGTCCAGATACACTTGTGAAACGACAAACATCTCTCAGTATCTCCTCCATGCTCTTGGAACTGTGCTGGGAAAACCATTAAACTGTCATGCAACAGCACCTATACATGTAGCTTCCTGGAGGAGCAGGATTACTTGGCAAAGAGTGGCAAATAATTCCAGAATCACTTTGAGTGGTATGGAGTGTCATGGTTTTAAGGCACACTGTTATTATTATGTTACTATTATGCATCAAGACCGGAGACATTTTGGGACAACAGCCCGGTGCAGAGATGGGTTAAAGTTGTCTGCTGTTCTGCACTGTCTCCAGTTACGTTTTCCACTCCTGCAGTCAGGGGTTGTTCCGGGACAGGACTCGTCTCCCGCTTGCTGGGGTGAAACACAGCCTGTTCCCTGTGCTCACCTGTCCTGAAGGCTGAATCACCCTAGCAAGAGGGCATACCTCCCTTGTCACTCGTGGTTTCTGACTGCCTTTCACAGGGATTGTCCTTGTTAATATAACATCATCATTGCATTTGTTAATATAGTTAAGACTCTCAAGTCTGTTTATCCAATTGTTGTGCTTTTACATTTCCCTTGTCATTAAGATGGGTCCAAAGGTTTAAGCCATGGGATCTGTGCTATTCCTGCCCTTTTAACCAAACAAGTCCATGAACGCCATATCTGCTTCTAATTTTTTAATCCTCCTATTTTTGCTATTGACTATCTAGTGTTGCAGGATATAACAGTGCATAGTAGGTATTCATTCTTTTTGACCAACCCTTTATGTTGTTAAAGGCCATGTGTTCTTTTTGTTGTTCAACACTGCTGCTGAATAATCATTGAAGAAAGAAATCTTGTGTCCAAGTGGGCTTTACGCTGCCTTGAGTTAATTCACTTGAGTTGTGAAACATCATGGTAAATGCTTTTGGACAAGGCCTTGGGGCCAGACAATGGTGTAAAGATTATTGTAGCATTGTAGTACTGCCGTATTATATTTTTGTTGTTAAAGCTCTTGAGGTCCAGAATCCAGTGTAGAAAAAGGATCATGTTCATATTTCCACTCATCATAACAGACAACTCTTCAACTTATACATCTGTAGTCCCTAACCCTACCTTTTTCAATGCAGATCAAAATCTTGATTTTGATGGATAGCTCTGAATCCTCACATGTAACTTTAGCTGTACTTCTGCACCTTTTGGCTGGATGTGTACTTATGTAGCATGTGTTAAAGTTTTAGACTGAGGTAAAGTGGATTCACTAAAAAGAAGGAAAGTGTTCTTGAGGTTCTTGAGGTCTCTCCCCCTTGAGAGACCCAACCATTGTGTAACACTATTCTATGCATAACGCATGGCTTTCGTTCCCATCAGATGACAATGCAGGACTATCGTAATGAAGTGAAAGAGTTTTTCTCTGGGGACGAACAGCTTGCAGCTGAGGTGGAGTTTGCTCTGAAAATGGCTGAGAGGGAGATTGAGGAACAGATGGAAGACTGCACCTTAACTGGAGATGCCAGATCCCCCATTGTACAGGTAAGGATATATGATATATATTATGTCATTCATTTCTCATTGTGGTTATATACCATTTTAAAGTTTTACCATTTTGAATGGTAAAACAATGTTTAAAATCAGTACAGAATTGTTTAGACATTGTATTGATTTTCTTTTGAATTAATGCTGATCTTTTTATCATCTCTGAGTACCCTATATTCAATCAATAAATGTTGTCTTTCTTCAGGGTTCAGTCCAGGACAGTCTAATCAGGTCCAGGCCCATTCTCCCAGTTTGCTATGCCACTCCAAAACTACCACTTCCAAACCATCTGAAAGTTACACTGCCGCACACTGATAGGTAGGTTTCCATCACAGCAGCTAAGATTATCATAGTTATACTTTTGTTTTATTTTGATTGACATCTAGTATCTTAATCTGTGCAGAATCTCAAAGAGTAAAACAAGATAAAACTAATAAGCCACAGTACACATTAATAACCTAAACTGTGGCAGCCCACCTATTCAAAATTGAAAATAATCTTTCAAAGTTGATAGGAATCTCCACCTTGCTGTGCAGAGATGCCAAGGGTTTTACAATGAGTGTGTTTGTTGTGTTTGTGTTGGTATAGATCCAGGAAGGAGAAACATATCCAGTTCAAATCAATTGTTCTGGAAGGAGCAGGTATGGTTTCCTCCAAGTTAAAACTATAGATAACGTCTCAACTCAAAAAAGTCAACTGCATTGAAACGATCATTTGTGGGGTGACGACCCTCTCTGTGCAGAGAGGCGTTTGTTCTTCAGAGAGATTCACCTCATTTGGTCTAGTTATCGTATACATAAATGTCACAATGGGTTGAGAAACATTGAACCCCCCCTCCTGAGAGAGAGGAGAGTTGGGTGCCCTGCACAGTGTTGCCAACTCGCCAAATCTGGTGACTTTCCAAAACCCCTTGGCCACTTTTCAAAAGCAAACAGCGACAAATCTAATTTCTGGTTTTATTGGAGACTCTATGGTCTTTTGTCAACTTTGACGTAAAAGCACGTATAGTTGTGCAGTTAGTGTCCTCAAAAAGAAGCGGGTGCTGCCGTGAGCCCCTCCGCCATTGTCTCTGTTGAGGGGATTCGATCCCGGGGTAAGCTGTGGTAACATTCTTTTTTCCCAACATTTTAGACGACAAGAACTATGTTTTGTTGGGTCCGTGTGAGGCCACATGCACGTACACAGCAATTAAAGGTCCTATGTTGCATCAAAAAACACACACGCTGTTGAATGACACCTCACACTCTTCACACTTCCCCCTTAATACATGAAACGTCCACATTCTGTGATTATGGCTTAACAGATTTGGGAAGCTACAAAACATGGATCCCCAAACCAACTTGCACACCTTGATCCAAATTGGATTAAATCTGCAGAAGTTATTAAAAAAACAACGATTTGGAATGAGTTTTTAATTTTAATATTGAATCATATGTGATGTCTGAAAGACTGACTATTCCACCCAACATTTGTGTTTTTAGGTGGTGAGAATAATTTCTTTTGTGTCTTTGCTTCCAGTTATGCCAAAAGGAGATGTAAAGGGCAGAGCCATCAGCACACCAAAAGGTACCTGCCTGCCTCACACTTGTTATTTAAAATGTGCATTCACGCAATACTGCAAGTGTTCATTACCATTATTAACGATTGAACACTCAACTATTGGCACTAAGTTGCGTTTTCTTATATTTTTCCCTTTGAACTATTTAACAGTCTGTCCTGGTCTAATTTGTCTCACTGCAGAGAAATGAATGAAAAGAAACGCACACTTGGAATAACATAAGAGATGTCTAACTTGGTGTAGAGCTAAACAGCACTATTTACAAATGTTTAACACAAATTGTAAACACTGCTATAGATCAATCAATACAAATATACGAAGTATTTGTCTCATTGACATTTTAGCATTGTTACTTGATTATTAGAACTTTTTTTCACCCCTTACTGACCCCCCCCCCCCCCCCCCCCCTTTCCGCCCCCCCCCCCCCCCCCATTCCACCTGTCCATCTGTCCTGTGATCCAGGTGGCACTGTCAACCTAACTTTTGATGAAGGAGTAAGTGCAATCTTCAGTGACCAAGGAACAGGTAAGCTACTCTTTTGACAGAAAAGTATGACAGAACATTTAAAACATGAATGTGCATGCTACAATTCATTTATTGGCAAAAGGGGAATGTGCATCAAGAATTAGAATAACAATAATTAAAAAATATTTTCCTAATACTTACTTAATATTAAATTAACGGTATGTTAAGGATGGGCATGTGCCGACAACATCTAAAAATCATTTCGAGAGGGAGTCTGCATTCTTAAATTTTGGATTTTGGATCCCCATGAATCCAACATGACTCCTCTACTTATTTCCAGGACAAGATATAGATGTATAGAAGAATGTATAGATAATAAAAGGATGGTTGGAAGTGAACTTCCTTGTTTTTAATTCTGTCAATTGAATCTCAGGGAGATCAGAAGAGGTGTATTTAGGTACATTTTACTGAATTGATGTTATGACTGGTCTAATGTGATTCTTTTGTGTTGTTTGATCAACTGAACAGAATATATGGAACCGAACCGAGATAATAAACTTCCTTAATTCTTTATCCCATTTACTGGGATAATATTTTGAATCGGAATCTGGTTTATTGCCAAGTAGGATTTCACATACAAGGAATTGGTGTTGATAGTTTGGTGCACTCTAAACACTGTAAGAAGTACAAATAAGGGGAAGATGAAGCAGATCAAAAATATTCAAGTATATAGTAGCAACATTCAAGACAAGAACTTATGTTCAGTATTATATCTAAAGAGTATATTCAAACCTCTATTATTCCACAACAACAAAATCAGTGAAAGCAAGGTTCCATCTGTTTCAACTGTGTCTTCACAGGTCTTGTTGGGGAGCCTAGTGTTCTTCATGACCAGTCAAAGGAGTATCAGTAAGTGAATTACTCCCGGTTACACACAGTGCATCTTTCAATCCCCATTTCAAATGTGGTTTTAATGATCGTACAGTTGGGGAACCATATTGCATTGATTTGGAAAAAATAATGTCTGTTTTCTGAATTAAGATGATTATCTTGAAACAGCTGAATTTTGTTTCAAGTCAATGCCATACTCTGCCATATAGAGTTAAAACTATGTCATTTCATTTAAGTGTAGTGTTGTGGTTAATGACTTAGCTCTTTAATATTTCAGAGCTCCTCAACTGAGGCAGTGGAATGTGCAATCCCCCTTTCGCCAGAAGCAAGGATCATTTAAAATTTAGTTATGCGGTGTCATGTATTTTGTTTTGTTATACGTCTTTACTACAACTACTGTATACTAGTACCTTTATCTTTATTTTCGTCTGTATGATGTTGATTTATATTCTTCCATAATCTTTATTGGAATGCATTTGTTTGGCCACTGTTTTGCTTTTGGTAAAACATTTGTTTTAGAGGTTGTTATTTGTGGCCATAATGTTTGCAACAATTACTTATGTCTGTCCTTTTTCATAGGAATACTTAGTAGTCATTTATTTTTGTATGTTAGGGCTTTTTTCATATCACAACTTTGCAAGATTTGGTTTAATACATTGTTTCTGAAGATGCTTCCATAAATGTGTTTCCTTCCCATTACAGATTCAGATACCTGAACTTTGCCTATCAGCAGGGATAGTGTACTTGTCTGACTCAATGCATTTAAATAAATATCTACTAATGTTATGTATTTTTCTTAGCTGTGTGCTACTGACTGAAAACATCTCTTAAATTGAATATAGTGAATGACCAGCTGGTATTCAGCATGGTATTCAACATTTGAAGACCATGATGACAACATCAGGTAGAGATGAGCATATTTCACTGTATATTTGATTTTGTTGTCCAGTCTGATTAGGGATTATATTCATTGTAATGATTTTAACACTGATAATTATTTTGCAAAAAATATAAAGGGTTAAGGTCTCGCCTGTACACTGTATAATTTTAAGTTGTCTGGTATTCTTTATACTTCTATTCAAATATGACAAAATCAAAACCAGTATTTCTTTCTGACTTCTTGGAACTATCTGTAAAAAGGGGACAAAAGTTTTATGTCTAGTTTTATGTTTCCTCAATTATATCTGGCCATATTAATTTTATCTTTATATTTTCACATCCATAAAAAGTTAAGGAAACAGGCAAACTGTATTTTTCCTAAACCTAACCTAACATCTAGTCTGGAAAGATAGTCAAATAACATAATGCTAGAAACTAACTATTTGTAATGATAAAAACCCCAATTCCAATGAAGTTGGGATTGGGCTGTCCCTGAAAAAGACATCTCTTTGATAGCAGCATATGTAAACCTTATGTACCTTGCAGCATTAATGGTGCCTTCAAAGATGTGCAAGTTACCCATGCCATGGTCACTAACACACACCCCTACCATCACGGATGCTGGCTTTTGAACTTAGCGCTGATAACAATCTGGATTGTTCTATTCCTCTTAAGCCCAGAGGACGTGGCATCCATGACATCCATAAACAATTTGAAATGTAGTCTCATCAGACCAAAGCACACTTTACCTCAGTCCATCTAGGGGCCCTGAGAAGCCGGCAGCGTTTCTGCTTGTTGCTGACATATGGCTTCCCCATTGCATGGTAGAGTTTTAACTTTAACTTGCACTTGTCGATGTAGCGACAAACAATTATGTGGGTTTTTAATGCAGTGCTGACTGATGGATCGAAGGCAACAGGCATTCAATGTTGGTTTTTGGCCTTGCCGCCAAGGTGCAGAGATTTCTGTTCTTAAACTGTTCGACTATTTGCTAAATATAGGCTTAATGTCTCCCCTGATTTTAATTTTGATAATTATTCTATTTGTATTATTTTGATTACTATACTAAGTGTATATATTCATTTTGTATTTAATTTTATATATATATACTGTATATATATATATATATATACAAAAAAATATGTTTTTGCTTATTATTAGGATGCTATTCTATGAATTATAAAAACTTGAGATTGAATTTAAATAATACAATTTCTAAATATTCATAAATATTATATTATTAAAATAATAATGTGTTGTTTATACCTTCAATTGCGGTTTACCCAGGCAGCAAAAAAGCCATGATAATAGAAATGATGTGTGTTCTGAGTGTTAAACAAATGCAATGGTAAGAAGTTTGAGATTCAAACTTCAGTGTCAAAGACTGCAGTCAATAATAAATCTAAACCATTTGCACTCTTTAGTCTTCCAACAAAAAAACAGCAGCCTACAAAGGAACAAAGGAAAATAGAAGGGATTCCTCTTGACTTTAAAATGGAAAAAGCTAACTTGCTTTCATAGTTAGTTTGAGCCCAGGGCTTGGTGTTTCTCAGCCAGTTCCTTCACTGCGGGTTGCAAAGAATTTAGTTTCAGTCGTAGTGTTCCGAAGACCATCAACTCGAAGCAGTTCTGGTACTTTGACTGTGTGTGGAAGACTTGGCTGAATATCTGTTGAACCAAACAAGTTGTGCGAAAGGAAAGAAGGAATAATGTAGCCTTGGCCTCATCGTCTCACTGAATGTTGATAAGGTGCTCCTGGATAGCGTGCTCACATTTGGTCATGTCTGCCTGAAAGGACCGCACCACCCAGACTGGAACATCAAGGTCCAGTAGGTCCTTGAAGTTGATCTCCATGTCGACCTTAACCACCCACAGGGGGTCAGTGTAAATGAGGAGTCATCGGTAAGCGCCTACAATGAGTATGACCAGTAAATTGCGTAGACCATACAATTCAATCTTACAATCTCTACAAGTTATCTTGTTATTGTATTGCTAGTTCTTTGTATTTGACGTGCATATAATTAACAATACCATAATTAAGTATGACCTTGGTCTGCTGCGGGAAATTAGCTAACTGCGTCCTGTTTATGATGTTTTGGAAAATGTTAGTTACAACTAGGATTTTAATTTTCATGTTTCAGAATGGTGAAAGGAAGGAAGGAAAATGAGTCTTGTTTTGTAGTTGGGTGTTAATGGCTTTATCATTTAAAACCTTGCCGAAGAGATTAACGAGTGTGACTCCTTATATTCCCTTCTGCCTTTCAGGGGTTCTTCATGTTTCCAGCCATTTCCCTTTTTCCCCCTCCTCTTTCTTTACTATTCTTCAGCAAGTTGACAAGGACTTCTAGGTGTCCAGCTAGGCCAAGCATGGTGCTGAAGTTCATAATCTTGATCTTGACATAGTGGTTCCAGCCACAATACCCAGTGTGGGTTCCTTTCAGTCATCATTTCCCTTTTGGAGCAGCATCTCAGCACAATATGAAATGCATGGCCTGACAAAGGCCTATGGCCAAGAGCAGGACCGTAATCAGAATCAGAATCAGAATCAGAATCTCTTTATTCGCCAAATGTACAAGTACACAGGAATTTTACTTGGTGTACAGCGCCAGCGCTTGTGTGTATACATACGACATATAACATACAACATACAACATAAACCATAAGATAAGCACAAAACATAAGTGGTGGGATACGACATAAAAAACATAAGAAACATAGGAAACATAAGAGGTGGCAAGGGTTGTAATAAGTGATCAATGTTTAAGTGTGTGGCGGTGTTTAATCGCCATGTCCAAGAGACGGGGAGTACATGTG